>OZ038385.1:39625679-40174998 GCA_964036045.1 Eutreptiella sp. 'Long Island Sound 2002'
AGCCTGGGCCGCGGGGGGATAGGGACGCCCCGTGGGTTCGTCAGGAAATTTTTTCCTTCCCCCACACAGCGGCGGTTACACCCGAGTCCCTCCGGTCCAGCCTGGGCCGCGGGGGGATAGGGACGCCCCGTGGGTATGTCAGGTATTTTTCCTTCCCCCACACAGCGGCGGTTACACCCGAGTCCCTCCGGTCCAGCCTAGGCCGCGGAGGGATAAGGACGCCCCGTGGGTTCGTCAGGTATTTTTCCTTCCCCCACACAGCGGCGGTTACACCCGAGTCCCTCCGGTCCAGCCTGGGCCGCGGAGGGATAGGGACGCCCCGTGGGTTCGTCAGGTATTTTTCCTTCCCCCACACAGCGGCGGTTACACCCGAGTCCCTCCGGTCCAGCCTGGGCCGCGAAGGGATAGGGACGCCCCGTGCCTTCGTCAGGTATTTTGCCTATCCCCACACAGCGGCGGTTACACCCGAGTCCCTCCGGTCCAGCCTGGGCCGCGGGGGGATAAGGACGCCCCGTGGGTTCGACAGGTATTTTTCCTTCCCCCACACAGCGGCGGTTCCACCCGAGTCCCTCCGGTCCAGCCTGGGCCGCGGAGGGATAGGGACGCCCCGTGGGTTCGTCAGGTATTTTTCCTTCCCCCACACAGCGGCGGTTACACCCGAGTCCCTCCGGTCCAGTTTGGGCCGCGGGGGGATAGGGACGCCCCGTGGGTTCTTCAGGTATTTTGCCTATCCCCACACAGCGGCGGTTACACCCGAGTCCCTCCGGTCCAGCCTGGGCCGCGGAGGGATAGGGACGCCCCGTGGTTTCGTCAGGTATTTTTCCTTCCCCCACACAGCGGCGCTTACACCCGAGTCCCTCCGGTCCAGTTTGGGCCGCGGGGGGATAGGGACGCCCCGTGGGTTCTTCAGGTATTTTGCCTATCCCCACACAGCGGCGGTTACACCCGAGTCCCTCCGGTCCAGCCTGGGCCGCGGGGGGATAAGGACGCCCCGTGGCTTCGACAGGTATTTTTCCTTCCCCCACACAGCGGCGGTTACACCCGAGTCCCTCCGGTCCAGCCTGGGCCGCGGAGGGATAGGGACGCCCCGTGGGTTCGTCAGGTATTTTCACTGCCCCCACACGGCGGCGGTGGCACCCGAGTCCCTCCGGTCCAGCCTGGGCCGCGGGGGGATAGGGACGCCCCGTGGGTTCGTCAGGTATTTTTCCTTCCCCCACACAGCGGCGGTTACACCCGAGTCCCTCCGGTCCAGCCTGGGCCGCGGAGGGATAGGGACGCCCCGTGGGTTCGTCAGGTATTTTTCCTTCCCCCACACAGCGGCGGTTACACCCGAGTCCCTCCGGTCCAGCCTGGGCCGCGGAGGGATAGGGACGCCCCGTGGGTTCGTCAGGTATTTTTCCTTCCCCCACACAGCGGCGGTTACACCCGAGTCCCTCCGGTCCAGCCTGGGCCGCGGGGGGATAAGGACGCCCCGTGGGTTCGACAGGTATTTTTCCTTCCCCCACACAGCGGCGGTTACACCCGAGTCCCTCCGGTCCAGCCTGGGCCGCGGAGGGATAGGGACGCCCCGTGGGTTCGTCAAGGATTTTTCCTTCCCCCACACAGCGGCGGTTACACCCGAGTCCCTCCGGTCCAGCCTGGGCCGCGGGGGGATAAGGACGCCCCGTGGGTTCGTCAGGTATTTTTCCTTCCCCCACACAGCGGCGGTTACACCCGAGTCCCTCCGGTCCAGCCTGGGCCGCGGAGGGATAGGGACGCCCCGTGGGTTCGTCAGGTATTTTTCCTTCCCCCACACAGCGGCGGTTACACCCGAGTCCCTCCGGTCCAGCCTGGGCCGCGGGGGGATAAGGACGCCCCGTGGGTTCGACAGGTATTTTTCCTTCCCCCACACAGCGGCGGTTACACCCGAGTCCCTCCGGTCCAGCCCGGGCCGCGGAGGGATAGGGACGCCCCGTGGGTTCGTCAGGTATTTTTCCTTCCCCCACACAGCGGCGGTTACACCCGAGTCCCTCCGGTCCAGCCTGGGCTGCGGGGGGATAGGGACGCCCTGTGGGTTCGTCAGGTATTATTCCTTCCCCCACACAGCGGCGGTTACACCCGAGTCCCTCCGGTCCAGCCTGGGCCGCGGGGGGATAAGGACGCCCCGTGGGTTCGTCAGGTATTTTTCCTTCCCCCACACAGCGGCGGTTACACCCGAGTCCCTCCGGTCCAGCCTGGGCCGCGGGGGGATAGGGACGCCCCGTGGGTTCGTCAGGTATTTTTCCTTCCCCCACACTTGGCTTCCGGACCATCGAGGCCCCCGCCGCTGAGGCGAGGGGGCCTCCTTCGCTTTGGGACCACTGAGGCCCCCGCCGCTGAGGCGAGGGGGCCTCTTTGGCTTTGGGACCACCGAGGCCCCCGCCGCTGAGGCGAGGGGGCCTCCTGCGCTTTGGGACCATCGAGCCCCCCTCCGCTGAGGCGAGAGGGCCTCCTTGGCTTTGGGACCACCGAGGCCCCCGCCGCTGAGGCGAGGGGGCCTCCTTCGCTTTGGGACCACCGAGGCCCCCTCCGCTGAGGCGAGGGGGCCTCCTTCGCTCTGGGACCATCGAGGTCCCCTCCGCTGAGGCGAGGGGGCCTCCTTCGTTTGGGGACCACCGAGGCCCCCTCCGCTGAGGCGAGGGGTCCTCCTTGTTCGGATCATCGAGGCCCCCGCCGCTGAGGCGAGGGGGCCTCTTTCGTTTTGGGACCATCGAGGCCCCCTCTGCTGAGGCAAGGGGGCCTCTTTCGCTTTGGGTTCACCGAGGCCCCCTCCGCTGAGGCGAGGGGGCCTTCTTCGCTTTGGGACCATCGAGGCCCCCGCCGCTGAGGCGGCGGGGGCCTCTTTGGCTTTCGGACCATCGAGGCCCCCTCTGCTGAGGCAAGGGGGCCTCTTTCGCTTTGGGTTCACCGAGGCCCCCTCCGCTGAGGCGAGGGGGCCTCTTTCGTTTTGGGACCATCGAGGCCCCCGCCGCTGAGGCGAGGGGGCCTCTTTGGCTTTGGGACTACCGAGGCCCCCGCCGCTGAGGCGAGGGGGCCTCCTGGGCTTTGGGACCACCGAGGCCCCAGCCGATGAAGCGCGGGGGCCACCTTCGCTTTGGGACCACCGAGGCCCCCGCCGCTGAGGCGAGGGGGCCTCCTTCTCTTCGGGACCACCGAGGCCCCCGCCGCTGAGGCGAGGGGGCCTCCTTCTCTTCGGGACCACCGAGGCCCCCGCCGCTGGGGCGAGGGGGCCTCCTTGGCTTTGGGACCACCGAGGCCCCCTCCACTGAGGCGAGGGGGGCTCTTTCGCTTTCGGACACCGAGGCCCCCGCCGCTGAGGCGAGGGGGCCTCTTTCGCTGTGGGATCACCAAGGCCCCCGCCGCTGAGGCGAGGGGGCCTCTTTCGCTGTGGGATCACCAAGGCCCCCGCCGCTGAGGCGAAGGGGCCTCTTTCGCTTTGGGACCACCGAGGCCCCCGCCGCTGAGGCGAGGGGGCCACCTTCGCTTTGGATTCGCCGAGGCGGGGGTTTGCGTGTCCCCTCCGCAGACGTGCGGCACTGCGGATTGGGGGGACACGACCGGAGGGTTAGAGGATGGCCCCGCGCACGGGCACCTTCGGCAGAAGTGCCGCGCGTTGGGGGAGGGGGGGGGACCAGGCCACGGACCAAGCCCCCGTGTTCCGCCGGCCAAACGCCGCCCAGTCGGTAGTACCTGGCGGCTAAGGGCCCACACCCGTGAGACTGCGTCCCCCTTCCCTTGGGGGGGTGGTGGACCGTGCCGGAAGTGGAGCCGGCGCTCCGCCTCGCCCCCCATTCCGTGCCCCTGGGAGGGGATCCGGCTACGTGTAGGGCGGGTGCATGCACGTAGCGTGGGCCAGGGGACAAGGGGAGGAGACGAAGAGGAGAGCCGCCGCCATGATGCTTAGCCGGACGGGTTGGGGTGAAACCTCCCTCCCGGTCGCTTTCCAGACCGTGGAGGGCCGGCGGGCACCATGGGGATGTGCCGCGGGGGCGCCCTACCGGGGGACCGCATCTCCTCCTCCTCCTCCGTGTGTGTGTGTGTGTGTGTGTGTGTGTGTGCGTGCGTGCGTGCGTGCGTGCGTGCGTGCGTGCGTGCGTGCGTGCGTGTGCGTGCGTGCGTGCGTGCGTGCGTGCGTGCGTGCGTGCGTGCGTGCGTGCGTGCGTGCGTGCGTGCGTGCGTGCGTGCGTGCGCGCGTGCGTGTGGGTGTGTGTGTGTGTTTCTGAGTGTCTACTTTCTTTTTCGACCGAAAGACGTCTAAGACAGCTCTGCTGTCCCTGAGGAGTTTTCTTTCACCGCTTTTCTTGCTCTGTTCTTGTTTTCGCGGTTCTCATTGTGTGTGTGTGTGTGTGTGTGTGTGTGGGTGGGTGTGGGTGTGGGTGTGGGTGTGGGTGTGGGTGTGGGTGTGTGTGTGGGTGTGGGTGTGGGTGTGGGTGTGGGTGTGGGTGTGGGTGTGGGTGTGGGTGTGGGTGTAGGTGTGTGGGTGTGTGTGGGTGTGTGTGTGTGTGTGTGGGTGTGGGTGTGTGTGTGTGTGTGTGTGTGTGTGTGTGGGCGGGGGAGGGGGGTGGCGAAGGGGGTGTGCAACGCTTTCCGAGTCACTGGATGTTCGGGACAAGGGACACGGGGGTCTCCCCTTTCAAGGGGGCGGGGGGGGGCGCCCACGACCGCGTCGTCCATCCGCGCGCCCTGTGCGCAGAGCTCCATCGGGGACATGGCCATGAATTGGCTGGAGGACAACGCCGAGGTCCTGGGCCAGGCCTCCGAGCAGATGGTGGTGGACTACGGCATGCGGAACCCCTACCCCCTGCCCACGCTGTGCCCCAAGAACTGGACGTGGCTGACGGCGCCGCTGGCGGTGGACGCGCGCTTCATCGACCAGGCGATCACCCCGTGGCCAGGCATGCCTTTGTGGCCGGCGCTCAAACAGCACCTTCCTCTCTGCGGGGGATGGGCATAGGAACGGGTCCAATGTTTGTGTGGGGGTGGGGGTTGTTTGGCTATCTGTCACTCAGTGACACATGGAGAGTGACAAATAGGTGGACTTTGTGCTGGAGTGACACATGGACACAATGACAATTAGCCACAATTGGACAACACTGGAAGGAAAATTTTTTTCACACAAAAAGGGGCCGATGCTTTGTTTTACCAAACTTTTGTATGCCCAAAATGCTCAGATTTTTATGAAGAGTTCAAATATGAATGAAAAACACGAAATTTTTTTCACCCCCCCTCCCTACCCTCACCCGGCCCGGGTTCTTCATGTGTCACTCGTCACTCATCACTCGGGGGAGGGGGAGGGCTGGGAGGGGGGGCGCTATGCCCAACACTGCTCTCTACCCTCCATCGTGGCTCGTCCTGCTTCTTCCATCCCCCCCTCTCTCCCCCCCTTCCCCCCCTTCCGCTCCCCCCTTCCCCCCCACCTTTCCCCCCTACTCCTAAGGACCGAAAACAAAGCCATGGTCTGTGGCAGCGACCAGCTCAGTTGACCTCTGACCTCCCCGCACCCTCCATGACCCGGGAATAGCCGAACGAAAGCTATGTGGCGGAAAGGGGCCAGCGCCAGCAAACATACCCACGGGACGGTGAGCACCGGCATGGAACACGGCATGCAGTGCCCTGGCGACAAAGCCCCGAATCCAATAGTCGACCACCAGCCCGTTCTGGGAGGTGAGAGAGCAGAACTGGATGGGACTGTCCCAGCGACACCAACACGAATGGAACTGAGTTGGCAACGAAGGCCGTGTGAAAGGGGGGGAAAGGGGCCTCAAAGGTCAGGTGTGGACCCGCCACTCAGCCCCAGCTGCGCCTGCTGGTCAGGCCGGGAATGCATGGTGTCTTTTTCCTCATGAGGGTGCGCCGGGCAATGTTTCAATGGTCACTGTCCAACCGTTTGGGAGCGTGTGTCTGTATGGGATTTTCTGACCTAGCCTAGCACAGTGGGAATGTTCTGGCCATCAATTCCAATGCTTTACCCCCCTCATACCGAGCGTGGGGCGCCCTGTTCACAATCGCAAAAGCACAAGTCATTCATGCATCGTTGGAAGAAGTGGTGGCGAGGGAGTGCAATGACAATGTTAACCTCTCTTGGAATCATTGCTTGCTCTCTTGGGGACTAAAGTACATGCTGATTTGGATGCTGGGCGCGCGCCGGGCAAACCTTCCCTCAAGGATGTTGAGCGGCTTGGTCACCCGCAACCTTTTCCTGATGCCGTGCTGGATGCAGACAACGCCCGAAAGGCACACATGCAGTCGGTCCGCGCTCTGACAGTGCGTTTCATTTACCACACGAGTTTGCATCCTACCCCCCTCCCCACTCCTCTCTGAAGTGATGTGCGTTTGAGGGGTCGGAACCCAGTGGCTCTTGGGAGGTGGCTGTGTCAAACAGGGGTTAGTCTACCAAAGGTGCCGCCTACACCTTCGCCCAGCCCACCTCAATGAGGTCTCACCCCTCGTCCCCCTCCCCCCCCCTTCCTCCCTCCCCTCGTCCCTCCCCTGCACCGCCGTCTGCACCCGAAAGCGGTCGCGTCCCCTTCCGATTCGGTGCTCCCCTGCCAAGCCCTGTGGCACTCCGAAGAGGTGCCGGACGCCACAGACAAAGTCCGGTTATGTGCCCTCAACCAGCAGCAGAAGTGGACCTTTTTTTGGGGGAGGGGGTACTCTGGGGGTGGGGTGGGGGCTACTCAGTGGGTAGGGGCACCCAATAGTGGTTGGGGGCGGGGGGGGGGGTTCGCGCAGGCTACGCTGTGGGGACAATCAACAATCCAGCAGGGAGACCCCAAACTAGGGTGGTGGTTGCTCCCAAGGGGCTATCTTATGTATTTTCACCGAGGCGCCGGATGGAGCCGGATGGAGGGATGTACACAGATCTTGTACCCAAGGGCTTGCTCTCCTTAGGGGGCGTTTTGTGAGGGGGTAAAAGCCAACCCATGCCAGCTAAACCTGCCATAAAAGTAGTGCGTGGCGCGGCTACTGCCCCCGGGGCAGAGGGGACACCAATCAAGTCCGCTGTTCCTCTGGGAAAATGGCAAAAAATGCGGCAATACGGACAAGGACGCGATTGTCGCCTTCTGGGGGTTATTCACATGTACCGACCGACTGCAGCAAACCTTCTACCGCTGCTGCAGAGAACCACGTGCTCTGGGCCCCCACTACGTACCACCGCCTGCGGGCCCTGTCCGGCACCATGAACTACTTCGATGTGCAGTTGGCGGTGCATTTGCCGGACCTCCTCACCACTCCGGCGTTCCAAACGGCAGATCTCGCTCTGTTGGTGGTCAGTCTTTTGTCGATGGCCCGTGTGACATACCTTGTGTTGCCATGCGTGGACAAGCCTGCGACCCAGTTCATTCAGGAGGCGGTAGCCAAAATTCCCAATCGCGGCTACACGCTGGGTCTGCGCGGGTGTGCCCGACCCCCCCTACTCCCTGCCTGTGTCGAGGGTGTGGGTGTAGTTGTGGTTGTTTTGCATGTGTGTGCGTGTGTGTGTGTGTGTGTGTGTGTGTGTGCATGTTGGTGATGTCGGTGGGACGTCACACGATGGTGCACGCTGATGGAGAGGGATGATTTGGGGGAACACAAGTTGCAGCAAGTTGCAGTAGGCCCAGAGCATCACTCGCTGATTGTGTACTGTGTCAGATTCGCCTCCTTCACCCTGCGTGTATGTGTTCATCTGGGGTTTAACCCGTTCTGTTTGTGGGTTGCCTGCTGCTGACTACATCCCCTACATCCCCTGTACTGTAGAGCATCTGTTCTGGAGTGAGACTTGTTCTTTTTTTGCACTTCTGTTTTGGACATAACGAAGAGAGAGTGTATGTTGTGTGTTGTGTGTTCTGCGTTCTGTGTTGTGTGTGTGTGTGTTTGTGTGTGTGTGTGTTGTGTGCATTTGCGTGTGTGTGTGTGTGTGTGTCAGCAGGTGGTTACACCTGTCTGCATGACCAGTGAGCATGGTACGCGGTGCCGTGGAGCAGCTTTGCATCCTGTTGCATGTCACGTCATATTTGTAGGCATGAAAACTGTGCTGCTTGTTCCGCAATCTTCTTCCCCTCTCCCTGGCTAAGCAGGGCAACGGACCTCCATTACAATGACAGGTGAACACTGCCCTTCCCTTGCCACTCTGCTACAGAAAGGCGCCTAGCCTCATGACAATTTCATTGTTTTGCATGGCCTGATGAGTTGTTTGGAGACCAGTGCCTGCTGACCTGCCCTGCTGTGCCACTTATCATCCTCGATTTCCCTCACGAAGTGTGTTGGGTGTGTGAGGTGTGTGTGTGTGTGTGTGTGTGTGTGTGTCCTCCACCAGTGCTGGCATTTACGAGTAGTTTGTGATTGTGAGGGCGCCTGCACACACAAGTGTCACACGCCGACTGTACTGACTGTAGGATTCACAGTGCCTTGTAGTTTGCAGGGGTGGGGAACATACATCCATCTACACCCCTCCTTGCTCTCCAACAGTTGGTCACTTAAAGTAGGACCTGCACTGGTTTTAATATTCGTAAGGATTTGGTAGTATACAGTCTGACTTCCCCTTCCTCGGTGGTACCGGACACCACAATTACACCACGTTGAGTGACTTGTCCTGACTCTCCCGAATGATCCGGTTCTGTGGCTTCGGCTTCCATGTGTAGTATTGCTCACTCTTTTGTGTATGGCCTGTTGAGAAGTCCAAATACCCCATGCACGTGCTTGTGATCTTGCTTGTGATCCGGCTCTAGGGCGTGTATTTGGGTTCTTACAACGTGTGTGTGTGTGTGTGTGTGTGTGGTGGGCACATTGGGAAGGGGAGATATGCACTTCTTGGGCCCCGAGGGGGTGTGCAGACCTGTAAGCATACGAGATAAGTATGGAATTCCGACTGGGGGGCCCTTGACAGCTTGCGCCAGCAGAACTGCCAAGGGGCAGGTTGTGTGCACCGGCTGGTGGGGCGGTCCACGAATCGTGTCCACCCCTACAGGCAGGAAACAACACGAAACAGGCCCAGTCCATTGTCCCTTCTCAACCCCCGCCCCGTACCCAGTCAGAGCCCGCAAGCAACAGTCCTATGTACTACCCGGACGATTCGGAAATTGAGAACCTGGACGTACCACCCGTCACCGGGTGGACACACACCTCCTGGTGATGAATTTGTTGTACTACAGACCGGCGCCTAGCCAACATGTTTTTCAACTCCTTCTTCTGTTGATCTATTCGGCTTGACGAGATTCGTTAGTGACCGGTGCAGTGCTTTGTTTGTCACGCCTGTTCGTCTCGTCTCAATTGTGTGTGTGTGTGTGTGTGTGTGTGTGTGTGTGTGTGCATTATGTGCACCACCCTGGGACAGGAGGTTTGCAACTTGCTATCACAGATCTGGGACTTGGAGGTGCTCTGTGACTGTGTTGACTTGGGGACCGCACCTGTGTGGGTCATTGCCTAAGTCACAGACGGCGTGCATTGGGAGTACACATGATCGGTGGGGGGCGGGCACAACTGCGTGTCAGCACACCCCTCCACCCAGTCTGACGTCTGGAATCTGCGTCACGGAAAACCCCTCATCAGCCCCACCGGTGTACCAAGGGAATACCTACCATGTATCCTGGCACCTTGCCCTAGCAAGTGACGTGGGCATCCCAAGTTCTGTCTGCCTTGGCATGGGCCCAGCTTGCAATGCTGTCAGAGTACGGGCGTATGACCGTGGTGCGGGCCCTGCACGAAGCAGTGCGCCGTGTGTATGCAGCCTCCCCGTGATGGTCTGAAAACACTATGCATGCGGTGTACAACATCTGCCACAATCTCCCATGTGCGAGACACGCAGCAGCAAAATGGCTCCACTGGTTTACTGCGAATGCGGTTTGGAATGGGTCCAGGTGCATAGATAGGGAAATACCCCAAAAATTTCAGCCAGAAGGCTAAACCCCTGCTTGGTGTGAAGACATAGCTCTGCTCCGTAACATTGCCGCAGAGGGACGTATCTCCTACCCCGGCCTCTCTCTCTCTCTCTCTCTCTCTCTCTCTCCCTTGTCTGTTTTTTGTGTGCGTGTGTGGCGGGGTGGTTGCACTCTCCGCCGCTTTTCTTGCTTTGTTTTTGTCTCGTAGTTCTTGATGTGTGTGTGTGTGTGTGTGTGTGTGTGTTGTGGTGTGTGTGTGTGTTGTGCTATGTGCGGTGTGTTGTGTTGTGTGTTGTGTTGTGTGTGTTGTATTGTGGGTGTTGTTCCGTGTTCTGTTTTTTTGTGTGTGTGCATCTGTGTCTGTTGTGGCAAATATCCCTAGTCATGGCTCCCGAGAATTTAGTTGTTCTGTATGGCCCGCTGAGGTGTTTGGAGACCATGGCTACGTGGCCACTGTGCCCTGTTGTGCCATGTACCGTCCACACTGTGTTTCTTGGTCGTTGGTTTGGGTTTTCCTCACAAATTGTGTGTGTGTGTGTGTGTGTGTGTGTGTGTGTGTGTGTGTGTGTGTTTGTGTGGATGTGTGTGTCTGGCAAATGCTCCAGGTGTACCCACTTTTTGTATTGTACTGTATTGTATGCTACAAGAGAGGGTGTGTGTGAGCACTCAGCGCTTTTCCACTGCCTCTTTGTGGTGTATCATGTGTGGGTGCAATGGCCCTGATGCGGCATGCCCAAACCTTTTGTTTTCGCCTTCCTGCCTTGCCTCCCATGATTTTGTCACTTGGTATCGGTGGTTGCAACACAATGCTGCCTAGGTGGACAGCTCGTACTCCGCTTGGTATCCCACCTGCCACACAGCACACAGCACTGTGGTCGCACATTTTCCCGGGCCTCCGCTCTACTGAAGCTGTGGGGCCCACAGGGCTGCGGGGAGGGGGATGTACAATTTTCCTGTGAGCACTTAGCTTGCCACACCGCCATGATCACGGGGTGGGCGCTTGTGGGGGTACGTCATGCTTCATTATACGGGCTCCACAGCCCCCAGCCACTCTTTCCACCGTTCGTATTATGATGGTCATAAGGGCTCGTCGCCCCCGTGGGTGCCTACAACGGAGTGACTTTGGCACTGTGGTGGGCACCAGGGGCGGGTTGTGTAGGAAGCCTTGCCTTCTTTTTTTTCAAGGACCCGATGAGCGGAGCCGTGCTACCGGGAGCGAGGGATATGGACTCTGCTCATGGAGGCTAATTGGTAGGTCGTCGAGTTCGGACCCAGGACCCTCATTCAAGGCATTCCTCGGCCCCGAGTGGCTCACCACTGGGCCACCTGCTCTTGTGGTGGGGTTGGGCGGCCCTGCCCGGCTGGAACACAAGCTGCCTTAGGGCTGCCTCCGCATGGCACTCGGTGGGGAAGCTTGGGGATTGAACGTGGGTCGGCTTGCCTACGGGGGTACCTCTTGGCGGCCGGCCTCAATCGTCCACAACCGGCAGTCCGAAGATGGTTGATGGGTACCCGACTTGGGCCGCCGATTCATCAACAATGGGCAGTAGTTAATCCCAGGGCACACAAGGTGCGGGAGGGGGAGGGGGGGGGGGGCTGAACGAGCAGCAGCCTACGTGCTGCTCAATGCCCGAGCCCCATGCGTAAGAAGGGAAGGGACCTCAGAGGTGGCCCCAGAAGCGGTGAGACGGGCGGGTGGAGGAGGTTGCCCAAGCGGTTGGGAGCAGCTACTGTCGGTTACAAATGCCATGGAAGCTGGCACTTGCCAGCAGGGGGACTGTGGCTCCGCATAAGCTGGGCCCCTTGAGGAGGGGGGCTGGTGCCCCCCCCCCCCCCTCCAATGCATCTTGCTAGGCCTAGGGGTGCTGTGGACCTGCTCACCAGACGTGGGGTACGGAGGTCCATCTATCGAACCCCTCCACCACACTGTCCCCTGTTGACGGCTGTGCCAGGACCCATGCGCTCGGTCCGGGGGGTTGGTGGGGGGGGGGCATGCCAAGAAAAACAATGACGACACAGTGGCCATGAAAGACCAAAGGTGCCTCTGTGGCACAAAGAGGAACCAGCAAGTGTGGGGCGAGGCCCGGGGAGGGACAGCAGGTGGGGGGCCAGAAGGGGCGCCATGGAGGGATCAGGGTAGTCCAGGTCAAGGGCGGCGGTAACAGCGCTCGCCGGGTGGTCCGGGGCACAAGCCGTGGGGGAGGCTCTCGGGGAGGGCGAGTCAGCAAAATGGTGCCCCCCCCCCCCCCCAACACTGCAAAGCTACTACTCAGCCTTTATGGCAAAGCCCCCCGGCAGAGCAACTCTCTTCCCCGCGTTCTTCATTGGCCTTCATGATTCAGCCCCCCCCCCCCCCCGGAGTTCCACTTCACAACTCAGCACCACTTGGGCTGGGGATGGTTGGGTGGGGGTTCTATTAACCGCCCCCCCCCCCTCCCAGAACCACCAACCCATCAACCCCTCTCAAGTGATGGGGCCCAATTTTGCTCCGCATCTTCGGCCAATCAAAAATTTTCTCGGGCTCCAATCAGTTTAAACCAAAAGTTGTCCTCTGCGCCTTCTGCGCCTCTAAAACCTCAGCACCACCAAAGGGGGGGGGGGGGGTTCTACCCACCCACCCACGACACCCCCCTCCCTCCAACCCGCATTCGACAGGCTGCAGCTGGACCTGGAGGTGGTGGTACAGTTCCAGGGCCCCAAGTGCACTCAGCCATTGGTCAAGGCCACCGTCGTCAAAATGCTCCGGGGCGTGCGGCACTACTGGTGCTACCACTCCGCGCGTTTCAAGCATAAGTTTGACCTCAAGGTGTGCGCGCCGCGCGTGCACTTGCCAGCCCGAAGGCCTGGAGGGGCGGGGCAGCGGGTCCCTGAGCCTCCCCGTGTTTTGTCCTCTGCGGCAGCCCGTGTATTTGTTGCGTATCACGTGTGGTTGCAAGGAACCTCGGACGTGCGACTCGGGGTAGGGGGGGGCGAAAAGCCACTGAAAACTGGGGCCAGGGGGACCATTTCACCTCAAAGCACATTTTTCATTGGTGCCCAGCCCCTGTCCCCCTGATGGCCAGTGCCAGCTTCAATGGCATTTGTAACCGACAGCAACCGCCCCCAACCGCTTTGGCAACCTCCTCTAACCGCCTGTCTAACCGCCTCTAGGGCCACCTCTGCGGTCCCTCCCCGTCACTGCTGCCATTTGTGGTGGGTGGCCGTTTGTATGCATTGTTCAAGTTTGTTGATCCCACAGCCATTGATCCGGGAGGAGCGCCGGCAATTGGGAGCGTGGAGAGAGAGGGGGGGAGGGGCACCTGAGGTTGTCAGAGAGGGGGTGCGAGTTGGTGGGCTGAGAGATGGCACTTGGTGGTGTGGGGGCAGGGGGGGGGGTGTACCATGGGACTGCATGGCATCCGGCACCCACTGGGATGAATATACAAAATACTCAGTCCGACCCCCCCCCCCCAGGGTTGGATATAACACAGCACATTTCCGGAGGTGGAAGGTGGGGGGTAGGGGAGTCGGGGAACCATTAGTCACTAATGGTTCCAAACGAATGGTTCCCAGTGTCGCTTGAGAGCCGAAGACTGCCTGTGTGTTTCCCCTTGTGCCCTGCATTGTTGACCGTGCCCCAGGGCTGGTGGCGGGGGGGCCGGGCCCTTGGAGCCCCTGCAAATTTTTTGGGGGGGGGGTATGCGGAAAGGGGCTCCAAGGGTCACGCTTATTTCCTCAACACAAATGCCTGAAATCTTGCCTTGAACGATTTCAAAGTGCTGTGGTCTGTTCTCCTCCTGCGTGGCATATGGGCAGTAGCATTGTGACCGGGCGTGCAGAAGTCTGGGCCTGCATTTCAAGTCTGGCACAGGGTATGCGGCAATTACCTCATAGCTCCAACAAGTGGCAAGGCAGTTTGACAGTTTGATATGAGAAACCAATGATTTCAGATATGCATGAAAAATATGGAAAAAAGAGAGCCGGCCCTTGCAGCCCCCACCAGGGGGGGGGGGGTTGGCAAAGGGGCACCAAGCCCCCCCTACCCCTAAGTTAATGTTTCTGGAGCCCAGGCCTTTGCTTGGTAGGGTCAACCCTGCCCCTGGGGGGGGGGGGGCTGCCTGTGTTGTTCGAAAAGTGGGTGTCTCCTTCAGCTAACCCCCCGTCGCCCCCCCTGTGGAGGAGAGGCCGCTGCTGGGTTGGTGGGTTGGTGGTGGGCCCTATATTCCCTGCGCCAAAGACGCCGGAACAAAATTTCCTTTGTGTTTTCCCATATGTTAGTCAGTCGGTGGGTGGGTGCCTGCCTCCTTATCTGAGCCCCCCTCCCCGTGGGGGTAGGCCGGACTGGGTGCCTGCCTTTTTTCATTTCACCCCCCCCCCCCCCCCAGGGCTACGAAAAGGCTTGCCATGCCCACAGTGCCAGGTGTTTTCCACCCCCCCCTGCCCCCCCTGAAAACGTGGGTAATTGGTTTGGGGGATTGACCGGGCCAATTTTTTCTCTTTTTTTTTTTCATCTAGACCAAGATAAGCTCCTCACAGGACGGTACTCAAGACAACCTCTTGGAATCATGCAGGGTTCAGAGCTGTCTAGTTCTAGGATGATCCCACAAAATTTTGTGGTAGTGGATCTGGTACGCAGTGTGGATTAGCTGAGTCCAGGTTATGCAGTGGGAGACTGCCACGCCCGTGGGGTTCCCAGTGTGCATGCGGCACAAAGACTGTACGTTGAAAACGACAGCGGAGTGCAAAGTGCAGATGAGTGGGCGCACAAGGAACAGCAGACGTAGTGCACATGCATGCGGTGTCAGGGGGTGGGTCTGCTTGACTGCAGTATTCATTGGGGCGGCGGCGTGGGGGGGCTCGCATGTCGCAGTTGGTGGGGCCAAAATTTGAAACTTTTTTCGGAATTGTTTGCCTCCTAAAATGATGATTTTACATGAGAAACCATTTACTACTTACCCCCTTCGGGTGTGCTACGCAAATACCCCCCATTTTCGATCTATTCTTTGGGCTGTATCCTTCTTTGTGCCAGCATGCAGGTTTGTCCATTTGTCATGCCCCGGACCTGTGTGTGAACACGGCCCCTGTGGCAAGGCTAATGCCTGCCATGTGAAACTGAAGCAGCAGGCCGCAGCGCATGTGTTGCTTGTTACTTCAACCCACCCCTGTGCCATCACCCAGTATCCATTAGCCCCCAGGGGGGTAGGGGGGTGGGGGGGCTGTAGGGGGACCCCAACCCTTTTACATCCATCCCTACCCCAGCCCCCCCTTCCCACATTTTTGGGATTTTTTTGAATTTTTTTTAAGTTTTAATTTAATCTAATTTCAGACAGGCACGTTCGTGCTTCCCTTCTGTGGCTTTGTGTTCATGATTTTATGCTCAGACTGATGAGGGCCTAATTTTAGGGCGAAACCAGTCTCGCTTTTTGGCTTTGCTTGTGGACGCTTGCATGTGAGTTGTGCCCTTTGTGAACAACAACACTGCCAATTTTCTGATTGAGGACGCCTTATCAGAAGTGTAGGGCGAGGACAAGCTCAAAGCTCTCTCTGAAAAATTCCAAAAAATTCCAACAAAAAACCCCCATCCCCCCCCCCCTCAGGTCCTGGACTACGGCAGCAGCATGCAGCTCAAGCAGATGGTGGACGGGCGCAAGCTCAAGCAGCTCGGCGGCAAGTTCATCCCCAACATCAACTTCGCCGAGCTCCTGGGGTGGGGCCTGGGGCGGGCGGTGCGGGAGCTGCACTTCTACGACATGCTGACCACCCCCAACTACCCAGACTCGTTCCAGCAGAACTGGCTCCTGACGCGCGGCGCCCGCGCCCTCCGCATCGACGTGGGGCACGGGCGGCGCGTGGAGCTGACGCAGCACCGCTACATCCAGCACCTGCGGGAGATGCTCTGCCTCCCGGACGCCCCCGGGGCGTACCCGGACTGCGACGCGCACTGCAGGCCCTGCATCGCCTTCCGCTGGTCCCCCATGGCCCACCCGCCCGGCGACTGCACCCTGTGCTACGCGTGCGTCAGGTGTGGGCAGCTCAGGGGGCGGTTGGCGGTTAGTGACAGTTGGTGGCAGATGGCGGGGCATTTGGTGTGGGCAGCCCAGGGCAGCGGGGGGGGGGGGGGCGGGGTTGAGGTCCGCACTTTTTCGCAATTCCCCCAATTTCCCGCAGATTTTCGTGGGGGTGATCGCCGCGACCGCCACCGGGGGCCTGCAGCACGGGTGCCACACCACCGGTCGGGGGGCTGAGCGAAGGTCAATGCCGCATGGGTTCTGAATGTGTTGACCACCACAACCCGCCGCCGATGGAGAAACAGAAATGGTGGGGTCAAGACAGCGGCTTGGCGGACCTTCAGGAGAAGATGGACACTGGATCGTGCGGTGAAGAATAAATGGGTGACTGTCCAGGGCCCTGTAAAGAAACCACAGATGGACCACATGCCACACGGGTGGGGTGGGGGGGGGGCGTCCAGACCGAGCCTTCGGGGGTCTTTTTTGACGGAACGAAAATTTCAGGACCGCAGCCGGCGGTCAACCGCTCAAGGCCGGCAGGGAACGGCTAATGGCCGGCGGCGAGGGTCTGTGGTAAAACTCAGTTAAATTTTTTTTTTAAAAAGTTGCTGTATGAAGTTTTGAAACTCAGTAAAAAGAGTCTTTTGTTCCTAAGGTGTTCCTCTGCGAGTGGGTTTTGTACTAAGTTCCAAAATTTAGTAGAAAGCTTTCTTTTTCGACCACGTAAAACACTTAGCAGAAAAAACAATGCTGGCGATAGACCGCCAGCCGCGGACGGTTGATGCTCCAATGACAACCGGTTGACAGTTGTTGGCAGTTGCCTTGCGGGATCGCATCATCAAACATTTCTGTGCGCTAGGCACAGAGGGTTTTCTTTGGGGCGCGGCCCACTCGAAGGGGGTGGTGCCAGTGTTGGACCAGCGAGTCGTGCGGGATCTGGTCTTCTTTTCCTTTGCCATTGGAGAAGGGCGACCAGAAAT
Source organism: Eutreptiella sp. 'Long Island Sound 2002' (assembly GCA_964036045.1). NCBI lineage: Eukaryota > Euglenozoa > Euglenophyceae > Eutreptiales > Eutreptiaceae > Eutreptiella > Eutreptiella sp. 'Long Island Sound 2002'. The sequence continues at coordinate 39,642,522 of OZ038385.1, forward strand.
CACCTCGAAGAGAGGTTGTTAGATCAAGCGTAGGCGCGGACGCCATACACCCCCCCTTTTGGGGGGTCGTTCGCATAGCATACCCCAAGGCATGACAATGGATTTTTTTGATTTTGAGCCCTCTATCCCCCCGAAACTGGATACCACGTTTTGGGGACTGGGTGGGGGGGGTCAAAAGTTTGTGGTTTGAAAAATTTGAACGAGGGTGGGTGAAAAAGCTGATGAGCTGATCATCCCGTGCCGGCGGGAGCCCGCGGCCGGAATTCGAATCAACACCAAGCGTGTCATCGGGCGAGTGTTCTACCACCCGACCCCTGATTGCTCCCGCATACAGATTGTTCCCCACTGCTTGTAGCTGTTGACTGCCACCAAACAAAGCCAAACTGTGTGTTTCTGCCTGCCTGTCTACCTGCCTGCTTGCCTGACTGACTGCCTGACGGACTGCTTGCCTGACTGACTGATTGATTGGCTGACTGTCAGCCTAACTGACTGACTCTAGTCTCTCTTCGAGGTGCCTTGCCGAAGGCAATAAAATTGCTCTGAGGGGCCGGGGGGGGGGGGGGCTTTCGAGCCCCAGGGTGGTGGTTGAGGGGGGGGGGGTTCAGAAAATGGGCACCCAAGTCCCAGAGCCAATATTGTTTGTTGTTACCCTAATCAAGACTGAATATTGGGACCGAGCTGGTGGGGTAGTGCCTATGCTTCTGTGCGTACTAGGGTGGAGGAAAGTCAATTGGTTGGGGGATGGCGATTGAGGGTTGCATGCATGTTGTTGTGTGTTTCGTATTCCTCTCCCCTCATTTTGCATTGGCAACTGGTTTTCGCTTCATCGTGATGCCATCATTGCATGAATGTCACTGCATGTTTTGTTTTCCCCTCCCTCCTTTTGAGTTTGCAAATGGCTTTCGCTTCACCGCGATCCCATTATTGCACGAATTGCACTGTCTGTTTTGTATTCCCCTCCCCTTTTATGTGTTTGCAAATGGCTTTCGCTTCACCGCGATCCCATTCATTTTCGACTGCATGAGTTCCAACATTTGCTCTTGTGCGTGATAGGTAGATAGAGAAGTTAAAAAGTCCGCCTTGTGTCATTGTGTGTTCAGTGTTCCCCTAACCACTAGATATCTGCTCCCGTGCGTCAGGTAGGTGAATGATGTTGCATGTATGTCATTGATTGACTGTAGGTTAATGATGGCGATTGAGGGTTGCATGCATGTGGTTGTGTGTTCCGTAATCCCTCCCCTCTTTTTGCCTTGGCAATTGGATTTTGCTTCACCGCGATCCCATTATTGCATGAATGTCACTGAATGTTTTGTCTTCCCCTCCCTCCTTTTGAGTTTGCAAATGGCTTTCGCTTCACCGCGATCCCATTATTGCGAGGGGCCAAAATGCCCCCAAAATGGGCTCAAAATGGGCCCATTTCACCCGTTTGTGCACCCCAAATGGTCTAGGATCATTTTTGAGAAAAGTCATCTTTTTGCCCCTACTGGACCCTGTTGACCCATTTGGGCACCCACCTGTTTGGGCTTGAGCTTGCAGCTTGCCGCAGCCTAGTGGGCCTAGGCATTGGGGTCTAGGCGTCCCTTTGGGCAATTCTGAGGGGTGGAAACCACAAAAAGTGGGGGGTTGCGGGTGGAGTAGGTGCCCTCGGAATCGCATTTTGAGCCATGTAGCCAAAGATATGGCCTATTCTTGGTTTGTGGCTGTTGGCATTTGGAGCTTCTGGGGGCCTTTTTGGGCCGTTTCCTGGACATATCATGGAGTTAGAGGGCGGCAAAGAGCTCGTTGACACGGGGAAGTCAAGCCGCACATGCAGTGTAGCCACCGTTTCCCTTCGTTTGGCCGTTTTGAATGTGTTCCAGGGCTTTTTTGGCCGAAAAATGGCTGTTTTGGCCCTAGACTGCAGTTTTTGAAACTGAGGTCCGCCACTTGCGACAGCTGTTCCCGGCCACCACTGTCAAGTTTCCCGCTCAAACTTTGTGTGATTGTACTTCACACCCATAGGTATCATCCACCAAAATTTCACTCAAATCCAAAGCACCACGACGGAGTTCTGATTTTGGCCCATTTCGCGCGTGCTGCTTGCTGCTTGCTGCTTGCTGCTTGCTGCTTGCTTGCTAAACCTGGTAGGTCCACCCTAGACACTAAAAAGGGTTATAAAACCAAGACTGGTTCCACCAGCTCGGTGACCCTAACCCTATGCTGATGGATGGACAAAAACTTTTTGAAAAAAGTTTTTACCCCACTTGTGTATGTTCAAAATGATTAGCAAGTCATGGGATGCTTTTGAGGTATGTATGTTGGGGTACCCACTGACTCCCCCCCGGCGCCCTCTCAGACCCCCCACAGGCATAGTAAGGAGGCAGACTCAGGAGCCCCGGGTGAAGTGGGGGGGGGTTTGGAAATTGGGCTCAAAAGCCCCCCCCCCCCCTCAACCCTCAATACCGAGGCCTTGTGCCAACCCCCCCCCCCCTCAACCCAATTTTCTCCCCGCCAAGATCCTATCCACCCGTGGGTGTACCGCGGGGCATGTGACTCAGCCGCCTTCACGTATGACACCCGGCCACATCTGGCCAAGAGGTCCGGGTTCGAGCCCGGGGTAGGGCGGCATGCAGGACCACACGACGGTGCTGGCGCTGGGGTGTCAGTGACCCCGCGACGCCGTGGGGGATGAAGGACAGCCCCCAAGGACCACCAACCGCCAACTGCCAACTGCAACCAACCGCCAGCCGCCAAACATTATCCGCCACCAACCGCCGACCGCCAAACGCCAAGCCCCCTCAACCACTGACTGCCACCCGCCATCTGCCGCCGACTGCCACCAATCGCCAACCGCCAACCGCCCCAAACCACTAACTGCCACCCGCCATCCGCCGCCAGCTGCCGCCAATCGCCAACCGCCAACGTCCAACCGCCATCAACCATCCCGGGCACTGCGCCTGCCCCTCCTCTCTGCAGGACCCAATTCTTCGCCCGCCGCGAGTTTCTGCGGAACGCCGACATCGCGCCCGACTGCGATGCCATGAGCAACGTCTCGGACACCTCCGCCGTGGGGGAGCAGGAGCATAAGTGCTATCCTTTCACGGCGCGGACGGTGCACACGCGGGACATGCTGACGCTGGACTGATAGGATTTTTGGCGGCCGCCGACCCGACGCCGGCGGCCGACGTTCTGTTGCGGCAAGAACGGACTGGTGGTTGGACACATGAGGGGAGGTTTCAAAAGCGGTTGCCGGAGCAGTTGCTGGTGGTTGGAAAAGCCGTTAGGACCGGCCCGGCGGTCCGCGGTCCCCAGCCCACGGCTGCGGTTGGCGATTGGAAGCGGTCGGGGCGGAGCGAAATCGTCAGCCCGAAAGGGGGCTCCCCCCATTCATGCACCACTACGCATGAGCCACACACCACATTGCGAACGCTTGGGTTGCAGTCGAAGCTGTTGGGGGCCACCTTGTCGAGGGCGGCGCGGACCAGCCGCCCCCTCAGCCCACATTGACCCTCTGTGAACGCTCCCGTTAACCCGTTGTTGATTGAAAGCAACTGATTTTGGCATGAGACGGTCCGTGTACTTTTTGTTTTTGTTTCATCGTTTGTTCCGTGGTATTGTGGAGGGCTGAGTCACCTGTAGTTGCGCTGTATTGTGTTGTGCTGCATCATTTTGTGCTGTGCTGTGGCGTCGCGTGTGGTTGTGTTGTGTTGTGTTGTGTTGTGTTGTGTTGTGTTGTGTTGTGTTGTGTTGTGTTGTGTTGTGTTGTGTTGTGTTGTGTTGTGTCGTGTCGTGTCGTGTCGTGTCGTGTCGTGTCGTGTCGTGTCGTGTCGTGTCGTGTCGTGTCGTGTCGTGTCGTGTCGTGTCGTGTCGTGTCGTGTCGTGTCGTGTCGTGTCGTGTCGTGTCGTGTCGTGTCGTGTCGTGTCGTGTCGTGTCGTGTCGTGTCGTGTCGTGTCGTGTCGTGTCGTGTCGTGTCGTGTCGTGTCGTGTCGTGTCGTGTCGTGTCGTGTCGTGTCGTGTCGTGTCGTGTCGTGTTGTGTTGTGTTGTGTTGTGTTGTGTTGTGTTGTGTTGTGTTGTGTTGTGTTGTGTTGTGTTGTGTTGTGTTGTGTGCTCTTCCCAGAGGGGGACAAACGGAGGGAAGGCTGTCCAAAAGTCATTTTTGACCCAACTCTACGTTGTCCCAAGTCGGTCCCCAGCTCCAGGAGATTGCCGCTGTGGCGGAGGAGCTGCTGACATCCATTCCCAAACCGTTGTGATGTCCCATTCAAAGCAAAGGACACTGCTAGCCTCACCCTGAGCCTCATAATGTTGGATGTGGGGCCCACGTGACGCCTACGTGGCTGTCCCGCATCGTGGCAGGGCACATGTGTGAGGGTACAGACGTGCCGCATGGGTGTTTCTGGATGTGGGGCTTGGATGTGTGGCATACAGCCTATTGCTTAAGGAGAAAGGGTGGGTCAGAGGCCACAAAAACGTTTGTGTCCCTAAAATCGGCCTCAAATTTCCGGACCCTTTGATAAATTTCAATGTTTTGCCGGAGGAAAAATTTTCTGATGTGGGGGGGGGTGGGGGGTCGGCCGGGGCGCATTGTACGTGGGGCACTGTACGGGGGGCACTGATCGGCGGGCACTGGTCGGGGGGCACTGGTCGTGGCCATGCCCCGTGACACTAGGCGTGTCGTGCAGTGCACCACAGAGCGGTTAACCCGGCCCACATTTCGTTCAATTATTGACTCAAGGATCTTAAAACTTTCGACTAACCTCATGATTGTGTGCTAGTTTTGAACTTTCGAAAGTGTAGAGTCCCAAATTCTTTTTCGGGGGCTGAAAAGTTCAATGGAGTGGTTGGGTAATCACAAATTTGTATGACGCTCAACAGCTCTATGATGCGCAACCCGGGCGGCTCTTGACCCTTCGACTGCCGGGAAGAGCCCATGTGGTGGAATCCTTCAAGGCCTTGCGAACATTGGACGCGTGGACACTCTCCAACCCGGATCCCATACAGTACTCCATTCAGAGACAGGGCAAGGGTGGTCGGGTCGCTGCTATGCTTCTTGTGCCATTTGTGCCGCTGTGCTGTCAATATGCTGAAGTCCGGGTGCTGTTTTATCTCCGGGTGGTAATGCGGCATCGGTTATGGCTGCACGATGGCCCTGACCAAGCTATTGCTTCGTGCCGCTGACACCCCACCCTCCCTCGGGGGTGGGCGGGTGGGTCAGAGGCTAAAAAAAGTTTGTGTCCCTAAAATCGGCGTTAAATTTCCGGCTTCTTTCATAAATTTTGTTTTTTCTCGGAGGAGAGATTTTCTGATGTGGATGGGTGGGTGGGTTGGCCAGGGCCGGCAAGGGCCCCAAACGACCACAATGGCATGGTCCATACTCCGAGCACGAGCCAGGCGCACTGAAGTGGAACCTCTTACCAAGAGAAACAACGCCAAGAGAGGACAAGTCCTACCCCTGCCACTAGCTGTATGGACCGCTGCCCAAGCCCATGCCTACGGAACCGCTGACATTTCGTGCCATGAAAGCTATGGACTGGAGGTGGGAGGATTCCTTCAAGGGTGATTTGATAGGTGGCTGGGAGAAGGTGATAGGTGACTGGGAGAAGGTGATAGGTGACTGGGAGAAGGTGATAGGTGGCTGGAGTGCTCCAATGGATACCTGGACTCAACCACATATCCCTTATATGGAGCTGGATTTTGATGGGGAGACGCGGGCGGTCTACAGAGGCGAAGCACCGCCTCTGCCTGAGAGGGCCAGGGTACTCAAATTGGCACTGGCGGTACTACAGTGACACCTTCGGACAGGACGCCTGTATCCTGGGGGGTTGCTCACCAAACGCACCTCCCTGCCACAGGGAGGACATGGTTGTGGGCCTGTCTGCCAGGCCCTACTTCACGTCCAGACTAGGGATGTTATCGGCGATACTCACTGTACGGAAGTGCCGTGAAAGCAAAGGGCAGCGGATTTCAATCGAACCGAGTGAGTCTAGCACGGGGTCATCATCATGATGCTTATTTGAAAACATGACATCATTGGCCCCAACCCCTTGCTCTATCGGGGCAGCCAACGTCCACCAGGCATCCATCTGGAGCAGGCCAGCGCCATCCAGTGCATAGAGAGTGCGTTAGCACGCCGGGCACGCCAGGCAACATTTTCCCCCATTTCCCCCCAGTTGTCCCCCCCTTTCCCATTTTTTGTCCCCGTGTTGGGGATCCCCGAGAAGGCAGGGGTGGTGCAGCCATTCCACCCACACGTGGGCCTCCGAGACGGCAAGAGTTAGGTCGCCTGGGCTGGAGGAGGAAGCTCGAAGGGAGCTCGTGACCTTTTATTCATGCAGCATCGGAGCGCCGAGGAACCGCAACAGGACGCGGCGGTGTGGCCGCGTTTTTGTAAGTTGTTTTTGCTAGCATGGGATCGGGACTTCATTAGAAGGGTCTTGTGGAAGAAGCTCAGGATTGGCAGCAGAATGGGGCAGAGGGTGGGGAGTGCGTTGTGTCCTTTGTGTAGCAGATTAGAAGATCACACACATGTCCTGTGCCACTGTCGATTTTCAGCTTTCGTTTTGGATACCGTTCGCAAAGCCTTTGGACTGGTGCAGAGCGAGGGCTGCGTGGAGCCCAGTCGCCTTTTATTGGAGGAACCCTGTTGTCGCTGCAAACCACACAGGGACTTGTGTTGTGGGCTACACTGAAAGCCCAGTGGTCGGTTAGGTTCCGCGCGGTTCCAGGGCGATGTACCCCCCCTCCCCCTTGCGCAAGCACGGCCTTGTCTAAGCACGGGGTGGGTGTTGAACTGCTGTTTTCAGGAATTTTTGGGACCACTGTTTTTGTGGTTTCAGATGTAACATGGGGTTTAAAAACATTTTACCGCACATTGCCACCCAATGATGTTTGTTTTGATGTGATTCTTAGCCATTTCTGATCTTCCCTTTCCACAGCCTATCACCATCTAAGGGCTCTCCTAGATGTGGGCAGTCATGTGTGTTTGCCGTCATGTGTTCCACACGCAAGCACAGTCTTGTCTAAGCATGGGGTGGGCGTTGAACCGCTGTTTTGCCTGAGTTTTTTGACACCGCGGCCGTGCTTGCGCAAGGGGGGGGGGCGGGGTACCTACGTTGGATGACTTTGTGGCATGGTGGGTGGGTGTGGCAGTTTGGAGGGCAGAGGCGGATGCGTCTATCTCCAGATTGGATTTGCAACACCTTATAGAGCAATTGCATTCGTGGTTTGAGGGCGGCATGTTTCGGCGCCAACAGCCAGCCCCGGGCGTTTTCCTGGCAAAACGGCAGGTCTCAGCAGCAATGACCAAGGAGCAGAAGTGGGGCAAATACAGAGACGACGTGATGAGACGTATAGGGGTGGTAGAGGGGAAAGGATGGGCCACGGCGTACACGGATGGTTTGGCAAAGCAGGTGTTTGTGTGTGTGTGGGGGGGGGGTATGGTATGGTATGGTATGCCCTACGGTATCGGGAGTGGCTGGCGGGCTGCTCCCTCACGCTCCCCGTGTTTAGGGCCGGGGTCAGGGGCCAGCTTGCCGTGACACTCGGCGGCTGCCCTCCTGGCTCTGGGGGTAGGGGGGGGGGGGGGGCTGTTGCTGCGCTCTCCCCATCGACCTGCCCGACCCCCCGTGCTCCTGCCTCCTGTGTTGGCCCGGTCCCTGTGGTCCCTGTGCAGTGCGTCCCTGTGCCACCCATGCCCTGGGGGGAGGGGGGGGGTGGCAGGCTGGGTACGGGGTCTGTTTCGGGGAGGGGTTGGTGAGGACCGGCCGCTGAACGGCAGAACGTCAGCCAGGCAGAGCTGCAGGGGGTTCTACACGCATTACTGAGCAGGCGGGGGGGGGGGGGGGGGAGACCAGTCGTTATTCTGGACTCTGAATATGTGTACAAGGGCATCACTGAATGGTCAGTCAAATGGGCCAGGCATGGGTGGCAGGTGCGAGGCCGCGAGACCGGACACAGAGATTTATGGCAGGAACTTTGGGACCTGCGGCAGGCGGCAGCTTTGCAGGTGCAACTGATTTGGACCCCTCACACGTGAACGTGAAGGGGAATGATGAAGCGGATGCACTGGCAGAAGAGGCAGGGGACAGCATCCGCATAACAAAAGGCGGCATCAGCAGGAGCCAGCGTGGGTCGCTTTAGGTCTGAGCTTCATGCGTTTGGCAGTGTCGTTGTCGTCGGCAAGTTCCACGGGCGGGCACCCGAGTATACCAAGTGGCAGCTCGTCGCCAGAGGATAGCTGGACCTCGTCGGGCGAGGGCAGTTCGTTGGGAGGGAATGGTCGGAGTCAGGGTTTAGTACAGACGTCAGTGATAGACAACGTTTCCGGAAGAGGCAAATGAGGGTATGGGCAAGCTGAGATTGTTGTCAAGACTCCTGAACGCCTAAAGGCGCTGTGACGCTAGCCTACAGGGCAGGAGGGCAGATGCACGGGATGTGCATGCGCTCGTGGTGGCAGCTTCGCCGTGGGCGCGGCCCCCGCCGCGTTTGGACAATTTGTGGTCGCGGCTTCGCCGCGTCTCCGGAACATGCGAACAGTGAGTTCTTGCCGGTGGGATACTGGGGGTGACGGCCATCGTCGGTTTATGGCTAAGCACGGGGTGGGCGTTGACCCGCTGTTTTGCCTGGACTCTTGGGCCCACAGCCGCGCTTGCACAAAGGGGGGGGGGGGCTACCACACAATCATCCGTCCCACTCATGCCAAAACGAGCAGCTACACGTTACAAGTTCGAATGCCACCGACGTGACGGAACACGGGAACACGGCATGTCTCGACTCTGAATTCGTTCATTCACTCAGCCCCCCTCAATATGTGTCCCTCCTTCGCAGCTTTTTGCAGGACCGAATGGCTGACTGTCGAGCTGCCGTTGACGGATGAAAGGCGCAGCAGCGGCGCCCTCACAGGGCCCCAGCCCCAAGGTGTGGGTGGTGGGGATGGGGCCTGCCGTGCCCCCCCCTCCCCCCGTCCCTCACGCCTCCTCCTATTCCCAATGCCGGGGGCGCCGCCGCGGGTCTCATCGGGTAACACGTCCAGAGACGTACCACCGCTGGTCCCAAGGCTCCCGAGGGCATGGCTGTGACTGCCCCAAAGCGAAACAGCGCGGGCCAAAGCATGGCCCATCCATGGCAACTCCGGTAGCGGCAGCGGTGGCGGCGGCGGGGGTGGGGGGGTCTGAAATTTGTTTGCGGGGGAGGGGGGCGGGGGGGGGGGGGGGGGGGGCGCCGGTCATATCCGTTCCACCCGCGGGCCCTGTGCACACCAGCTCCCCCCCCCCACCCCCGCTTCCCACTTGCATGCCACCACCCATCCACCACTTCACGGCCTCAATTCCTGCCCCACACACCCGCCCCCCCTTCCCTTCCCAACCACCCATGCCTCCCCCTTCCGATTTGCAGGGTCACACCCTCCCCCGCCCCCCCCCCCCCCTTCAACGCCCCCGCACACAGCATCCCACCCCCCTCCCCGTCCTGCAATAGCACCCGGTTTCTCAGTGCACGACAATCTTGCTGTGATTGCATTGGAATTCCGTCCAGCGGGTGGTCGGCTCACAGCCGCAGTCGGTTGGTCTTTAACCGCCATCGGTTGATCCCCAACCGCCATCCATCAGCCTGCAACTGCTGTCGCTTTCCCCCACATACCGACAGGTGGCCCATTAATAGCCTCCAAATAGGCCACAATGAGAGACCACTATGCCCTCTTCTTGTGTCGAAAAGGCGAGCTGGCACCTGAACAGCCGCGGTGTCTGTCCCCCGCTGCCCTGATGCCCTCTGCGCCGCTGCTGGCCCCGCCCCAGGGATGCATTAGAAGGGAAAGGACCCCAGAGGCGGCCCCAGAGGCGGTTAGACAGGCGGTTGGGAGGTTGCATTCGCGGCGGGGGGCGGTTGCTGTCGGTTACAAATGCCACTGAAGTCGGCACTTGCCGTCAGGAAGACACCAGCGGGGCAGCTGGGCAGCCTGGAGGGTGTAAGGGGGTATCTCCCCTCCCCCAATGCATCCCTGGCGGCCCCCTCCACAGACTGAGAGATCCGTGGTGGACATCATCGTGCGTCCCTGGAAGGAATACGTGGCCCACATCCAGGCGCTGCTGCAGAGCACCGCCGAGGCGGATGCCCCGCAGAGCGTCGGCCAGGTCTGGCCGCGCGCCAACAAGTGCTACAAGGTCCCCGCCTTCCGGGCCCCTGGTTCGAGCACCACGTGCTTGCCCTAACCCCCCTTCCCCTCCTTTAGTCCCAGCCCAACCACGTGTGGCCGAATGGGGCCAGCTGCTGTAGCAACACGGGGAGGGAGTGACCCCTGACCGATATGTACGCATAGCCCAGTAGAGCCCGAAGCGCCAGTGTAGTTAGCGGAGGCAGGGTCAAGGGATGAGCATGAGCATCAGGCACCAAGGACAGAAGGCGATGACAGGCGCGGGGCAGGCGCGGCCAGCCTAATGCGGACACTGCAACCCGACCATATTGAGGCCCCCTCCTTCAGTAGTAGTGCGGATGCCCGCAGTAGTACGGATGCCTGCTTGTCATCGCGGAAGATTCAAGGGCGAGAGGCCAATAGGCGCCGCCACAGGCTAACAGAGCCAACCACCAAGGCCTTGTTCCAACCGCCCCCCCCCCATTTGCCAGAGCAACACCCTGGTCAGAGCAACGGTACGTGTTGTTTCCGCCACTTTTGGAGGTCTGCGGGGTGGCACGACTGGGAGGGCGCCAGCCCAAGGGCAGAGTCGCCACTCTGCGGCACGTTGTCAGATGCATTAGAAGGGAACGGACCTCAGAGGCGGCCCCAGGAGCGGTTAGGCAGGCGGTTGGAGGAGGTTGCCAAAGCGGTTGGGGGCGGTTATTGTCGATTACAACGCCATTGAAGCTGGCACTTGCCGTCAGGGGGACAGTGGCCGGGCATATGCTGGGCGCCCTGGAGGGGGGGGGGTACCCCCCCCCCCCCTTCCAGTGCATCTCTGCACATGGCCTCTTTTGCAATGGGTATCACCAGGTTGGTGCCGACCGCAGCGTTCTCACAGGATGAGGGGCAGGGGAGAGCGCCGATACCCCCGAGAGGAATGGAGGCCCGGGGTGAGGGCCACGGCAGATCCAGCAGCGAGGACACCTGAGCCCTTGGTGTGGGTCCCTCTCCCGCGCCATGTACATGAAGGGGGAGGCATACGCAGGTGGCACGCCGGCACCGCCGGGTCCTGTCTCTAAGCTGATCTCTGTATGCACGGCGCGCAGGACCTGCATCCGCTGACCTGTTCCTGCAGCTTTTGGAACAGTGGAGTTTGGCGGCTCCATTTTCTGGGGGTGCATGAAGATCACGATTTTTGGGTGAGTTGGGGCAGGGGAGGGTATTTTAGGGGTATGGGTTGCTTCCCCTCCACCCGTTTTCACTCCTTCTTGTCCTTCGGAGGTGGGCATTGGGGAATCACGTGACGGCTAACACATTCACGACGCAATAGTCACCTCCCGTGTTCTCTCACGGCGCCCACAACCAACGCCCGTGTCAGAGCAACGGGAGGTGTTGCTTCCGTCAAACTTTGGAAGTTCAGTGTTGCTCTCGCAAGTGGGGGGCACGGGGGGTAGCACCGCGGCGGCGCGGGCGGCCGCGTTCGTTCGGTGACGGCGGTCCCGGGCTGGCAATGGCTCCACGTGTATGCCCGTGCCCTTCCCTTCCTCCCTCTCCACCCAAGCAAACAACACTGCCTCCTTCCTCACGCAAGCAGGTCACCAGCACACCCCTTCCGCACCGCTCTGTTTGCGAAAGGCGCTTTTCTTTCCTTCGTGTGGCCTGTAGAGTGCCCTAGCAAGCGTGCTGCCTTCCGGAGTCACCGCCTGGTGGTGGGGGGGGGGGGGGGCTATGAACTCAGAAGTTAGGTCGAATTTACAGGTCCAGTGGGTAAAGCTTAGCGTCGGCCACTGGTATACCGCTTCAGACCCACTGCTTTGCATCTCTGTGGCCCACCCACAGGCATCTTCGTGTCTCTTGTTCTGCGACAGAAAGGTACCTCTGGTCTTATAGGGCCACTGACGAGCCCATTTTCTTTCTGCGCTTTGTGCTGTTTGCCGCCAGTGCACACGTGGCATAGCCCAGAGTTCCTTCGGGGGGGGGCTGCTGCCAACGCCACCGGAGCCCAGGAAACAGTTTCCGGCGGTGGCTGTGATGTGGGGGACGTCGCCGGCCATATCCTTTGGGGCGGTGGTCGGCGAATGGTGTGTCGTGTTGGGTGTTGTGCACGGGGGGGGGGGGGGGGGTTGCCAACGCACCCGGCGTGTGCGGGGCAGCAGTGATCTGTGGCCCGGTGGTGGCGGGCGCGCGCGGGGCATCATTGACTATTTCGGTTGGGGCGGCCGTCCGACGGATGGTGCGGTGCGTGGGCTGTGGTCCGCGGTGGGGTCTCCGCCGACGCACCGGGGCCCGGGGCAACTGCAATCCGTGGCCCGGCGGTGGCTGTTGTGTGGGCAGCATCGTGGTCCATCTCGCCCGGGGCGCTGGTGGACGGTTGGTGTGGTGTGTTGGGCGTGGTGGTCCATTCCTGGGGGCTTTTTGGTCTCTGCTGGAGCTGCTTTCCCACGTTATCCTCGCGCCAGGCTTGCCACTCGTCTCTGGCACGGCAATGAGGTGGGTTCAAAACGCACTTTGCGCCATCTAGCACTCAGTAATACCGGCTCCTGTCAACCCCCCAAAATCTCCGTAAGAAACAGCTGCATCAGCACACCACTCCGTAGGGCTTGGATTTCTGTGACCTCGTCTGATCTGGGCGGATGCTGCTGGCAAGTCGGCCTCTCGCTGTTGTGTGCCCCTGCCATCTGAAGCGGGTCATCAAAACATGACGTTTATTTATCACCCAACGTGGCCCATAAATCAACTCTGGCCCAAACACAAACATGGGTGACCTTTCACAGTGCACTGGACCTCCCGGAGTACAGAAGCCGGCACGGGCACACTGGATTCTGGTCACAGGAGTGGTTTGTAATCGTAATCTGAAGGCGAATTTTTGTGTTTTTCCTCCGCTTCCCCTCTTCTCTTCATCCTCTCACTCTTCTGCTGCTGGACCGCCGTAGTGTGGTTTCGCTTGACCACTTGGGATAAGCCACCGGCAAGGCTCGGCACAACAACAGCACACCAGCATTGCGCCTTACTGTATAGTACTATGCGGATCTGTCCGGGGTTGACAAAACACGGCTCAGCCAGGACAGAAAGCAAAGCGCGCCTCAGGGCAGGGAGATGGCGATTTGGCTTGTGAGACATGGGCCTTGGCCCAAGGAGACGAACTGCCGAACATTGCTGCGTATGCATACCTCGACCAGGGGTCTTCCCCCTTGCGGAAGCACTGCCTTGTCTAAGCACCGGGACCTGGTGTGACCGTCGTTTCCCTGACTTTTCTGGTGCTTGCGCAAGGGGGGGGGGGGGGTAAGAAGGGGTCCAATTTTTTTGGTGGGGTGTGTGTGGGGGGCGGTTGGGCTATCTGTCACCCAGTGAAATCTGGAGAGTGACAGATGGGAATGGCAAGGTGGGGGGCATGAACTGTAAGATGTGGCCCCGATTTTTATGGAGCATTCAAATGTGGGTGACAAACACGAAAACAATTTCGACCCCCTGACCCTACCTGCAAGTTGGCCCTCATCTGCTGGCCCATCCATCTGTCACCTGTCACCTGTCACTCGAGGGGGGGGGGGGGGTCAGGGACTTGCTTTAATTTTCATTCCGGCAGGGGGGGGACCCCTCCCCCCTGGACCCCCTCCCCCCCTCCCCTGGACCCCTCCCCCCCTCCCCCCCCCTCCCCCCCCCCCCGCTCAAGCAAGTCCCTGGGGGGGGGGCCAGCAGGAGGGGGACCACTAGAAAGATCCCTGACCACAACACGCATGTGTGGAGCGCGTTGTGACCTGCGTGCGGCACTGGGCACTGGGCATAGGGCACTGGGCACGAGACCCCAGGGCCCCCTTGAGCAACTCAGCACCACCAGGAGGAGGGCAGTTGGCGCGCCAGGCAACGTTTCCCCCTATTTTCCCCCAGTTGTCCACCCTTTTCCCCATTTTTTGTCCCCCTGTTGGGTGTTGGGTGATGTAGCCATCCCGCCCACACGTGGGCCCACGAGACGGCGGGGATTGGGTGGCCTGGGCTGGAGGAGGGAGGGATGTTTGGGGGTAAAGCGGTGGGATGGATGGGCCGGAACATTGATTTGGATGCCGGGCGCGCCGGGCAACCGTGTCTTCCTCGACCCACTATACCCCCCTACCACCCAAAAAAGATTCGGCCAAGTTTTCCTCCGGGCCTCCGGCCAACCAACAATTTTCTCTGGCGCCTTTGGCCCCATTTCGTTTAGACCAAAAATTTTTCTTCGGCGCCTCTAAAAACTCAGCAGCACGTTCCACTTTGCGGGGGAGGGGGGGGGGTGGACCCCCCCCCTCTTAACAGGAGCCCTGCGAGACCCGTCCGCTGTGCCGCCCCGCGCCACACACCCCCGCGCCCCCGCAGGAGAACTCCGCCAAGGCCGCCCTCGTCAGCACACAGCTGCAGGCCAGCGTGCAGGCCGCCGCCCGCAAGCAGCAGCACGACCTGATGTCCTCCGTCTCCGAGTCGTTCTTCCTCATCGCGCCCCCGACCGCGGACAGCCCCGCGTCGGGGGACGCCCGCCGGGCCCCGCCCCGCCGGCCGCCCGCCCCGGAGGCCCAGGCCCCGCCCTTGCAGGCCCTCGGCCCCGCGGACCCCGGGCACGACCTTCAGCCCGAGCCGAGGCCCGGGGGTACCGACGGCGGCAGCCCCAGCCCCGTCGGCAGCCCCTCCAGCACGACCCCAGACCCCGCGCCCGGCGGCGGCCCCTCCGCGCCCCATGTCCACGGGCCTCGGGCCGGGGCCGACGGGGCCGCCACCGACGCTGACGCGGGTCGGGGGCGGGGGGGCGAGGGTGCGCTGGGCGAGGCGGCCCTGGAGGCGGCGACGGTGGCGCAGCTGAAGGAGCGCCTGTACGCCCTCGCCCAGCGGAAGGAGGCGCTGAAGGCGCGGTTCGACGAGAACCGCGACGTGATCGGCGACAAGAAGCGGTGGCTGAAGGAGGTGTAGCGGAGGCCGGGCGACGCGCGTGGCTCAGTGTGCCGTGGCAGCCGACTGCCGGTCCGCGGGCGATGGGGGCCAGTCCCGGAGGTGGTGGCTGCACGCGGCAAAAGATGGGGACAGGGTGCGGCGGAGCGGGACCTGCGGGGGTGCCTTGTGCGGTTAGGCAGCCAGGATTGACTGCCGGGCCCGGTTTCGGTTGATGGGGAGCCGCCGGCGCTTCGCAGGCAATGGCCGGCGGTTGAAAGTGGATTGCCTGCGGTTGATGGTAACTGCCGGCGGTTGATGGTAACTGCCGGCGGTTGAATCCGGATGCTGCCCTCCTCCACCGGCCCCACCTCACGTTATGCGATGTCCTCTGAGCAGGATGAGTCCAGGCCCCCGTCGGAGGCCCTTGTCGTGACCCCAGTGGCACAGCACCATGTCTGCCCACGAGTCCCGTCCGCGCCGGAGCAAAAGACAAGAGCGCGGGCTGCAGGTGCAGCAGGCAGCCTCTTGCCCAACAACGGCGGTCCGTGGCCCAGTGCAGTACAGTCGGCGGGCGGCACCTGGCAGCGCCGGGTGAGAGATTGGGTAGTCCTGGGTTCGTGCTCATCAGAACCCGCAGTACTGGCCTGCACCGCGGCGCTTGCCGGCCAGTGTCTGGGCGGTCGCCGGCCAATGTCTGGGCGGTCGCCGGCCAATGTCTGGGCGGTCGCCGGCCAATATCCCGGCGCAGTATCGCAGTGATTGCCGGCCCGCTCATGTCCCCCACCATGGCACCCATATGTTGTAGGATGGCCCGTATTGCGGGAGCTGACGGCCACATCGCGGCGCTTGCCCGCCAGTGTCTGGCCAGTCGGCGGCCACTATCGCGGCGGTTGCCGGCCACTATCGCGGCGGTTGCCGGCCACTATCGCGGCGGTTTCCAGTCATCATCGCGGGGGTTAGCGGCCAGTTTCCGGTTGACGGTGAAGTCACCGCTCGGAGATGCACGGACCCACCAACGGCTGCCGGTCCACCGCCAACTGCCATCCGTTGAGCATGGCCGTGCCATGGGCAAACCGCCGAATGCCAGCGGATGGGTCTCATCGGGTCACCACCGACGGCTGTCGGATGGACACCAACCCACCGGCAGTTTCTCGTGGTCGAGGACGAGAAGCCGTGCCACAGGGGCACGGGGAGTGCCTTACCACGCACCCTTTAGCCACAGCAACACACCCGCTGTCACACAGCGGCGTGCGGACGCTCCACAACCCATTTGGCCCGGCTGCCCGACGTGGCGCTTGATGCAGCACCGCCGGTGCCCGCCACCACCCGACGTGCGCTGGTGGTCTTGACGGGACGTGTGATGACGAGTGATCGGGAGCTGTTCCTTTTGGGTTCCGGAAAGGAAAGGCATCTTCGTGAGGGCGTCCCTGCCCTGCCCCCACCCCCACAACGCGCTGACTGAAGTCATTTCGGGGTGTGGGTGCATCGTAGGGGAATGGCTGAAAGAGTGCCCCAGGTACCGAACTCAGTAAAGCGGACATAGTCACTTCGTTCCACCAGTGAACATGGTGCCTGAAGCGTTGTGCAGCATAGCACCGGAAGGGCTGGTCTCACGTTGGGGCATTACGAACCATCTTGCGTTTTGAGCCAGGGGCGAGTTTGCAATTGCGGTTGCGCTTGAACTGCTGAGAGCAGGCCTGGCATGCAAGTTGGACATTGCTCTGCATGCTGTCTCCGCCTCAGGGCATGATGGAATGGCTTGCTGCCCACAAAGTGCTGTAGTCCTCCGGTCCTCCAGTAGCCAGCTCGATTTGTGGGAAGTACAGGAGCGGTTGGTTCACCATTGCCAGACGTTTGGGGCGGGGAGGGGTGGGGGGCTGCCTGACTTTTGGGGAATGTTGCTGATGCAAAACTGCAGGAGCCGACAGGCCTCAGGGATTGCTGTTTCCGGACTGTTGCTGGACGCCGGTCCACAAGATTGTCGGGTTTAGGGGAAAATGAGGGGGGGTATGGGATAGAGGTTTCAGAGTTTTTTGCTTTTTGAGGAAACCGGGGCATTTACCGTGTGAATCCGCCCCCTCCCAAAAGGGGTCTATTTGGTCTTACGTGGGGTCAGGGGGTTGCTTGGCCATATTCTGAGGGAATTTGGGGCAGAATGGGACATCGGGAATTTGCGGGAGGGAACGATGTCCCTTCTCTAAAGCTCTGATTCTCAGAACAGTGACAAATGCGTGCACCCACCCAATTGTTTAACGTGCTCATAAGGGCCGCCCTGTGCCGGGGCAGGGGGCGGCGGGGGGGGGGGGCGAGTGGCTGGAAATGCACCCAGACCAATTTTGCCGCTAAGCCCCCCTCCCTCCATGCGTTGCGAGGTGGACAACAGCACGTACCATTTCGCAGCCCCGAGCATGCGTGGTCCGGCACATTGCACTGGAGGGTTGCCTCCGGCCTTGCCCAACAACAGGCAAAGTACGAACGCGTGTCCATCCAAAGATGAGCCTGGGCTGACACGCAGTGCATGCAGGCCACACACACCGTCCGCATGCAGCTCTCCACTGCTCCTGCACTGCTCCTAGATACATTTTGCTGCACCCAGCATGCTGACCTGGTGGGCATTGTGCACCCTTTTCCTATGTAGAAATGTCAGAAAACATTTCACACTTTCTTCCAAAGGGCAAAAGCCAATCCAAGGCACAACTGGTGCCTGAGGCCAAGCCCCCCGCAGAGCCATTGAAGCACAAGCACAAGTTGGGCGGGCCGAAAATTGCTCTGCGGGGTGGGGGGGTGGGGGTGGCACGGGCGCCATCAGAAGGTGGGGGGGGGGGGTTGGTTGGCAAAATGGGCTTCCGTGCCGGGACGCTTTGTTATGTTGTTTTGGCAGTTTTGGTGCAAATTTTGCCGGCAACAAAGAGTGTCGTGGGCTGGCATGATACCCCCGCCGATGGTTGAGTGGATAGTAGGCCTTTTTTTTGTGAAAGGCCGGGGACCGGTAGCCTTGACATTCCATTCATTCCCAAGTGTATGAACCTCCTATAGGGGCAGCCATGGGACAGGGGAAAAGAAAAAACTGATGACTGGGGACGCCCGGGGCTCTCATCAGTTGAGGGTCGTGATGCCCATTGGAATTTGAAACGTAGTGTTGAAAAGAAGTTGGCTGACAAGAACCGTGATCCTGCAATGTTGAATGCTTTGCGCCTGGACATACAAAAGGAAATCAGGGAAGCATCCATGATACGACCTGTTCGTTCTGCCCTTTTGGTCGCCTGCCGCACAGCTCCGAGGACATCTGCCCATTCTTGGATGATCCTGTGGTCGATGGCAACAGGCAATTTCTGTCCTTTGATGCGGCCGAAGAAAAAAAAAGAAGCGAAAAAAACTGTGCTAAAGTATCCACCTCTATTTGTGTTGTGCAAACGGTTGTACGCGGAAACTGCCAACCCTAGTGATGCCCACATGGCAGACCTTGCCACTGAATGCTTTGGCACACCATCCAGGGTCTCAGAGATTAGATTAGATTAGAGATTAGGTTTTTCTTGAAGCGTAGTTTGCAGTTTGCATAAGCTGAAGCTAAGTTGAAACGCCGATGTGGTGTTGTTACACCCTCTGTTTTAAGTGATGTAGAAAGGTAGGCAAACACGGGGCCTTTTTGGCATGAACGGGCAATGCACTGTTGCAAATCTGAAGTTGTTGCTTGGTAACCATGGATTAACCACTTCGGGTTGAGTTGGTACAACGTGTGCACAAAAATATTCCTCGCATTCGAGAATGTCAAGGTTTGTAGTCTGACGAGGCAATTGATATGCCTGACGACGAGGGAGATGCCAATGATGAAGAAGAAGAAGATGAATTGATTTGCTTTGTTTGCTTGAAAGGTGATGTTTCGGATGACAATGACATTGTCATTTGCGATGGGGACCACTCTGAGCCACGTGGATGCCATCAATTGTGCTGCCAGCCCCCTTTGCACACAATTCCTGATGGCCCTTGGTTCTGTCCTGATTGCCAACAGGATGAGGCATCCGCGCCACCATCGCGCAGCACTGATGCGGATTATGTTCCTTCTGTGACTACCGCGTCTTCCACTTCCAGCTCCAACTCCAGCTCCAGCTCATCAGGTAGTGAGTCCTCTACAAGCAATAGTGACTCCAGAAGTGATTCTAGCGAGGACACAAGCTGTGATTCCAGCGACTCATTAGGGTCGGCTTCTCATTGAGACGCCAATCTACAGGGTGCCATGGTTCGGCCTGGGTGGGGCGCTGCATGGCAACCAGAACTGACCAGGGGTCATTGTACCCTTAAACAAAAGTACCACCCCCATTGACACAACCCCCAAAACATGCTTCTGAGCCATCAACACACCACCAAAAAGTAACAGGAGGTACAGGGAACCCCCATAGTCCCCCCTTGTGAGCCTAGAAATCGTCCCGGCACGGCGACCAAGGAGGGGGGGGGGGTTGGGAAAATGGGCTTCCGTGCCATCTCCCCCGTGCAAACCAACTTTCTTCCCGCCTTGAGACATACAATCCCATGACCGACGAGCGGATCTTCAACTTTGCAGACACCTCCCATCCAATAGTCTCTCGCAAACCGCCAAAGTACCCCTGCCCGGTCCAAGCTTTTTTTTTTAGATGCGAAATCTTATTTTTCAGCATTCATCTTATTTTTTAGCATAAAAAAAAGATTCCGCGCTACAAAAAAGATTCCGTGCCTAAAAAAAAATTCTGCGCCAAAAAAATATTTTTGCCTCATCATCATGTATCTCAAAAAGTTGCATGGGGGTGTTTACAAGGAGTGCTATTGCACCAAGTCAACCCATGAGAGGCAATGCTTGTATTTTGCGCAGTAGGTTATTCAGCCACCTCGGCCAGAGCCCATGTTCACAATTTCATAGAGTAGGGGAGCCTGGGTTTCAGGACTGACCCAATATGCACCAAGTGGCCCTCTTTCCTTGTTGCCTGGTGCATGCAGTGAGTAATTACCATTTGCAGGGATGTCATGAAAGAGGAAGGTTTTGGGTGCATTACGCAGAACTTGTGTTTCACAACAGGGCTGCCCCTTCGGAGCTGGGGGACCTATGCAGAGAGTCCATCGCAGAGGATCAGAGTTGATGTCTGAATGTTGTAAAGTAGGGTACTCAGCCACCTTGGCCAGAGCCCATGTGCACAAATTTCATCTGCTCAGGGAACAGGGGTCTTCCTTCGCTTTGTATTCAGAGCCTGACCCCGAGGCTACTGACCCACAAACATCCCTAGGCTCAGCTGCATAGGAGGCTACCCAGCCAGGGACATCGCAAAGTCGTGAAATCCTGTACATCAATAGCAAACCTTTCGAGGTGCCCTGGGGGTACACAGTTTACCTCCTCAGTGACTAACAGAGATGTGATGGTTTGTGGAACGTGATTGTACAGGACAAGCGAAAGGCTTCTGAGATCTGCCTTTCGCCTGCAAACCAGGCCCGCGCATCCTCTTTTGAGAAAACGATAGGCAAGAAGATACCCAGAGAACAGCTTGTTTTTCTGCGGGTCTGTGTGGCAAGTACGTGGAAGATAAATCACAGTGATGCCCACTGTTTGCCTGTCTACACAAGCAGTGTGTTCTGGTTGCCCAGTGGGGACCCCCTTTCAGACGCAGAGTGATGCAGCCAGGGTTTTTCTCCTCATTTCTTGCGCAGTGCATTGTGCCACCCACCTGCCCCTGCATTGCTGCAGTGTTTGACAGCCAGTGATCCAAACCTGTCCCTGTGACAGAGTCTATTGACGATGTGGACCTCTTTTGCCCTTCTGCACCCATCCCCATGCCTCTCTGTGCCTTTGGTTTGTGTTGTGCCAGAGCCAGTTTCAAATTTGTAGGAAGCCTCAGAGGCAGAGGCAGAGGTGGTCGTAGGTATAAAACCACCCCCAAATGGGGGATAAAACCACCCCCAACCCCCTTTTTGGCATTTTTGACCTTGGGGTGGTTTTATGCCACCTGGGGGTGGTTTTTGTACAGTTTTATCCCCCTTTTTGGGGTGGGTGGGGTTATCCCCTCAAATGGGTGGTTTTATCCCCCAAGGGGATGTTTTTATCCCCCCATTGGGTCATTTTTTTCGGGGGGTTATCGCCCCTTTGGGGTGGTTTTGTCGTCCCTTTTCGGTGATTTTATCCCCCCATTGGGCGGCTGGGGAGGTTGTCACCCATTTAGGGGCGGAGGGGTATGGCCCATCTCTATGTTAACCTAGAACCACAGTACCGGAAGACAAGTTTGGATATGGAGGTAGGAGAGGCGATGGAGGGTGAGGGAACGACATATGGTGTTACACTCAGCGTTTTATTTCACATTGCTCTTTGTATATGTGTTGTAGGATGTCTGACCTGGCTGGGGACAATTGCATATCTCTAGGTGGTACAGAAGCCCCCACCCAAGCCAAAAAGTGGATCACAGTGCTGTGTCTGTGCCCCACCCACCCGGAAGTCCATGGGGTCACATGGCTTACACTCCGTGCGCAGCGACGTCAAGTGTGGCTGTAGTGGCTTCAGGGTAACATCCGCCGGCGGGAGTGCTCCCCCCCTGGGGAAAAGACAAAAGTCCACTATGAATTATGTCACGACATGGATCGAGGCACGCCGCATACCTGATTGATGCATTGTGCTACTTGGCGCCCGGTCTTTTTGCAAGAATGGATGCGGAGTTAGGGGCCATGGGCGGACCTCGCCCAGCACTGGCTTTCGTCAGCCTCCCCCGAGGCCTGGTACACATCTTCAAACGGCGCGTCCCGCAATCTTTGTTGATAGTGTCCCCCTCACTCAAACGGGACCTACGGTATTGGGTGGCGTGGCACCAATGTCATATGATGCACACCACCACTCTCCTTCGGCAGTCGCTTCCCATGTCTCTTGTGGCGCCGGGCGCACGTAGAGCGGCTGCGTCCAGTATGCCAGTGTGGTACGCATCACTGCACCGGAAATTGGTCCAACATTACCCCACTAAGGATACCCTACGCAAATAGGTGAACTACAACCCGAAGCAGCAGGAAAAGCACAAACGTGGGCCAAAAAGGGAGAGACCAAACCCGAAGGCCAAGGCACACACACTGATGACACAATCCCTCACCGTTGACACCGCCAACGCACTTCTGCGATTGCTCCCTCACCTCTCCCCGCCTGAGAGCCAGCGGGTGCCGGAGTGTATCTCCTCCTTGTCTACTATGCCCCCCCCCCCCCTCCAGGCAACATTCGGCATTGGTCTGGTTTGTGCTGCAGTGCAGCAAAGCAAAACAATAAACTGAGAATCGTGGGCCTGTGACACGGGGGTATATGCGAGCTCAGTATCCGTTGCTCATGCCCCCCCCCCCCCACCCTCCCTCCAAACTGGGGCCTAGGGCCAGGGCCTCTTTACACCATGCGTGGAGTGGCTTACCCCATCGGATGTGCACGGCGGCCAGGCAGGACTTCGCCGCCCACACCCGGATGCACTTTTATCTGACTATGAGAGCACGCTGGCTTACCCAGTGGCCAGACAACCTACTTGCCCCTGGTTCCTAACCAACTCCATTGCATCTCAAAAAGTGCACATAAAGTTCTTCGACTATCCTTGGGGCCAGACTTATGCCAGTTTTCAAATATAAAATCATTTGCTTTGTTCATAATAGATTGAAGCTATGTATTTAAGTCTTCATTGTCCTCTTTGCAGCCCCTCTTTTGCTACTCATGCTTTGATTTGGAAGGACTTCATCCTTATTTGATTTTGATCTGGTATTTGGGTTGCTCTGTGTTATTTCCTTGTGAACCTCATTTTGCACTTCGGAAAAGCAGCAAGGTTTTCATCCTCAAAAAACACCATGCAAGAAGGAACAAGCACATCCACGGTAAACCAGAAACCTTTTCTGGTAGCAGAGACAACCAACCACGTGTAGGTCAAAGCATCGACAAGCAATCTGATTCCATCATGTCAGTGACACTCAGTGCCAAAACGTTGCCCATCAGGTCTAGAGCTATGGCTGAAGCTGAAGTTGGGCCGTCCAGGGCATTGTCCATAAGTGGAAGGAGACGAAGTACAACTGGAATCATCCCTCGAGATCCTGGCCCTCGTGGAGAGCATGGAGCAAGAAGGGACGAAGAAAATGAAGAATATAGACCGTGAACTCCGTCCAGAAGTCGAGGCCCCCGTCTTAACGCTGGAGAACCCTGAACGACTGGAGGGTAGGGACCCTTTGGCGGCTGCATTAGCTACCGTGGTCACCAGGTCTGACAAGTCCTCCCTTCCTCCTTCCGTCACCGGACCCGATCCTACACATGCGAGATTGGCGATGGCAAAAGGGAAAGCATGGAGAAAAGGAAAGGGGAAAGAGATGGGCGGAACTATCACAACACGGGGAGAAGGTTTTGAAATGCTTTACGGTGAAGACATTGCTTCGGTCCACACGTTGGAGTTGTTCGCCGACTGGGAATCCAGGGCCACCACGCCCTCATTAAACAGAACGCCTGAATCTGTAGGCGTGTCACCTGAACCTGTATGCGTGCAGCGATGTTTTCTCCAACGCGATGTAGCTCCCAAACTAGGTCTCGATGAGACTGTTGAGCTACTCACTAGGGTCTTGAGTGCTTGTGAAGAGGACCTAGACCTGAGTGCCTTTTCTGCGGCACCGAAGACAAAACTGGGGCTGTCTAATGTGAAGAAGCCCCCCTCTACCATGTCCCCTGGAGTGGAACTACTAACTAGGGACGTGAAGAGCCGTAGAGGCATCCGCAGCTCCCTGATGGACACCTGTCCTAGCCCTTTCCACCTCCGTGTGAGGACTCTGCCTGTCTGCAATGTAGGCGACACCTCTGAGGCTGAGATGAAGAGCTATGGCCGGGCTGCACAGGCGCCATTGGCCATTACACACCCCTCACCCCCTTCAGGTGGAACAGGTGATACAAGTGTACCCAGCAGGGGAACGAAGGCCATCGCCTCGGCGAACCTTCAGATTGAACTCCCTAAATTTGATCCCAAAAACCTGCCCGAGTGGGATGAGGAGTTCTCAGAATTTTTACTCCTCACTGGTCAGCAGCACACGGCGACTTCCTGAAAAGACTGGAGCAGATGTATCCAGTCTACGAGTGTCCGTACCCAAATCGAGGAGTTGCCTTCTGTAAGTGCGGCTACCCTCAATCCGCGCAGATCTCAGGTCGATTACCCCCCATTAGGTCAGAATCGGATCATTTCTGGAGATCTATATATTCGGCGCCCCCCAACTTTTTACCGGAACTATTCCTGTATATTATGGACAAGCCAGACTCATTTCTGGTGTCCATTCCGGCTGAGATGGTCGCGCTCCGATGATTTGATTGGAATCGCCGGCGCGCGTGCGCAAACCAAATTAGCCAAATATTTTTTCACAATCGAATTTTTTATAAATTATACAAGACGACTTATTGGGAATTATATGTACCATATTATCCGCCTATATTTTCTTGTAGGCTGGGATCTTTTGCAAGTCCATATCTTCATCTTCATTGACTTCGTTGTCGTGCCTGGATACCATGGACCCCAAGGGTAAAGCCCCGGCACTGGCCCCTCCATACCGCCGGGACGCTAGAAAGGGATACGTGCCCTCAGATGACCTTCCCCATGCCGGCCCTGAGCCCTCCGGCTACGCTTCGAGGAGTTTTCTTAGTGGGAAGAGCTTAGATGGTAGCAGAGGGGCCTTTAGCCTCGAGGCCGAAGGTGTGGAGTATGAATCCGACCCACCGGACAGTGATGATGAAAGCACCTACGACCGAGGTGTTGGTCAATGGTTACATCCCCTGGAAGATAGCGTGGAATGTTGGATAGTTGAGACTTCCACTAAAGAGTTAGGGATTCCTTGCCAAAACCCTGACTGCCCTCAGTACCACCCTGACATGGGGTACTCAATCCCTGATCCCGGCCGAGAATCCGGGCCCCCAAGTAGTACGGGGGTATGAAAAATCCGATTGTGAAAAAGTATTTGGCTAATTTGGTTTGCGCACGCGCGCCGGCGATTCCTATCAAATCATCGGAACGCGACCATCTCAGCCGGAACGGACACCAGAAATGAGTCCGGCGTGTCCATAATATACAGGAATAGTTCCGGTAAAAAGTTGGGGGGCGCCGAATATATAGATCTCCAAAAATGATCCGATTCTGACCTAATGGGGGGTGATTGACATGAGATCTGCGCGGATTGAGGGTAGGCCCGGGGGCAGAACCCGGGTCACTAAGGCAGCCGTAGGCTGCCCACTCGCACTAGGTGGTTTTTTTTGATGCATCGGGGTTGCCGCTTGGCGAGCATTACTCAAAGCGGCATAACCACGGGCAAGAGAGCGTTCATGGCAAACCGAAGTCCAAAACAGAGACACTGCATATGCAACAATAGTATAAAAATCTCATCTTGTTTTGGTTTGGGCGCTGTGAGTGTTTCATCCTGGGTGCAGAGCACTGCCCTACTAGGCACCAGAGGCCAGAAGGAGACCTGAACACCTCTCGAGGTGCGTGAGACCTGAGTAACATGCAAGAAAAAATAGAGAACAAGCACCAGGTGTTTGTGTGGGCCCCCTGCTTGTGCATGCACACCCCATCGATTCGCCCGTTGCTTGCTTACCCTGATTTCATGTCAACTTCCGATAGTCTATTGTTTCCTCCGTCTTGGAATGTTGGTTGCGCATGCACGAAGAAGCCTCTGTTTTTTCCTCGTGTAGGGAGTTCATTATGCTCGGGAGGGTGTGCAAATTGGTTGGGTGGGTGCCCAATACCCCGGGTGGGCGACTGGGCCGCCTAATACGGACGGCAAGCACACCACGTAGCCCCCCCCCCCCCCCACAGCCCAAACCAGGTGAACTCTTGGGTGGCACCCCCCCATGGGCCTCGTGGGTATAGGGCGGTCCAAGGGGAGGAACCGCACACACATAGTTGGGTATAGGAAGGCTTGGGTGCCCCCACCCCCTGTAGGACTATAGGGAGCCATAGGGGTACAAGGGGGCCCAAGGGACACCCCCCAAGACACAGCAGCACAAATTCAGTGTGCATATGGCACGCTTGTGCCCATTAGTTTTTTGTCAATCCCTCCATGGGTATGCCGGGTTTTGCGAGCGGGGTGCACGCGCATGCACAGGAGAGGAGCACACACACACACCGCACACACAACGCACACACAACAACGCAAAGATGTAATGCTAGGTTGCTACTGTGAATTTGACATGCTGCTATTGTATTTCTGCAGTATATCGCATTCTTAATTCGAACTCAGCGTTCCGGAATCGGAGGACTTCCTCAATAAATCCTGATCTTGGGTTTGCTGTTGTGCTCTGTGGGATTGGGGTTATCAATTTCTGAGACATCGAGAAAACTACCAGTGAACCAGAGGAAAAAGAATAGGCGCAACTCTGGGAGTATTACAGATTCTGACTGCAGATTTTAAAAGATAGTAAACTTTTAGGTGCAAAAGGAGTGAAAATTGCCTAGAGGTATGCCCTCGGAGTTGCAAGATCCCTTTGAGAGGCGAACCCTTTGGGTGTGGTCCTCTTTGTCCTGAGCTGGCATGGGTGTGGCTGGAGTAACCGGGGCGCCCCGGAGTAACCAGGGCACGCCCCGGACTGCCCGGGCCCAGCCAAGTTTTTGGGTTAGGTGTGTGGGTGTTCCTGAGCCCCTTTTCCACAGCCCCCCACACATACCCCTTTACCTTGTGACATATAGATGGATGTTTTTTTGGAATGGGTTTTTTTTTCAGCCCACAGCACATGTGCTTTTTTCCTGAACCCCACACTAACAGGCTACAATACACTGTGTGCCCCCACTTCTGATTTTGTCCCCCTTTGTTTGGGGATCCCCCCGAATGCAGGGTTGAGGCAGCATTTCCCCCCACTTGTGGGCCCCCGAGAAGGCATGTGTGAGGCAGCCACTTCTGATTTTGTCCCCCTTTGTTTGGGGATCCCTGAGACTGCACGGGTGACATAGCATTTCTGCCCTCTTTTGGGCCCCCGATTCAGAGGTTCCAGGCCTGGTCTCTGCAGTAGCTCCACTAACTCCTCCCATAGAGATACATGTGACAACAGGCAAGTGGTGGTTGACCACTGCTGCCGCTACCACCATAGCATTCTCACTACCACCAAAAGGTGGGCCGCATGCTGAGTCTGTGCATGCGGCTCCAGAGCCCCTCTCCCCATGGAGTATGACGTCGAAGGTTACCGGGCATCTCGATTCCCCCTGGCGCTGCCTGCTCACCGAATCAAACTCTGCACACATAGTCCATCCCTTCCCCAACCAGAGACCCCTAGCAACCTCGAGACCCTCATGAAGAAAGCCCGGTTGACAAAATGCAAGCAGACCATGCAGTGCCCACACCCACACCATAGTTGCACGCAACTGGCAAACATCGCCAATTTTTCAGGAATAAATAGCAAGCATCCAGCAGCCTCAGAGCATTAACAACAAGCATTCACAATCCTCCAGAAAGTAACAGCAAGAAGCCCATAGTATAGTATAGCATAGTATAGCATAGTAGAAACCTACACTTTGTGGTACTTTGGGCATCATTTTTCTTTGATAGTAGGTTTTGATGCATAGGGGATCTGGCATTTTTGGATGTTCACCCTATTTCACCCATTTCTACTTTTTTGCACATATTTTTTTCCCATTTCCACCACATCTACTCTTTTTCTCGGTTGATTGATATGGTGATACACTTTCAGGGTGCCTGCTACGGGACATCATACTTCCCTCCTCATTTCTCAAGCCCACTTTCTCCATGGATCTCAGTATTGGGGATAGGGTGTTCTACACCCGCTCCAATTGCCTGCAACCTTCTGCCACGGTGGTTGGGACGGTTGAAGACGGACTCCTGCACTTGGAATACTACCAAGATGGGTTGAGAGTGGTGAATCGGCGATGCAAGATGGAGTCCATCTCCTTTGCCATCCCAAGTTCAGACTCGCCACCTGACTGCCCTCCATCTCCACCGCCCAACACACAGTCAAGTTCCCCCCCAAAGGCCCTTGGTCCTTCACCACTGCCACAAGAACCGGGAAGGTCCCCCTCAAGGTCCCCTCCAGTCCAGTTTGGGTCACCTAATTCTAAGGGTGTTTCCAAGGGGCGTGCCTAGGGCCTGTTCGGGGGGAACATAGTCTAAAAGTAGCGCGCAGTGTGCGCGCAGTGCGCACGCAGTGCAAGGATTCCCCCCAAGGAATGACCTTTGTGCTCTGTGGTGCAGGTACTGCCTTATGTTGCCCCATTCCGCTCGTTGCTTTACTTTTTGAGGACGTCCCACTGCTTGTGTCACTGCTTGTGTGTTCTCTGGGTGCGCGCAAACAACGCCTTTATCAGAACAACAGGAGGCATTGTTTCTGTCATTTTGAGTGCTTTTACAGTTGTTCACACAAGGTGAGGGGGGGGGTTGCTTGCTTGGTTGCAGACTCCATACGGGGGTTGCTTGCTTTGGACAGATTAGCCCAATACCCCTGTCACAACCTCTGTGGCCCTACTCCCCACTACTTCTCTACCTCAGCCAGTCTACTCTATGAGCCTGGGGGCAGGCATGATGTCAGTCAGTGTGCAGGTTTGTACAACTCTACTATGTTTCATTTTTGTGACGGTGACAGGACAAGCAAGTCCACGAAATTGGGACACTGGCTGCACGCAGGTCAATTACAACATCAGCAGTGTTGCAGAACTGAAGATGTCACTGTTAGCGACCTACGATCGTACTCGGGTGCCAGAGCCCGGTCATGTGACCGCTTTTA
Organism: Eutreptiella sp. 'Long Island Sound 2002'; assembly: GCA_964036045.1. NCBI lineage: Eukaryota > Euglenozoa > Euglenophyceae > Eutreptiales > Eutreptiaceae > Eutreptiella > Eutreptiella sp. 'Long Island Sound 2002'. The sequence goes on from OZ038385.1 coordinate 39,671,218, forward strand.
CCCTCCTTGAAATCTCTGACCTGTGGAGCATTGACACCAAGTCAGGATCCTTTTGGATGGCGTCTGAGACGTCAAGCTATTGGGTTGACTGCCGACTGGCGTACAACGACCAAGGAAGCGATGAGCTTGGATACGTCGTTTGGGAGGCCTCTCAGGTCTGGCAGCCAGACTACCAGGACTTCCGCATGCGGGACTCGATCACATACCCGGTTGCACCGACCATTTTCTCCATGCCGAATGGGTTTGTGTATGAGACGGTGCCTTGGGTCGGGAGGTATGGCTGCAGCATGGACCTCACGAAGATCCCATACGATACTCAGACCTGCAGTCGCCAGCTCAAAGCCTCAACGCCCTCAGACCTCCTGACGCTGTGGACCTGGTGTGTGTCTCTATGTCTCCTAAACCTCCGGCCCCATGCATGTTTGAGCCCAGAAGTCGAAACTGCCATAGCTGCTCCATGGGTAGACATTTTGGTGGGTGTGCGGGAGGGGACCCGACGATGAAGTCACAAAAAAAGCGTTGTACTTGCACTGTGGCACATATTGCACAAAGGGGGAACGTTGGTGTGCCAGGAGTGTGCTGGGCATCTTCTAAGGGCGAAATTGGCAATTTTGTGCATGCTACGGTCGTGAACCATTTGACTTGTATAGGCGTGGGTGACAGTATGAAGTAGGGTGCTGATGGGACTTTTTCTGACGGGATGGGTGTGGTCATGAGAAGGAGGCGAGCAGTGTGTGCACCCATCCCATCCCGCAAACCATTCCTCGCTTGTTCCGCTCGCTCAAGAGACAAGACTTAAGACCCCCCCCCCGCCCCGGCCCACCCTGCATTCCCCCCGGACACCGCCGCGCTGGATTGTTGGTCCCAAAATTGCCCATTCCAAGGTTTTTTTTGGAATTTTCATGGGCTAGTATGAGTCAAGAATGGCTCAAAACGGCCTTAAACCACTTGTTTGGGCACTCCAAGTGGTCTAGGAACAACTATGGGAGAAATTCTTTTTTTTTTTACCCCTTTTGCATCCACGGATGACCCACGTAACCCTACCCGAGCACGTGCACCGGCTGTACTCCACCACTCCATGGTGCCAATGGGGCATTGAAGCGGGTTGCAAATGTGGAAACGGCCCGCAAGTGATCCCCTTCATCATTAGTTATCGCAACAAGGGTGCCCAATGCAATCCATGGAAGTCAAATACCGCACAGTCCCTGTCCCTGTGTCCCGCACATCTCCCTGTGTGGATGGAGGATGAACAGGTTGTGGAAGCCTTTAGGGCCAAGGACAAGCCACTCACTGCTGTGTACCGCCTCAATTGGACCCCAGGTGACATTGCGCTGGCGGCCTGGAAGTTGGTAGGAGCGAAACTAAAAGAACTGCATGGTGCAATAGTCAAAGACCCTAAGCGCAGGCAGCCCATGTACATAGTGACTATGGATCACTACGTGCAAGAGCGCACTACCCAGCATTAGAAATCCCAAACCAGGTCTAAACCCAAACCAGTGCCCAAGGGCCAGGGTCAATCCAACAAGTGGCAGGTGTCATATGTGCAAGCGGTCAAGGGAACTGGTTCCAAGCAATGATGAGTTGCAACTCTCCTCTCAGGGGGCCACCACAGGCCCCTCCTTTCTATTCCCCTGTCAAGCTCATGTCGTTTAATATCAACGGGCTCTTCACGAGAGTCCAGCATGGCTCCAAGAAAGTTTCTAAGCATAAACTGCTCGGCAGTTATCTACGCACACATGGTATTTCATTTGTGGGGGTGCAAGAGCATCACCTAACCACACATCAGTCTGAACGTTGTATGTCTAAGTACCTCGGTAAAATGGGGTACGAATGCATGTTTAATCACAACCTGGCCGGGCGTGGGGGCACGGCCCTCGTCTGGAAACAAGAGTGGCGCTGCACTAGTGCCTTCTCACTGAGTTGTCGCATACTGGTGGCCACTCTGGAAAATATTGATGGGCAGCGGTTGCATGTCCTCAGTGTTCACTTTCACCATGAACACACGTTGCGCAGAGAGCAATGGTTACAGATAGATAGGTGCTGTGAGCACCTGCGAGGCCATGTCATCATGTTGGCTGATCACAACTCTCTTATTGTTCCAGCCCGTGATGCAAACAAACCGGCAGAGGAGAAAAAGAATGAAATTTTGGCTGCCAGGGACACATAAGTCAGCGTACTGGCAAAAATGGGTTTAACGGATGCGTGGCCTGAGATACATCATGCGAGCCCGGACCTGAGGATGTCTCCTCCAGCAGGATACACCTACGGCTACCAGGTGGGGGACCAGGCCCCCTCAGACAGGTCGCTTAGAAGGCTGGACAGAATCCATGTCTCTAATTCACTTAAGGGACATTTATCCACTGCATTCACATCCTTTCTGTGCAGGTCAGACCATAAGGCTCTTGTGGTCTCCTGCGAGCCCCCCGTCTTTCATGCGGTGTACCCGCGTTTTAGATGCTCTGAGGATTTTCTTGCTGATGACACTGCTACAGAATCAGTCACAGATCAGTTACAGGCTTTAGATGGCGACCCCGCCACCAGATGGGAGAGGGCGCATGCCATTTTTTGGCATGCGGCCATGGAGCACAGGCTTGCCCACCAGCGAATAAACACCTCACAAGTTCTCCCTCTGTTGCTTGCTTCCACATCCTCTTATGTCCCGCCACAAGGATGGAAATTTCTTACGGATCAGGGCACGTGCCCGGACAACCATTCACAGGCTTATTCAGCACTGGTGTCCATCCATGAGAAGGATGAGTCGGACAAAGTGGGCACCACTTTACTTGAGCAATTAAAGGGCCTGCTCGCTGGAGAGGCCCCCAGTTGCGTGACCCAGGCCCAACGCACCAAACAAATCAATAAGCTCATGACTGAGCTGCAAGCCAGGAAACGATTAGGGTGGGTCAAGTCCAAAACGGGACAATTGCTGTCGGACCCGCTGGCCATTGCCAGTGCCCTCGAGCAGCACTGGAGTGGCGTTACCAGGCTGGGACTTAGCTCCCCACAAGAGTGCCACAGGTATCTGGATCGACTCAAGCTACCCCCGAATTTTTCTGTCATGGCCAGGGCCCTTTTCCGCCCCCTCACCCCAGCCCTCGTCTCTGAGGCCTTAGACAGGCTACACAATAGCTCTTCACCAAGTGAGGATGGAGTAGGTGCAAGCTTTTACAAATACTTCCGCGAGTTCTTTGAGCCACTGATGTTTCAACTGTGTGACACTGCATTCAACTCTGGGTCCCTGCCGGAAGGCTGGGAAACAGGTCTCATTAACATGATTCCCAAAGCGGCGGGGCTGGCGTCCATTGACAAACTCCGCCCGATCGCTCTCCAAAATGTTAAGAAAAAATGGCTAATGACCATTGTGGCCATGCAGATAGAACAAATCATACAGCAGCTGTCGCATAAACAGCAGGTGGGATGCATTAAAGGACGGCACATGATTCAGCATATCTGGGGTGTCAAGGGGGGCTTTGAGTCACTTGACAAAGGCCTCCTTGTCAGCTTTGATTTCAGCAATGCCTTTCCCACGCTCAGCCATGTCTTCATAGAAGCCGTTTTACATAAAATTCAAATACCACCTTTTCACGTGCATTTCATTTTGGCGACACTGGTAGCTCCATATCATTTTTGCGTGGGTAAGGGGATCGTGCGTGAAGTACTGTTCACACCTGGAGCGGGCATTGGCCAGGGTGACCCCTTCTCTCCTCTGCTCTTCTCGTTCTGTGCTTCTTTTGTATTGTTTGCATTTAATCCAGTCAGTTCAGCCTTCCCTTTTATGTATGTTGACGACCTGTGTGTGCTCATAACTAGCAACTTTTCATCCTCTTTGCTCTCCATACTGGATAGCATGAATGAGTTTGGCAGAATCTCAGGGCCGTGTCTTAATTTATCTAAGTCGGCCATGGTAATCAAAGGGAAATTTTCTGAATCTGATATTCAAAGTTTTAAAAGCTGTGGCCTGACCATGGCAGACTCGGTTCGGTACTTGGGTGTGCTCATTGGGCACGTAACCACAGCCCAAGCATTCGCCGGGGCTCTAGGGGAAGCCCAGAGACGAGCCTCACAGCTCTCCCTATTCCCCCTCACGCTCCTGGAACGTGTACAGCTACTGAAGGTCTGGATCCTCCTGGTCCTGCTCTTGACAGCAAGGGCGTACCGTGCATCGGAACAGGAGGAAAGCAGCCTAAAAACCGTTTACAACACCGCGCTAGGCTTTGACAGCTGGGGCGTCACGCTCACGCAGCTATCTTTGCAGCCCGATTCAGGAGGACACGGGCTAGCCCCACCAGACACCTGGCTGCGTGTGCAATCAGGGCTGGCCTTTTCCAGGTTCTCCGGACACCAGTCAGAATTCCCGCCTTTTGTCACCTTGATTTTCCGTCAGTGGGCCCGTAAATACGGGGTCGTCTGGACCCCCCGGGCAGTCCCATACCTGCAGCCGGGGCCCGTCCCCTATGCTAGCATGGGGTTTCTAGCACAGTCTCTGAAGTCCTTTTCACAGGCACGCAGGTATGTCCTGGATGGCATGCTGCCAGGCACTACAAATGATGCACTGCCCTTGTGGCACAGTGCCATATTCAAGAATGCAGATAATCTAACTTACTACTGTCCCCGACTCATCAAGCGAGGAATTCTTACTGTCAAGGATCTGTTTGACACTACTTCACAGCCCAAGGCAAAGCTACTTTCCATGATGGGACCAACCTGGCAAGCGGTTTATCCTCCATCCCTCCTCACATTCCAAGGGCTCCCGTCCTCAGAATGGTCCCTCAACTCTGTCTGGGTGGGCAGTTGGGGAAAATCGGCCTCCCTCAAAAAGATGGCGCCTGTACCTTATGTGCCGCATCGCCAACCATCTCAGGTCTGGACTTCCTTTTGGGCGGCCAAGCTGCCCCCTTCCTTAAAAGATTTTGTCTATCAATCACTCTGGTGTGAGCTAAAAGTAGGTGAACGGTTACAAAACTGGACAAAATATCCGTGGTGTTCAGTCTGCGCCCAGCTAGAAACGGTGAACCATGCCTTGCATGAGTGTCGGTTTCATCAGCTAGCCCGCGATATCATTGACTACAGTTTAGGGCCTCATTATCAGGATGGTCAGTCAGTCCCATGCACGTCAATCCCTACGAAGTCATCGTTTTCTGTCCCTCAGGGCACTGCCTTATGGGCCAGCAGGTCGGCACACTGGGGGGCCCGTAATGCGACTAAGTTTCACGGTGTTCCCCCTGAACGTGATGTTTTTCTGGATGCCTGGGCACGGACGATTCTCACGCTCACAGAATGGCAGCCACTTGCAGGTTGGGCACAGGTCTTCATGCAATTTCATCATATTATCATCACAGTCAGGCAGTCAGGGTGTCTTCCAGCACACCGCATCACGCTTCAGTATGTTGCACAAGACACAGCAAAGGAAGCCAAGCGACAACGCAAGTTATTACGCAAGGAACAGTTGGCAGTGCAGGTGATCAGGACTATTGATTCTTTGGAAATTGAGGGATGGCTATTGGCTTACACCGACGGATCAGCCGAACACCATGCACGGGTGGGGTGGGTAGCAGGTTTTGGTTGCACCATACCAGGACAATGGGATTGCTCTGGCTTCCTGCCAGTGGACATGGCCCAGTCCAACAACCGGGCGGAGCTCACAGCCATAATCCGGCTCCTAGAGCATACTCAAGGAGCAGCTGGGAAACTTGCTATCGCAACGGACTCTAGGTATGCATATGATGGTGTCGCCGGTTCGGCCTATCGTTGGAGGGAGCAAGGGTGGGTCAACAGGTGCGGCCCAGTGGCCAATGTTGATCTCTGGATCCGGTTGTTGTCCTTGATTGATAGTGCCACCATGCGCTTACGCTGGATTAAGGTTCCCAGTCATACCATAGCAGTCATAGAGGGCAATCGTCATGCTGATCATTTGGCCGAGGTGTGTAGGTCCAGCTCTCCGTTATATCAAGTTTTATAAGTGCCAGAAAGGCCCGTCATTTCACTTGAGCTACCGTGCACCCCAACGCCACGAAGGGCACAGGCGGTCCCTCGATCTGTAGACATCTCGGAGCTCGCCACTCCTCGTAACGAAACCCCAGTCTTAGTCCCTGGCTCGCACCATCTGAACCCAGCGACCCCGCCATCCATCCAGCATACGCCGATACGTTGCCTTTTTGGATCCCCACAAGGATCCCATGTGTCATGTCACAGTGTGTCTTTGACACCACCGCGAGTAAGTGCCTCTGCGCAGCCCAGTGGGATTTCTTCACCGTCTGGATCCACGGTCTCGTGGGCCCCTACGACCCCCACTCTAAGTCCATCCACAGATGTGATGTGGAGTGACATAGGCTTGCAGCCGATGTCTACGCCTGAGCCCAGACAACGGCGCGTGCTTTTTCACACACCAAGTACTGATGTCAGCTCACCCAGATATTTCTCTGATATAGACTCGCATATGGACTCGGGGGGGTCTCAGCCCCAGTCCCCGATGTCTGAGGACTCCTCATAGTAATAGTCTCAGTAGATATGTGTCGCACTTTGCAAGCACCACATTGATGGATGAATGAACAACGCCATTTCACTTTTGGCAAAATTTTCGCTTTGAAGCATAAATGACTTAACCGCAATTTTGGGTAAGAGGCATGGACGATCTAGTGGTATGCGCCATGGCTGGCGCTCGTCGTGGTCGGGGGTTCGAACCCCGGTTCGTCTGTCCGTCCAGGGGCCCGTTGGCGAGGCCCCCGCCACCGCCCCCTTCAGCATCCCGCTCCACCACCGGTACCGCCGGTGCGTCGGGTGGCGTGTCTCCTCATCGTTTTCTTTTGTCCAGTTGCATGGTATGCTTAGTTTGGCTGTATTGAGTTTGAAAGCAGGAAGTCAGCAAAAAGCAATGCCCCACCCACCACACACCTGCAGCAGCGCGCTCCACCACCGGGGCCGCTTGCGCCTCCGGAAGCGCATCTCCTCCTCGTACTCCTCCTCAGCGAGGACTCGAACTCACGTCTTCGGGGCAGCGGCAGGCTGCATTGCCGCTGCGGTACATTGCCCAAAAGACCACATTATGCATCTTTTCTCTCAGGAATGCTTTGACTGCGCGTATGGTATACAACGGAGGCTGGGCCTGCGGCCCCCTCACAGCCACATTAACGCCACAGTCTGTGTTGTCAAATGAATGAGAATGAACCTAACACACACACACACCACTGACCTCCTCCCTAAGAGTGCTGTGGGACGACATGACAGGTTGGCCGATTGAGAGCCAGCATACTGCAAGCCTGTCCAGCCGCCTGTAGACCTCAAATCCCAGTATGGTAACATGAAGGCTAGAGGTTATGGCCGACAAAACACGGCCAGAAAGAAGGGTAACATGGCACACGTCAGTGCAACCTGTACATACGCTCAAGTGCTTGTGGAACCATCGTATCAATGGAACTGCCGAACATTGCTGCATATGCATACCAGGACGTGCATGTGTGGAGCGCTTTGTTGACCTGCTTGCGGCCCGGCCCACCCTGCATTCCCCCCGGACACCGCCGCGCTGGATTGTTGGTCCCAAAATTGCCCATTTCAAGGTTTTTTTTGAATTTTCATGGGCAAGAATGGCTCAAAACGGCCTTAAACCACTTGTTTGGGCACTCCAAGTGGTCTAGGAACAACTATGGGAGAAATTCCTTTTTTTTTTACCCCTTTTGCATCCACGGATGACCCACGTAACCCTACCCGAGCACGTGCACCGGCTGTACTCCACCACTCCATGGTGCCAATGGGGCATTGAAGCGTGTTGCAAATGTGGAAACGGCCCGCAAGTGATCCCCTTCATCATTAGTTATCGCAACAAGGGTGCCCAATGCAATCCATGGAAGTCAGATACCGCACAGTAAGGTGGAACTCGAAAAAGTATGCCAAAAGGGTGCTGTTCAAGGCTGAAAGGTGTTTGTTCATCATCTAGGCTAGTTCCATTGCAAATGCCCCTCTGCATGGACATGCTGGGCAACCAAATTGCCCCCAAAGGGGCATTTTTTGGCTACTTTTGACAGATTTTGAAACCTAGGTCTGCCACTTGTGACGCCCATTCCCGGCCGCCACCATTGAGTTTCTTGCTCAATTGTTGTGTGGTTGTGCTTCACACCGATAGGTATCATCCACCAAAATTTCAGCTGAATCTGAAGCACCGGGATGGAGTTTCGATTGTTGCCCATTTTGCGGCTGCTCGCTTGCTGCTACTACTTGCTGTTTGGTAAACGTGGTGGCTTCACCCTAGACACCAGAGAGGGTTACAGAACCAAAATGGTTAACGCCATCTTGGTGACCCAACCCGAACACGTGTGCAGTGCACCACTCCTTGGTGCCATGGGGCATTGATGGGTGTTGGCAGTGTGAAAATGCTTGCCATTCATGTTTATAACAATCAGATGATGAATGTCCCCATTCATCATTATTGATCACAATCAAGTTGCCCAACCCCAAGAAGGGATTGTTGAGCTTGCTGTTTGGGTGCAACACCTACTAAACAGTGTCTAAAGGTGCTTGTTATCTAGGTTGGTTCCAATGTAAATGGGCCACATGAACGCCATAGACACCCAAAATGACCTTTTTTTGGCCGTTTTTAACAGATTTTAAAACCTAGGCCTACAAATTGGCACCCATTCCCGGCCGCCGCTATTGAGCTCCTTGCTCAAATTTCGTGTGATTGTATTTCATACTCATAGGTTTCATCCACCAAAATTTTGGCCGAATCCCAACCACCACAGCAGGGCTGTGATTTTTTGCCATTTCACGTGTGCTGCTTGCTCGAAAGGGTACCTCCACTCTAGACCTTAAAGAGGGTGAAGGTGTTACCGGTTCCACCAGCTTGGTGAAGAGCTCATCACCAAGCTATATCAAACCTTTCCCCTTCCATCAGCTTGGTCACCCTAACCCAAAGGCTAATGAGGTAACAACGTAACTGCATACATGATGTGCCCACCTTGTGGTGGTGTGAATTACCTCTAGGGTCAACACAAGGCAAACCCAGGTGATGTGTTCGTTTGCATGATATAGTGATATGTAGTATTTGGTGGATAGAGACAACCATGTGTATCCCACCACCTCAATATTCAATCTTGCTCGGGATAGAGTAAAGGTTTGATGGAAGGCTTCCATGCACATATCGTGGGGAGAACCACACATCCGTATCATCCCAGCAACTTGTTGCAGACATGCATGCATCATGGACTTTTTTGCAGTACGCCACCGTTGACAATTTTTTCCTTTCTGGCACCTTTGGTGCCAATGGAAACAATCGTCCCTGTCAATTGAGGCCCCCCTCCCCCCTCCCTATCTCAAGTGAAAGTCTATCCACCCCTGCCGTGTACAGTGTGCTGGCATATGTCTCTTCGAAACACGGTTTTAGTTGCAGTGCTAACCTCCATCTTGCTCCACTGTGCTCTTGCCAAGGTCAATGGGGCAGCTGAGTGACGGCCCCACGAGCAGCAGACAGCAGCAGCAGCAGCAGTAGTAGCAGCAGCATTTATGGCGACAGCAAACTGCGTTTGCACTGATAGCAGCAGCATCAGCACAGCAGCAGCCCACCAGCGGCTGCAACAGTGGCTGCCAGGGCAGCTGCCCCAGTGGGAGCCACAGCAGCAATGCTGGTGGCGCGATGGCAGGAAGCATAGCAACAACAGCAGAAACAATACCAAAAGCCTTGGCAACAGCACATCCCCATCAGCAGCAGCCACCACAGCCAATACAATACAATCAGCAGCATCTCCTCTCTCGGCTCCCAATGCTCGCACTTGCCCCCTTGTTCTGATGCAGGCCCTTTGCCTGTCTGTCCCCGTCTCGGCAGGCCGAACGACACCCAGAGAGTGGGCTGGTTCGGGTTGACCGGTTATGAGGACATATCAAATCGAGAGTGGACCTTTACAAACTGGACAACCAAAAGAATTCAGATTGTTGACGGCACAGGCTTGATGACTTATGATACCTTGCAAGTGGATTTCACCATCGAACGCAAGGCCTACTGGTACACCGTCAACCTCATCGTGCCGGCCATCTGCATGTGGTTCCTCTCATATGCCTCGCTGTGGGTTGACCCCATGGTGGCCCCCGCTCGTGTGGCACTGATTGTGTTGCCCATGCTCATCCTGATCACTCTAAGCAACCGTGCCTTCGGGTGTGTCATCCGATTTTGACCTTCCCATCCTTTGCGTCTGCTCCTCATCGACCCAACTTTCTATGCAGCACTCTGCGGTCCGCTAGTGCGGCCCGCCAGTGCCGCATTCACCTGTGGGCATGCACCCCTGTGCATCCTCTCTGCATTCGATTCCAGGCAAATGAATGTCTCCAAGACAGGGTCACAAAGACAGTTTAGCACACGGGACTGCTGGCCCTGAAAGCAACCTAACACCCTCCGCAGCAAGCACCAACGGCAGCAGCATGCCGCAGCATGCCGCAGCGTCAGATTCTGGGAGCTGTTGGTGGGGGTTTTGAAGCATGCCACAGCATGCCGCAGCAAGCCAAAATTGTCACATGGCGGGTTTTTTTTTCAAACCTGTGGACCCTTTGTTGCATGTCTCAGAAGTGGCCGGTAGCTCAGTGGTCTATGTACCAGATCCCAGTTTGAGGGGTCCTGGATTCCATTCCCGGAAATTGGAAATTTTTGCCCGTCAGTTCTTCTCTATTGTTGCACAGATTTTCGCTTTTTTGGTGTTGTTTTTTGTTGTTGTTTTTTGGTGTTTAGTCTGGTTTTTGAAACCTATGCCGCTTTCAGAAAATGATGGTACCCTTGACCAACACGTTGAAGCATGCCGCAGCGTGCCGCGGCATGCCGCGGCATGCCGCAGCGAGCCGCAGCGAGCCAAAATTTTCTTGGGGACCGTTGGTGCCTGCTCCGCAGTGCAAATGGTAGTATACAGAAACGGCACCGGATAGGGCAAACTTTTGGGTTTGAATGCCCCAAACGGCGTTATCCAATGCCAACTCCTCCCTACTGAAGGGACTCCGGTAAGCCCGCACCCACCTTCCTGAAACACTCCTCGTACACCACTATTGGGTACTATGGATGGCCCTCTGTGATTCTTTGTACCCCCCCCCCCTCCCCTGGTTCTCTTCAGGCACAGCCTGTCATCATTCACACTGACCATCATGAGGATGAAGAGACCAACGCTCCCTGCACTGCTGACTTTGTAGACCACATGTTTGGGTCGCAAAGAGAAAAGGTCAGTCTGATGGTAGGAAATGATTTCTACGAGAAAGATGCGCAGTTGCAAGTGGATCAGTACCTACAAGTACCGCACAGGGTGTGGGCGATGGTGCAGAGATTGAGGGTGGCTCAGCAACGGCGCCGCAAGAGATTGAATAGTTTAGTGGTCGAACAGAGGAAGCGTGACCGACGGTCGCCGGTTTGAAGCCTGGCAAACTACTGGAGCGGGTGAGCAGCGACAGAGCTCAGCCCAGAGTCCAGAGGCGAGGGGAGAGAACGGCAGACATCGGTTCGAACCCAAAGGCACACTCCTGGAGCGGGTGAGCAGCAACGGAGCTTAGCCCCGAGTCCAGCAACCAGGGGAGAGAACGGTGGACGTTGGCTCGAAGCCTGGCACACTACTGGAGCAGCTGAGCAGCGACAGAGCTCAGCCCGGAGTCCAGAGGCCAGGGCTCAATAATTGCACTCCCATGCCTTAGGCCTTTAGACACCTTGTGACGGTGGGGCCACGGGCCGGGGGCCGACCAAAACCAAAACCAAAACCAACCCCTGCACCCCCCCGGGGGGCCTCTGGCCAACAGTTAGTGTGGGGGGTAGTTGGTGTCCAGAACCGAGGAGTCGCCCCCCCCCCCCCCCCCCGTGCAAAACAGTGAGAAGTAGTTGGAGAGAGAGAGGGACATGCCCCGTGTGCCACTGCTGTCAGGTACATGCCAATCATCAGCGAATCCACTTGGCTCACGGATTATTTGTTTGTGCTCTCCATTCTGTGCTCGCTGCACCTGTTTGAATACGTGGCAGTGCACTCATTTCTGCGGGTCCGGAAGCGGCGCGAGGCGAAGGCTGCCAAGAAGGCGGAGGAGGAGTCAAAAAAGGCGGAGGCGCAGGACATTCCGCCGCTGCACACCACCGAGTCTACCCTCGGATTCCTCAGCAGCAACGAGGCTGTGTCCCGTGGGCCCAACCCCGGCGATCCTTCATGCAACGGGGCGTCATACCCGGGCAACGCCAGCCTCGACATCGACCCGGAGACGGGTGTCCGCCGGCGGACCAACGGATCGCTGCCTGCCCCCTCCATCGACCTGGCGTACGCAGAGGGGCCGGCCACATCGGGACACACACCGCCGGCCCCGGCGAAGGAAGCTCGGCAATCCAGGCGCAAGATGCAGTTGGATAAAGTGATCGCCGTGGGGTGCGAGCTGGACCGGATATTCCGGGTGGTGTCGGCGCTGATCATGATCGTTGTGTCGCTGGTGTTCTATCTGACAGCGTAGTCGGGCAGAGCGGGGCACGGGTCCCGATGGACGTCCATCGGCCGGAGATACCCGTAGGGACCACCGCGTGCTGCACGAACCAGAGTTGTCTCACACACACAGCCCTCCGCGCTGTCGGGCACTGGCCCGCTGCCAAGGGTTACCGACCAACCGCCTGCTATTGACCGCCAACCACCTGCAGCGGGATCCTGGCTGCTAGCACCTGCTGGCCCAATGTGGGTGGTTAACCCACCGGGGGGGGGGGCGGGCCCAGTCCTTGTATGCGACCCCCCCCAGGCCCCCCCCCCCCCCGAGTTTTGAGAGATAGTGGTGTAGGGGCCATGGTACCACTGGAGCCGATTTTTTTTTTTTGCACCCTTAGTTGAAGGGGGTACTATGTGTTTGGTCCTTGTTCTGCTCCCTTTGTACAGCCCAGTGACACACCATGGCAACACTTGACCTTGAGAATTTGCTGAAGCGAGGGGATTGCATGGTGTTCAAGAAGCCCCCCCCCCCCCAGCCATACCGCCAATACCCCCCCCCCCCCCACCCGCCATCCCGCCCCCCCAAGGCGACATGCCAACCCCCCCCCCCCAACTCCCTTCCCCTGCCAAGTTTGACAGATAGCAGGGGGGTGGGTCGCATCAGGACCGGTTGTAGTCACACCCCCCCCCCCGTGGGTCAACCACCAAACACCCCGCAGGCTCCACAAACCACTGCCCTTGACGTGCCAGATGTTTCAATATTCGTCCGAGTTGGAGGGTATTTTGGGGGTTTCGGAAATATGACAGGCACTCCGTAAGACTTGCCGTCCGCTGCAAGCGGATCGCCCCCCGCGGTCTCGTTGCATCCGTGCGCTCGATCAGCTGCCGAACGCCGCGGGACTTGTGGACCACGCCCAGCTGGTGGGCGGTCAACCTCCACATGTTTTCCTCCGGGTAGCAACGTCATGCCACAACGCCGGACGCACTGGCCTCATAGAACACACCACGGGACACAACCAGGGGGGGGGGATTCGGAGCAGTCTAATTTGGCGTGGGAACCCCCCTGTTGTTCAGCCTTCATGCCCTCCCGCCCCCCCCCCCGCTCCCCCCTGTAGTTGGGCCCGCAGTCCATTGCAACTCCAGGGAGGGGGGCCCTTCGAGCCGGTGTGAATTAGGGGAGGGGGGTCCGGAAAACAGGCTCGGAGGGGCGGACTTTATTTTTCCCATTGCCAAAAAAAAACGGGTGGTGGACTGGATTTGCCAAATTCATGTGTAAAATCACGTGCTTCAGCAGTTTCAGGCGTCCTGCGGTGCTGTTGGTGGGCGCGGCCCTTGGAGCCTAATGAGGAGGGAGGGGGGTTCTGGGAGAGAGGCTCAAAGGGCCCCCCTCCCCCAGAGTTGCAGTGGGCCGCGGGCCTTGCCCTCCGCACGGGCCTCCCAGGACCAGCCTACTGTTCCCACGCCAGGGCCAGCCCGAGGACTCTTCATGTACCCCCCCCCCCCTCTTGTCCAAGCAACGCCTATGTCCAAGCAACACTAAGCGTTGATTCCGTCAATTTTTGCACCATTGATTTTGGCGGTGCGTTTTTCAATTCGTTCTGCTGTGTGCTACGTGTGCTTCCTGATAACTTGGTTTTGAGATGCACGTTGTTCATATTTTGTGTCAAGGCAGCTCTGTTGGCCAAGAGGGCTGCCGCATGTGACAAGGTTGAGATAAGTGGTAACCGCGACGCGTGGATGTCGCAGGAATATTGTGAATGGATTAGTGACAAAGTTCATGAGCGGAAACTGTCCGACAAGAGTCCCCTCCCTTGCCCAGACCATCAGAGTTTGCAAATATGGTGGCTGCAGTTTGTGCCCAAATTTCTTCTCAAAACCAGCCCCAAAACCTGCACCCAAACCTCGAGCAAAGGGTGATGCACAGGGCAAGAAGAAGGAGCACGTCCAACAGTTCACGATGCGTTGTAGCTTGACCAAGAAGGGCTTCATCTCTGAGCCTGTGGACCCGTAATGTTCAATGTTTTCAAACTGCGTGTGTCAGTTTTTGGTCTCCGATGATCGCTGCTGATGAGCGTTTTGTTGCATATGACAACCCTTTGCTTGTGTACCACTCCGCTTCAAACCCCCTGAGGACGGTCTGCACGTGTATCACGCAAGTTGCGGCGCGTAAGCAACGCCCTTGTCCAAGCGACACTAGGCGTTGGTTCCGTCAATTTCTGGTCATTTACCGTTGCTTGGACAGGGGGGGGGGGGGTACTGCCATCCACTTGCCAGAAATGGGTGCCGGCGGCTGGGGGGAGAGGAGGGGGGGCTCGAACACAGCACAACACCTGAGCTCAGGGATGCATTGGAAGGGTAGGAGGTACCCCCCCAACCCCCCTCCAGGGTGCCCAGCCTATGCCCAGCCACTGTCCCCCTGACGCCACGTGCCGGCTTCAATGTTATTTGTAACCAACAGTAACCGCCCCCAACCGCTTTGGCAGCCGCCTCCAACCGCCCATCTAACCCCTCCTCCGGCCGCCTATGAGGTCCCTTCCCTTCTGTGCATCCCTGCCTGGGCCCACACGAAGCATAGAGCTGCCGTCCCCTGCATCAAGTCACCCTCAAATGCGGGTTCTCTTGGTGGGGCCCTTTGGTGGCGGCCAAAACCTGGCCCCCCCTTGGATTTTTTCCATTTTTGGGATCCCATGTGTGCACATGATGCAGTGATTTTGCATCATAGTACACATGTGCAAGTCAACCCTAAACCTATACCCTTTCTAAGGGGGGAGGTGATTTTTCAGTCATTTTGACCCCCTAGAGGGTTTTTCCCATCCAAGGAATAATTGTTTGCGTCCCATGCAGATTTGTACATATGGTTGCTTTTAGGTTGAAAAGGGCACACTTCGTGCCGAAATGTGTACTGCTGGACACTCAGTAGTCATTGTTTTTGTTTCCAACGCATTGGTTTGAGACCGCGTGGTTTTGCCTTTGCCGTTGAGGGTATTACTTGGACTCCTGGCATCTTTCCACGACCGACCGCCTTGAGATCATTCAGACGGCGCCATGGGCCTTCAACCTGTTAATTTGGGCCGCCGTGATCCAAGGCCAATGATGCGTTCGGAGGAAAAGAGTGTACGGGTGCGTGGAATGCCACTTTGCCTGCTTGGTTTTGAATATAAAGGACAGCAAAAATGTTTCTGTACAACCACCACTTTATGAAACTACACAAATAGGAACCTCAATGAATCCTTGTGGAACCTTTGAATCCCTGAATTTTTGGGTTGCTTCGGCGTGGCAGTACCCACTGCACTACCATGCATTGGTATCCTCTGCAGGCACAGATCCAGGTTTGCCTTTTCGGCCACACGATATATCGGGTGACTGTACTGCGCCCTGCAGCACTGATGTAGAGACCGGGTTGTGAACCCGAGAGCCTTATCGCTACCCAGCGCAGGCCTGTAGCCAAAAAAAAAAGAAAGAAAAGAGTGTACGGCGGATACCAGGGCCATGGGGGGGGGGACTCCTCGTGTCTGGACCCCAACTACCCCCCCAACTAACCGTTGGCCGGAGGCCCCCTTGTGTCTGGGGTTTGCCAAGGGGGGGAGTCCAGGAGGGTTGGTTGGTTGGGGGGGGGGGTCTAGGTGGGGCAATTTGGGGGGTTACATGCCCCCAAGGCCAAGCGTTGGTCCATCACAGGCTCCCCTTACCTCCCCTTGCCCTCCCTCTAACCATATCATCACCCTAAGGGAGGGGTAGTTGGCGTCCGAGGACCCGCGGAGCTGCACCCCTTGGGACCAAGGCTGTCCTTTAGGCACGAGATATTTCTCTTTTTTCCACTGAGGACGGGTGGTGGCAGGTGTTGTTTAATTGACGGCGGGCGACCCTCAACTGACGGCGGTTGGTGCTTGACCAACGCCGGTTGGCCGATGACCAACCGCGGTTACTCGCTGGCGCTTTGCAGAGGTTAGTGTAACGGAGGCCCGCATTTTTTTTTGTTTTAGTCTTAAGGACAGCCCTGGACCCCCTGGGCCCCTCTCCTGAATTGCACACAAAAAAGCCCCCTCGGAAGGGGGCAGGGGGGGGGGCATCTTTTAAAGATTTGCTTTTGTTTTGTGGAACACATGTACTTTTGCAACATCCATCAGGAGGCCAGCACATCATGCAAAGGAACCCACATCCTGGGACATGGTGTTGATGGGGGGCAGACATGGAGGTTCGCGGGTGGTCACACCGGTGCAGAAATGGTGCGTACTAAAAAAAATCCCGTTTGTGTACTAACCCCCCGTTGTTGTACTAAAAAACCTCCCACTCTAAAATGCACTAAAAAAAGCCCCCCCTTCTTATACAACCTCACTAGGGTATTTCAGCCAGTGAGTTGTTTCTGATTCAATCTGCACCACCCGATGTTGTCGGGCGAAGAAAAACTGGTTCAGGTCCTGATCCTCACCCAATGCAGCCGCAAAAACCCCTCACGCTAAGTGGCATGACTAAATAAACATCGGCCGCATCATCTCCCTTGCTTCTTTCCCCAAACTTTGCTGATACGGACCACGTAGCAACCTAGGGATAAGGCGGGGATGCACACTGCAAAAAAAAGTGCACAATATACGGCCACGTGTGGTCAGTCGGCTACTCCCGGTGGGGCCGCAGAAACGGTGCGCGGGGAGACGGTAGGTTTACCGTGATGGTTACTGTGTGGGAGGGCGTCAAAGGCAGAAGTGCATTGAGGCGGGGCTGGTGCACCACCGAATCAACCACGGCCCACCGGCCCTCGCACTCGTCGGGTTGTCCTGCCTCTCGTAGGGATGGCAAACTAGAGAACAAGGTATCCGATGCAAAAGCGGCAGGGTGGTCCATGTACACCACCCCTGCGGGTTGTACGTATGTCTGAAGTTGTAGAAGCAAGAAAAACATCCACCAAGTACCTCGGCTTTCTTCATTAGATTTTGCATAATGCAGAGGTTGCTTCACGTCTCAATGGTGGGCCTGCTGTTCATTCACATTTCAACGGGAACAAACTGCCAATTGCGTTCCTTTCCACACGCGGCCCCACCTTTCGGCAAGCGATGGGAACCCACAAACCGGCCGCCTCAGTACGATAACATGAGAGGGCTGTGCCCCTTTTTGAAAGAAGAACACCATTCCTATGCGACCTTGGCCCACCGTCTGGTGCATGCGTGCAACCGCCGACAGCACCGTTACTCTGCTGATGTCATCTTTCCAGACTGCCCTGCAAGAGACCCAGATTTGCTAAGGATACGTGCCAGGGCTGCTGGGCACAAGTATGCGGCGCGGTATGCAAAGCAGTGCGAAACCGACCAGGGGATGTGGGGTGGGGCATACACCCCATCACTGGAGTGCGTCGTACAGTACTTTACCCGTGAGGAATCCTTTTTGCCGGGTGATATTGTACTTGATGTTGGCAGTGGATGTGGGCATTTGGGGCAATGGCTGCACACGTACTATGGTGTGCGTGTGCTTGGCATTGACATCACCGCTGAGGCTGTGGACTATGCGAATGCAAACTCTCGGGGTGGCAATAAGTACTGCGTGGGCGATGCAGCCAACCTCAATTGGATCCCCAATCGAACGTTCCATGGCGTGTATTCGTATGCCGTCTTGTACCATTTGCCATGGGAATTGCAGTGCAAAGTGTTGAAAGAGGCGATTCGGGTCACAAGAGAGGACGGTAAGATATACTTCGGTTGGAATGGGGAACACATCGAAGACAACATCTCACCCGATCCACATGGGTCATTCTGGACAGACTGCCTCCATGGCATTCCTGTTGCCCAATGGAGGGTTGTCAGTGAAGAAGAGGAGGTTATCGGGGGATGGGGACTTGGCCCCCTGGACCGCAATGCCTTCAACAGAAACATGTCTAACTACGGTATTGAGATCAGGGTCTAGGGTGTTGCGGGGCCAGAAGCTGTCAAGCAACACCCGAAGGCGCGGTATGCCTTAACTAGTATGCTCATGAACCGTTTATGGGGTGCCTGTCTGAGTGTGCGGTCCCCATCAACCGCAACCCCCCCCCCACCCGAATCGTCAGCCAAGCTCGGCCAACGTTGACGTTTTGTTCTACCGATGTGTTGCGTTTCTGAACTTCGCCGATTTGTTGTGCCGGTTTGTGGGGTTTCTGTGATTTTGCTGATTTGGTTGGCCAACTTGTTGGGGCTTCTGGGATTCTGGAACACCTGATTTGGAGGCGTCACTCTAAGATGTGCTCATTTACCTTTTTTGCACATGGCGGTTTCCCGCCTAAAATCACCAACAAAATGCTCACAATGTGAGGTTCATCGATGTGCTTATTTACTTATGGACACTGGATAATACGGTTTTTTTCTACATTGGTTGTTCAGATTGGTACCACCAAGTGCCCTGCCCACAAAACGACACATCTGTGGTACCCTGGGATTCATTGTCCCCCGATGATAAAATTTTTCTGCGGGGCAAATACCTTGATGCTGGTCAGGGGGCAGTGTGTGACTTGCGTGTTGGCTGTGGAGGCCCCAGTTCGTTCTTCAGCCGGCCTTCTTGAAGCACCTCATCGTCAGCTGCCCAAAGGTGGGAGGGCATCAAAGGGAGAAGTGCATCAGGGTGGTGCTGGTGCACCACCGAAATCAGAAACGGCCCACCGGCCCTCGTACTGGTCCATTTGGCGGAGATGCGCGGGGGAGGTGGGGGATACGGGGGGCATGCGCGAGGGGGAAGGGTGCCCCGATCATCCCGGTTGACGTGTGGGCGCTGTCTTTACACTTGTTTCAGGTACCCCCCGTGGGGGCTCACTTGGGGGCGGGGGTGTGCTGGTTATTTAGTACCCCTCACTGCACCACTTGTTTCTCTCCCCAGGAGCCCAGAGCCACGCAGGGGCTTGGTCCGTTGGAAACGCCGGGCCGGTCAGCATGGTTGCCCCCCTCCCCGATGTTTTTGTTGCGGGACAGGAGGGGGCGCGTCGGGGCCCTCGCTTAGTTGGATGGTGGTTGGGGGGGATTGGTGGATGGACGGGGGCCCAGACGTCGCTGTGCGCCCTGTCCGTCAGCTTGTTTCGCGCTTCACGGCCTTGTCTCGCTGTCCGGTACCCTCCCTGGGAGACGCAACCCCACACCGCCTGAGCAAGGGTTCTGCCAAGGGGCCAACCGCTTAGTGGAGGCTCATGGATCGCAGGCCGCGCACGCGTACCGTGCGTCGCCCCCGGGTGGGTTGGGATTGTGACCAACTACGTATGATGTTGCACACCACATGATTAACCTCAGAACACATGGGTGGTCTTTTGCATGTTTAAAAAGTGGTAATGTTGTCCTGCGCTTTTCCTTTGACAGATGTCCCGCTCTAAAGGCCCCAACCCCCTCCGGGGACCGTTGCGCACATTAGCACCCCCAAGCTAGTGTATTAGTTTCAGAACGTTTCTGTTTTATGGCATTTTATGCGACAAACCTACTGTTTGGAACTGGTTTTACCAATTACCCAGAAAAACCGGTTATTGGCAATAATCGGATGTTTTTTTTTGAAATAATCAGCACAATCATTTATATTGCAAACAAATTTTAATCATCCGCCTCCTAAATCTTGAGTAATGTGACGTCAAAAGCTACCGTAGCAATATGCATTTGCTCATCGCATATTATCGAATCATGCAACATCTCAAATTAGAGGGAACGGGGGCGCACCCCGGGCGGTAAGCAGGCAAACACAAGACAATAGAAGGCAGAACCGGCGGCGGGCCACCCTGTACAGTGCAATCGTGCCAGGAAGAATGCCGTTTTCCAATTGCCAGCCTGTTAATATTCCAAAGAAAATTTCGGAACATGACGATGTTGCCAGGCTAGCGCCAGCAGCTGTATATTCCGGTAAATTCCGCCGCGATCTTGCTAGTGCGGATCAATGCCAAAATGGGTGAAATCAATGGTTAGGACGCCCAGACTCCAGAAACCAATATCAAAGGCCAAAAGCGACAGATTTGGCACTAAGTTTTCTGCAGCTTAAGTGCAGCACTGTATCTGTTGCCTGTTTCCGCCTGCAGGCTCTGTCAATGGGGTTCTGCGGGCAGTGTGGTGCCCAGGTCGCAAATGGAGACAAGTTCTGCCGCAGTTGTGGCCACAAGTTGCCAGCGGCGTTGGAGGGTGAGGTATTCTGTTTCGCTTGTCCTGCATGGTGCAGTAGCTTGGTGCAGTGGTCTCAGTGGAACAATATATGTGCTACAGGAGCCAGAGCAAGCATCCGGTCCACCGCCACAGCCTCATGTGGAGGAGGCGCCAACAGAGGAGAGCCGACATTTGCCGCCACCAACAGTGCCGCCACAAGAACCTGCTGTAAAGAAGCAGAAGACCCTCACTGCTTTTGGGGTGACTCAAACCTTCGTTCGTCAGAGAGATGGTGCAGTATATGCAGTGAAAGAGCCGCCGGCAGTAAAAAAGGCGGCCCCTTTGGCATGTCTGTACGTAGGATGCACACAGACCTTCAGCCACGCGCCTGCTTTAGCTGCGCACAAGGACAAGCACATCAGACGAGGTATTCTGTGGTGCATGAGGAGACGCATTCTTTCGTCGCACTAGTCTCGTGAGAGCTAAATGGTGAAGCCGTTGTGCATGGGGACTGCTGTGTTGCTGAGGAGACGTGTTCCTTCGTCGCGCTACTTACGTGACACCTAAATGGTAAAGCCTTCGCGCTTGCGGACTGCTGTGTTGCTGAGGAGTTGCATTCTTTCGTCGCCGTACACTCGTGACATCGTGACAACTAAATGGAGAAGCCTTCGCGCTTGGGGACTGCTTTGTCGCTGAATGGTGAAGCCGTCGCGCATGGGGAATGTTGTGTTGCTGAGGAGATGTGTTCCTTCGTCGCGCCACGCTCGTCAAAGCTAAATGGTGAAGCCGTCGCGCACGAGGACTGCTAAATGGTGTTGCCCAATGCGTCTACTTGCACATTGGTGTGCAGGAGATGTGCTGCGTAAGAAGACGACACCTTTGACCCCTTTCTTCAAGTTCACTGGAGCCGTACCTCCTGCCCCGTGTGCTGTGGAGGAACATCAGGCTGTGGAGGAACCTCAGGACCCTCAGGACGACTCTTCCTCTTCCTCATCCATGCCAGCCTCTTTCTCCTCCTCCTCAATCCAGCCTCTCCCTCCTCCTCATCAATGCCAGCAACCAAAGGCAAGGGTAAAGGGCGCCAGGTAAATAAGGGGATGCCAGTCAGGACAGCATATAAGCTGAAGTTTAAGCTTCGGGTTGTCAATAAGTTGCGCCGCATGCAGGAACTCAAGAGGTTGAAGGAACTGGACAGCCCACAGCAAACAGCTGCTGATGTGTTTAACATATCCCAGAGTCTTGTTTCTAAGTGGGGTGCAAAGGAGAGGGAATGGGAAGAGGCGCTGAAAAAGGGTGGGGCAGCCAGGAAGCGGATCGGTTGCATTGTGAAACAAAGACCAGGTAAATATCTCCTTTTGGAAAAACAACTGTACACTGATATCCGCACGAAAAGGGCTAAGGGTTTGAGGGTGACTACGAAATGGATCAGGATACACATGAAAAAACTGATCAGTAAGGAGCATGGTGACGATGCAGCAAAGGATTGGAAATCCACCCTATCGTGGAGGTTCCAATTCGCCCCCCAACAGCGGAACTGATGTTAAGAGGGACTGCAGCCTGCAGCTTTGCCGCAGATTCATTCCCAAAGGGGGCCTGCACCCAAAGGCAGGGATTGCGTTCAAGGGCACGGGGCAAAGTAGAGACTCAGCATTATGACAACAGAGTTGTAGTGATTTTGCAGAAAAAGGCATGGGTCAATGAAGAAATTGCATGTGCGTGGGTCCTGCGGGTTTTCAAGCTGTTTTTGCAGTCCATCAACCAACGAGAGGAGGTTTGCCTGTTTTTACACAACTTGTCAGCACAGACCACTGCACGATTCAGGCTCCTCCTGCGGCATAAGTGCAACACAAAGCAGCACTTAGAACCAGCAGAATGCACTCATGAGATTGCTGTGATGGATGCAGGGGTGGGAAGAATGTGTAAGAATCACATGCACAAGGCATATGATGAGTGGTTGGAGGGGGAGGATAACAATGATCGTATAGTGAAGGGAAAGGTCCCTGTTTCAGAAAAAAGAATTTTGTTGACAAAGTGGTTGGGCAATGCTGGGACCACAGAAAGTTTTATAGTGATTTCCACACTGTGTTTTTGTTGTGCCTCTCCTGCTGCTTGCTGCTGGTGTAGGGATCCTGCTGCTTGTTTTTGATGAGTAAAATGTTTTATTGTTGAAATACAATCACTCCAGGATAACCCAAGCCAGAGATAAGCAAGTACAAGATAAACAGGATCAAAGCATGAAGGGCTGCAGTCACAAAGACTTAGATAAAGACAACTATCAACAATAGACCACAGCAATTAGCATACATTGCAACTCAGGATGAAATATTTTACATGTTTGAGAAAAATGATTGGAAAACTGCCCCAAGGGCTCACTCTCATCCACAGTGCCATCTTGGGATGTGCACTCTTTGTTTTTGGGTCCCATAGGTGCTGAGGTGGCATGGCTTGTGGCGCTGAGGTCACTGCCATGTCACATGGGATAATCCTACTTAGCTAGGCTGACTGGATATTGAACCCACGACCTCTCAAAAAGAGGTTCCCCAGCCCCCTAGGGTGCATACCACTAGGATAGCTAAAAATTCATGAGAAAACATAGATAAATTCATAGGCTCTGCCTTCAGTATATCAGTGCCTCAGTAACCCAAGAAAAGATGTTTTAGTGCCTATAGCTTGGGGATTAAGGGGTCCACACAACATCCTGATTTAGTTTTTGGTTCCATAGGTCAAAATGTGTTATCACCCATTTTGGTTGGGCCAATACTAAGATAAAAATGCCAGAGTGCTTAGAGCATCTCTAATACAACTAAAGTCTACCCTAAAGCATTGGAAAAGCACTTTTTCTTACTCCCCCCTTGTGCTGTGGTGGCCACCACTGTCGCATTTTCAGGAAAAAGGGATTTGTTCTTGGCCTTTCCTTGGTTTTCACACCTACTTTAAAATACCTATAGCTTTCCTAACACTGGAAAAGAGCGCTTTACCATGGCGAGCGACTCTTGCTGCATTGTTGATGACAATCTCCAACAGAAAACTCAGCGCCCTTGGCGCTGCTGGGGTTCCTGTGGCTTAGTGGGGTCAGAATAGGGCATGCCAAGAGCATACGCATTTGCATCCCTCCCTCCAAGCTGCAGCGTAACACAACCCAACGCCAGACTCTCATAGGATGCTCGACCCAAGTCTCATTGAACCTGATGGAGACACCTGTCCTGGTACTGCGGCGAGGGTGCGCTGATTTAATTAGAATTGCCCCTTGGAGGGGTCTTGATTCTGGTTCAGTCTCCTGCTGCTGCTTTTCGGCCCGAACAGCGGCCTACTCAACGAGGCTTTGCGAGGAGGTCTGTACAACAGAGGAATGGGAGGATCCATGCAGGATCAGGGACGAATCCACACAAATGCGAAGCGACAACACCTAAATCCGTCAAATGACGGCCTAAAATTTTTCTGAAGGCACAAACCTGGACAGAATCCAATTGTGCATCAGATGCACATTTTTATAAAATTTGTAGTCATCTCTTGATTGTTTAAATTAAGAAATTCTTACGCAGAAAAAGGCGGCGCGCACGAGCGGCACCTAGCGAAGCGCCGGAAAATAAAGAATTAATAAGACTATAAATGTATGTTACGAAGAATAACAAAAACGACGAAACACACAAAAATAGAGTAACATAAAGATTACACACACATTGACAGTAAGAGTTCAAGATTCAAGATTTCAAAAATCAACAGAAGGACTTCAATGAACCAGGTATAAACCACAGGTGTGCTCGTCTCGTATGCAGCATGCACATTGCTCGTCTCGTGTCTCCGTGAACGTGCCTTGTAGCAGCGCTAACAAATGATAGAGGGATAGATTAGAAAGATTGCAGATGATTAGAGGTAAGTCCATGGTGATTAGACATACACACAGATGCATAGCGTCGTTTCTCGCTTGTATCTCGCTTTTCCTCACCTTGCTTCACTCTCCAGCGGTGAGTAAGGTAGGTAAGCCCAGGTGGGGCCACCCCCTGGTGGAGTTCGTGATTGTGGGTAAGATTTGTAGGAAAAAGATTGGTCCCTGTCGCCAGGTTGAGAACTCGTGCATGCTCGTGCATTCACACACACAATAAAGGGTAGGCCACGCGAAATGCGCACGGTAAACCTTGTTTAGGTTACCCAGGGGCTCCACCCCACGTTCTCTAAGAGAACGGGTGGAGCTTCTTAAGCTTGCTTGCTTGATAGGGGCGTTTGTGGACAGCGTATTATAGGGCCATCTGAGAAGTGTATAATACGTGGAGATGGTCTTGGTTCCTCCGCTGCAAACGCTCCTTCATCTGCCTTTGCTCTTCAGGTGGGAAGGTCAGGGTGAAGTGGTGCAGTCCCAAGCCGTGCTAAAATATACGGCGCTGATCACACAAACAACAACCTACGACTCAGCCAGGAGTGGCAAGCGTAGCCCGACATCTTCAACATTCACGCTGTGCACGCCAGAAGTGCACCCCTTCCCTCCAAGCCCTAGCAGGGAAACGTGTAGTGGCGTCCCTGCTAGGCCACAGCTGCTTAGTAGCGCTGTGTTCTCTTGCTTTCTCACAGGAGGGTCAGTAGGACCCGTGACTCCTTCAACAGCAACACCAAGTAGCGTGTGTAGGTGTTAGGGTCAGCAGGCCTGGCGGGAGTTGAGTGCAAGTGATGAGTGCTCACCCTGCCTTCGAAGGCCGGTGCTGGCGTTAGCGCCTGTAGTGTAGTGGTGTCTCCTGTACCGCGTGCTTTTCCACGTGGGCAGGGGAGTGCGTGAGCTTTTGGCCTTTAGCAAAAATGGGCGTTTTGTATGCCCTTAGCACACTTGGCCACCGCTCCCCTCTAGTAGGTAGGGCTTTTGCCGTCATCCCCCAAGGATAGGCGCCAGCACAGAAATTGGGCGCCATAGGAGTGGTAATAGTAACTGACTAGGACCTTGGGTCCGACATCAGCGAAGCCCGTTCATTCGGGAGCCATGCCTGGGAGAGAAGTGAGACAGACACATATATATGTAGCACACTTAGGGGTAAGGTTCAGTCCCTAGCTTTAGTCTTGGAGGCAAGCGTCTCAGCGAGCCTCAGCAACTCACCAAGGTTGTTCTGGGACAAGTAGTCTACCAGAACTGAGTTTAGGCATCCCTCAGGTAGAACAAACGCAGAGAAGGGCTCCCAGGTGGCCTCTTTGACTCCAAACCCTTCCCAGAGGGTGAGGAAGCGCCAACCCTGGCGATGGCGGTGGCGTAGGACAGACTTCACCAGGTAGAAGCCCTCCTTAGCCATCTCCTCGGCGTTCATGTCGGGGAGTTCCCCTTCAACTTCCATAGGGCTGGCAGCCCCTTGTAGGTCTAGGGCGGCGATTTCCTCGTCGTTCAGCTCCCACTGTTCCCCACAGAGGTCTTCAGGATCAATGTAGTGCTTCAGGTGTTGAGCAGCCCACATCAGGGTCCCCCCTAGACGGGGAGAACACCGCATGGTTATACAATCTCTATCCACAGATAGAATCTTGTAGGGCCCGAAGTATGGGGCATCGCTGGTAGAGCGTGGCCACTTAGCCCACGCAAACTGCACCCTGTTTTGCGCGCCGAACGCGCAAAAAAGGACCGGTTCGCAACAGGGCAAAAAAACTATTTTTTTGGATGTTTCATGAACGTGATTTTAGACGTAGTGAAATAAATTGCTTTTTTCGTGTTGTGCAACTCCGTGTTCCTCAATGTGACGTTTTTTACATTTCTCTGGCGTTCTGAGTGCGCGAGGCCTCGCGCACTCAAGATAGCGAAAGCAGAGTTTATCACGAAACGTAACAACCCGTAAGGACTGGCTTTTGCGGAAATACGCAGCTCCCACACGGTATTAAAATTAGGATTGTGTTGACCAGGGAGCATTGGAAGTGTATGGCTGTCGGACTTCCCATGTTAGGGGAAACACATGTACTGTAAAGTGAAAATAAAATACAAATTTAAGCAACCTGAGTGCGCGAGGCCTCGCGCACTCAGGTCACGTTATGTATTGAATTTTCAGACTGGATGTGACGCGTACAATTGCAGGTACAGTACGAGACGGACAAACACGTTTGATTTTTCCGGTGTATATGTGTGTAGACACCATGTTGATCAGATTCAACACGGTATAGAACATTGTTTCCCCGGAAACAATCAGTGCGCGAGGCCTCGCGCACTTAAATGACAGAAGAAAATGAAAAAGCGATCAAGCTAGGCTACGCCGGTATTTACATTCCCCTTCACGTCTACCACCTGTGACAGTCGATTATACATCGGTAACCTTCGTCATATTTTTCAGGGGATCAGGGGAATGATTTGCTTTTTTCCAACAGCCACTCGATGGTAGACGTGTCCGGTTTTAATAGCGGCGTAGCCTTCGTTGACCGATAGACATGGTTTTTTTTTCCAACTGGGTTTAAAGACGGACGCAGAACAGGAAATTGTGGTTGCGAAAACAGTTTGCGGTTACTGGGAACGGAGCGCACGCAGACACCAAATCCAATTTGCGGCGACAGCACACGCACCAGAATGACGACAGGAAAAGGCCAGATGTTTTCTAATACATTTTTTCTAAAGGTCGCTGTGCGAAACGATAACCAACATATGTGCGCAAATATAATTCCACAGAGAAAGACGCAAAATGCCACTTCGAGCCAGAAAATCCGTAGAGCAACGCATGATTGCAGAAGTAAGCAAAGGAGCAGCAGCACTACGAGAGGCATGCGCGGCAGAACCAGCATACCAAACAGCAGGTGACCTATGGAAAGGACTGAAACGGAACGACCTGGCGGCGCAACTGGTGTTAACATTTGCACAGCGACTCAGGTTCAACAAAAGAACGCGCCACAGTTTACCAGCAGCTAAACGACAGGAGGACAAGCGCTGGGTGCGCATTTTGCAACAGGAGGGCTGGAACCTGTACCTGTTGATGCGTCAACGGGCAGTACCAAACAGGAAAAAACCGGGAAACACAACAGGGTACCTGACGCAAACAGAAAGACGAACAAAAGTACGACTCGGGCAAGCAGACGCTGCCGCAGACACAGTGGACGAACAGGCAGCAGCAGCACTTAAAGCAACTTGGTCACTGGTGCTTTCGTCGTGTTGCGTGCTGTGGATAGACAACTGGTACCGGGCACAATACACGACACACCCAGACGAAAGTGACCGGTCGCAAAACTGTACTGCAATGGCAGTACTTCAACTGAAACAGAGGCCCACGTATTGGGCAGGACATCCAGCCATTGAGGAACTGGCAGCACGGATAACGACAGTCGCAAGGGCTCTGCAACAGCGTGAACGGAGAATCCACCAGACATTGCGTGACATGGGGTATGCAGATGGGTGTACACCAGACGCTGGAAACGTGAGAGCGCCGTTGGATGTGAGGAGGGATGCAAGGACTGTACAGGCACCGGTGTGGCGCCCGTTTGCCCTGTCCAAAGAGAAGGTAACTTGTGGTGTTGGTCTGTTAAACTTGTTACACTTTGCAAGGGACGTAGCACAACAGACAAACAGAGTTCTACCGCTGTTGGTTGACGAAAACATACACTACAGGGTACTAAAGTTGTTGTACGGTGCCAAGAACCAACGATGGAACATGCGTGCATACCTGCGTTACGTGCCTGTAGTTTACGGTGTCTGGCATGCCTACAAGTTCGTTGTTACTCATACTTTTCGGGTGTTCTGGCCTATTCTAACCTACCTACGGAAAGGTCTGCTACGACCTGGTTCCACCATACTATCATACCCCAAACTGATAGTTATGGAAAAAACTATTGCTGCGCTGATGCTTGCCACACCCCGAATACTACGCCCGTATCGGCGCAAGGCACAAGCTGCAACCGCGATCAGTGGTCGTGACACTACGCATGCCAACAGGGCAGCAGTGGCAAACGCAGTCTTGCATTTGTTGTCGGATTGGTGCCCGTTGTTGTTGTACTTGGGTCACCTGGTACGGGAGTGCAATTGGTCGGGGGAAAACAACGCTACAGGGACACGAGCTCAGGAGGTGTTGCAGTTGAGTTTGTGTCTGTTGCGGAGGCTGCGTCGAGGACCGTGTGACACCATACTGAAGTACGAGCGCACAATCATGTGCACATTGTTGTACAACAGCAAGTGGCACCAGGACCTGCCCGGTCAGGCACACTCAGAGGAGTTTGGAGAAGGGATGTTGAGCAAGCTGGTGCGGGACAAGGCGAGAAACACGGGTTCTGTTACTGTTCAGGAGGTGGAAAACCATTACTTGTTGCTAAAGGTTGGTCCTGGTGGAAAACGCGTGGGGGTGCAAAACGTTCCCAAGAACCTGGTACACAGCATGCGACAACGACTGACCAGATTTTTGGCGACAGACCGGATATGCATGGCCTATGTGGAATGGGAGTCGGACAGAGTAAGCACGGTTGCACCTTCTTGGCCGCGGAGGTTACCGAGATTTCCGCCCTCACCTACACAACCCCTCGGTTACGACCACTACCGGCTACTTGGTCACAGCGTACTAGATGCCCTCATTGACCAGAAAACAAATCCCACCAACCAACTGAAACGGAAACTGGATGCTGTTGTGGGACAGAGAACAGATATGGATGCCGACAGACAGGAAGCAGCAACACGCAACGTGCGGCAACGCTTGCGGTAACTGACACCCGCAGTGCGCGAGGCCTCGCGCACTAAACGTTATGAAAACAGGTATGTAATGCGATGTGAGTGCGCGAGGCCTCGCGCACTGAGTACTTCGCTAAGTGCCGTGGATTAAGTCACAACAAAGACGTTTGTGGAACAGATTTCCGAAAACGACCTGCAAAATACCGTTTCGACTGATTTCAGAGTTCAAATGACCGTGTTTCATGTCATGCCATTTGCCCTTTTCAGGTATTGTTTGGCATCATGAGTGAACCAGGGTCGCCAGAACGTCCAGTAACAGACGCAGAGGCCATGGAGTCGTCACCAGGGACCGACCACGGGGACACGCCGAAGAAAGGACGCAAGAAGAAGGGTGAGAAGAAAGCAATACCGGAGATGAAGCTCACAGTCGAAGTGGCACAGTGGCTGCGGCAGGAGAATGGTAAAGCCGTGAAGGTAAAGATTGCTGATTTGAAAATTGACAAGACCAAGGAGCGCGGACAGATCCGATCCATCAACTATGACGACGTTGCCAGAAAAGTGGCAGGATACCAAGCACTGCCACCAGCTGGACCGTTGCGCATAACGGCGTGGGAGGATGGTGGTATGACTCGCTTCGCTTTCGATCGAAGACGGTTCTTCTTTTTGCTTCGGTACATGATTTGCTTTGCAGATGGCTCCCTTTACGTTCTGAATGGTCAACATGGCACAGAAACATGCAGAAAGATTCAGCAACAGCGTCTCGAAGAAGGCAAAGAATTGGAGGATTGGCAGGAGTTTTGCTACGTTGACATTCTGAAGTACGAAACGCCTTGGAGGATCCGTGCCAAGGTTGCAGGATTGCAACAAGCTGGTAGCCAGTCTGTGACGTGGATTCCGCTGTCCGAGGCGCTGGACAACATGTTGTTGTACATTGAGGATCAGAAGCGGGAAAAAGAGCCACAAGATTTCGAGAGGTTCAAGATTGCTGTTGTCCAAGCTGCCGTCAACTCTGCGTTTCTTGCACCCGAGGCTTTGGAGGAAGCAGGACATACAGTATGTATTCGTGTATCGCACGGTTACAGTGCGCGAGGCCTCGCGCACTCCATGACACTGTCTCCCCCCGCAGGACTCGACATTCAAGAATTGGAGGGACATCTTCTCCCTGGCGTATTACTGCGGCCGTGAGGCGGTTACTGGTATGAGGAACCTCGAGAGTAAGAGCAAGAAAGAGGACGTTACAAGGAATGCCTTCAAGAGGCTGGAGGGGCTGCATCTACCGAGCCTATTGCAGAAAGTCTGTGCGCACATGAACCTGAAGGACTCGACCTTGAAGACCACCCAGAACTACATTGACGCGCAGATTACGGAACAATGGGTTATTTTCCATCTTGACCATCCGGACAATACGCAGCATGTCAACCAGACCGCAGGTATGCGTCAGTGTCGCAGCTGCAGTGCGCGAGGGCTCGCGCACTTCACCACGTTTGTCACATCCGTACAGCTGCCGATGCGAAGATCCGAGCAGAAGTCGCAGCACTGGGCACGCCGCAATTGAAAATTGGGCTTGGAAATTGGGGTTATTGGGTGGACGCAAAAAGTACGAAGTTTCGGTCGCCCTGGCCAAAATGGAAGACGTTGCTCACTGCACCTCTGTGGCGCACTGGGGACAAGGGCGCACCTCCATTACCACAGACGTTGGCCGTGCGGAAACAACTGCAAAGGAAGGTTGAGGCACCATCATCGGCACCTTCACAGACACAGCTCAGTAATGGCGATGTGATCAATGTCTCCAAGTCGGACGAGCAAGGGCTCAAATACGCTTTGACAGCCTGCCGTATTGAGAATATTGAAGAGACACCGCCAGGCCGTTTCCGGGATCTGCAGTACCCGTTGTGGATCATCAACGCTGACCTTTTCATTGAATACGACTCTCCAGGATTTGTTCCGAAGTGGCTGTTCGATGTGATGATGCTGGGGAAAGACGTCATTTTCTATGGCGAGGCTGATGTTGTGCACCGTATTGGCCGCGAAATGCAGAGGCTCTGGCGTATGGAGAAGGACAAGGATCCAACCACAGTGCCATTCTACCATGTTCGGTTGCCGGTGTACTCTTGGTTATCGGGTCCCGTGACCAGCAGTACGTATCAGTTCGACGAGCACTGTATGTGGATCGGAACAACGAGTCGCTGGGATAAGCAGGTATATCTGCTTCTTTCGATTGTTACGATGCCGTTGTGTGCGCGAGGCCTCGCGCACTGCTGCCTCCGTTATTCGTCTATATTCATCACATTTACAGTTGCCGAACTATGTGTCGTATTCCGCTGGACATTTCGAAGAGATGCAAGAGAAGAACCTCGGCGGTTTCATGCCTCTGATTCACGTGCTGTGGTACCTGGACAGATACGTTTTGTGCAGTGGGCTTCCTGATGCAGTGGTTGTTGTGGACGACACGCCTGCCATGGCCGCAAAGATTGCGATGTCTGACCTCAAAACTAAAGTGGCGTTTCTGGCTGTGTCAACGATCAAGCAAAAGGACCTAGGGAATGCCGTTGGAGGTGCTCTGCAGCATGCAATCGTGATGCGGTACATGCTGGAGGCCGATCAGACGGAGCAGGGAGCAACAGCTGCAACTTGGGATACTCAAGAAGAGTGGCTCCAGCGTGGCATTCCACTGTGGGTTTTGGACAGCAAACGAGGGCATGAAGGGCACCAGCAGGTGCATGCTGCAGAAGCCGTCCAGCAAGATGTCGTGACTGAGGCCCCCGCTGAAGACACTGAGCCTGGTGCGCCTGCACCTACCTTGCCAATGCAAGCCAAGATGAAGAAGACTGCCAAAGTTGTACCAACTCAGGGTACTGCAGCCGGAAAAGGAACACCCTCGAGTACCAAGAAGCAAGCAAAAGGGAAAGAGAAGGAATCGGACAAGCCCGCGGAATCAGACGACGACGATACTGACGAGGAGTCAGAAGAAGACGATCTGGAGCAAGTACTGGAGACCCAGCAGAAGCGGAAGCGGGCATCCGCCTCTCACTTCGATGCAAGCAGCCCCGACTCTGGTAAGGAACAGTCCAAGAAGAAAGCGAAGACTGCTGCCAGTGCTACTGCAGAGTTCAAGCCGCCCTCGCGTTCTGGTACCCTGCCGTCTCGAGGTACCGTTGCCTCTCCAAGTGGGACAAGTACAACAGCAAGAAGCCTGGGTTCCAGGTTGGCTAAGGTTGCTGGACCGAAGAAGAAGTAAGTCACCATTAACCCAAGTGTTACGCCTCTTTTTGCAGTCATGAGTGCGCGAGGGCTCGCGCACTCGCCTTCGACGCGAATGCAATTATATGCCCTTAAAGGGTTGTACATTTTTGCCAAGCTTTTATCTCAGTGTTTGTACGTTGTGCACTTCGTGTCCTGTTTTTGTTGCCCTCTGTACACAATTGTTTCCATGACCTTGAGTGCGCGAGGCCTCGCGCACTCAGGTACACAAAAAAGCAATTTATTTCGCAGGACAAACATAGGTGCAACTGGAGACCCGCAGAATGTCATATTTTGAAAATGAGCTCCCGAACAGGCACGCACCAGTTGGCTTTTGAAATACAAAAACGACAAGATTGGTAAAACACACCCCTCAAATCAGACAAAATAATAGTTTATTTTGATAAGCAAAAAGTGGAAAAAAGCAGCAAATTGGGTAAAATTGTATTTTTTCGGTGGCATCTGGGCCATGTGTGTTGCAAATGTCCAAAAAAAATAGTTATTTGGGCGGTCATTTTTTAGGTCCTTCTCTTCCAAAAGGGGGTGCAGTTTGCGTGGGCTAAGGGCCAGGCGGGTAGTCGGCTGTGGTGCACCAGCACCCAGTCCCCCTCTTGGTAGGTGGCTGGTACTCGGTGCTTGTTCTTCTTGTTCCACTGTCGCTCCCTCACTCTCTGGAGCATAGCCTTGGCCTTGTCCACCTTCGCTTGTTGCTCTTGGACCCACTCACCCAAGGAAGAAAGGGGGTCCTCTGGATAGGGGGCATGTAGGAACCACGCCGGGCGCCCTAGGAATAGCTCATGGGGCGAGTAGCTAGTAGCCGAACTCTCATGGGAGTTCATAATCAAGGATATGACTGGGAGTAGTCTCACCCAGTCTCTGGTGCGTTCAGTTTTGCACCATATCCTTACATTCTCCTTGAGGCCACGAATCTGTCCCTCACATAGGGGGTTGCTCGGGTGAGAGTAGGGAATCCCCTTAGACACCTGGACATTGAGGGATCTCCAGACCCTCCTGTACCAGCCGGTATCTGAGCGTACTCGTACGTCCTCATCGGAGTTGATCTCTTTGGGCGCCCCATAGACACAAAACCACTCTTCCAGGAGTATCTTGATAGTCTCCTCCCCGGTAATGTGTTTGGTACATGGGAACACCCTGGTAAACCTGGTCAACCCGCAGGCTACCACAAGGGCGAAGTCATAGCCCCCCAACTTCGGCATCTCCGTGTAGTCCACGTATAGAACACTGTTAGCACAGTGAGGGATGGGCAGGGTCGAGTAGAGACCTCTGTCCCTGATATCCCCTGGTTTGCAGGACCTACACAGGCACTTGTCCACGATAGGCTGGAGGGTTTTCCGCAGTTGGTCGTCAGTCCACGTAGTGTGGAACCACTGCTTGAATAGCCTCAGGGCACGGTCAGCACCCACATGACCGCTGGACTCATGGGTCCACTTCAGCAGCGCTGGGACTCTGTCACTAGGTACCACGATGCGGTCCTCGTGCCAGAGGTAGCTCTTGTCCCTCTTCCACTGATCTTGGTTGACAAGGAGGGGTTCAAGGCGTTTCTCCCGCCGCTTGTAGATATCCCCAAACTCCTTCTGGTACTCCGATTGTTGGAGTCCATCCAGGGGGCGTATCATAGTCATGTTGAGGTCCAAGTGGACGTCCATACGGCTGAACGCCTCCTTAGCCAACGCTTCAGACCGGGCACCAACTAGGGCGTCGAAGTTGTTGCTGCTGATGTAGTCTGCACACTCGTTCTTCACTCCCTGGATATGGTGTACCGTCAGCCGTATTTCGCTGAGGTAGGTCCACCAGCGCCGTAGCTTGGCCTTCTCAGGTGGGGGGCCCTTCTGGAAAGTGCGGACCGGCTCTTGGTCGCACAGCCAGACCACAGGGTTACTCTCCAACAGTGGTGCTTGTGAGGATAGCACCAGCATACCCGCGAGCAATTCCTGCTCATAGGTGGAGTAGTTCCCCCTGGCCTGGTTCCATTTCCAGTTCCAGTGGCCCAGAGGTACTAGGACCCACTTGTTGTCAGGGTAGCTGTGCTTGAGAGTTCCATCTCGGTTGAAACCTTCAGTCCCCCATTGGGAAATAGCCGAGTCGAACTCCTCCTTCTCTAGTGCTTGCCATTGGAACAACGTTCCACCACCGCCCACATTGCTCGCGTTGGTCACCAGGATAATATCCCCTTGTGCCCTAGGCATGCCCAAGCACTTAGAGTAAGAAAAAGTGCTTTTCCAATGCTTTAGGGTATACTTTAGTTGTATTAGAGGTGCTCTAAGCACACAGGCATTTCTATCTTAGTATTGGCCCAACCAAAAAGGGTGATAACACATTTTGACCTATGGAACCAAACACTAAATTAGGATGTGGTGAGGACCCCTTTATCACCAAGCTATAGGCACTAAAACATCTTTTCCTGGGCTGCTGAGGCACTGATATACTGAAGGCAGAGCCTATGAATTTATCTATGTTTTCTCATGAATTCTTAGCTATCCTAGTGGTATGCACCCTAGGGGGCTGGGGAACCTCTTTTTGAGAGGTCCTGGGTTCAATACCCAGTCAGCCTAGCTAAGTAGGATTATCCCATGTGACATGGCAGTGACCTCAGCGCCACATGCCATGCCACCTCAGCACCTATGGGACCCAAAAACAAAGAGTGCACATCCCAAGATGGCACTGTGGATGAGAGTGAGCCCTTGGGGCAGTTTTCCAATCAGTTTTTCTCAAACATGTAAAATATTTCATCCTGAGTTGCAATGTACGCTAATTGCTGTGGTCTATTGTTGATAGTTTTCTTTATCTAACTCTTTGTGACTGCAGCCCTTCATGCTTTGATCCTGATTTTCTTCTACTTGCTTATCTCTGGCTTGGGTTATCCTGGATTGGTTGTATTTCAGCAAATAAAACATTTTCCTCATCAAAAACAAGCAGCAGGAAACCCTACACCAGCAGCAAGCAGCAGGAGAGGCACAACAAACACACAGTGTTGAAATCACTATAAAACCTTCTGGTAGCAAGAGGCAGACTGTCTCTGCGTACCGGCAGCAACCCCGTGCCGTACATCCAGTGCGCCGAGATGAGTCATATATAAGCAAGAAGGGCGAACGAATATGGACACCAAGAAAGAGGACACCGACGTGAAGACGGCGCCTGAGGCACCAGCAATGCCAGCACCTGGTGAACCTGGACCTGGACCTAGCGCTGTACCTTCGGAGCCCTTACATGGGCCAGTGGACGTGGCGGAGGATTCGATGGAAGGACTTCAGTTGGCCTTCCGGGCCCTCTCAGTCAAGGAGGTGGAGACCCATCCTGTGAAGAGAAAGAGAGAGAGAGAGAAGGATGCTGGAGAAAGCATAGCAGACAAAGGAGCAGACCAAGGGCACGACCCGACGAATGATCCTACCTTCAAGGGCGCACCAAGCGGTTCTGGCCTCCACGCATCACCCTCTCCTATAACCACGACACTCCCAACTCCAGACCCAGGCGCTGCAACATCCACACCCATAACCAACCCGCCTATGGCTGAGGGCATAGGCTTTACTGGTATGCCTACCTACCCTGCCTATGGTGTGAACCCACCTACCACTGCGTTTCCAGAGGCGGCTACTACCAGTGAGCCGGTGATTTCCAGTTCTGCGCCGCGATGGTATGCGACTGACTATCACCATCCTCTACCCGCTACGGGAGCCTATGTGGATGTTCCTGGGTATGCAACCCTGAGTGGGATGAGGAGAGGACCTGAGTCATGCAGGAGCAGGAGTAGAGGATCGGGGAGATCCTCCAACAGGTCCCTGACGCGGTCGGAGATCAACGAGGTGCTCCGAGGAGCCACCTCTAAAATTGTTGGCGACCTCACTCAAGAGATTCGAGATAAACTGGAGCCCCTGATACCGCCCCAAGCGTCACCTACCATGGTTGGAATTTCACCCCATCGAGTACAGGCCAACCACCTGATGGCAGGGCTGACAAACACCCTGGGGAGCCTGAGGAGCCGACCGATGCCGACCCCTGCTGTGATACCTAGAAGCCCTTTTGTGCCGAGGACGGCCCAGCCACCCTACAGTCACGTGGAGAATTCTACGAGAGCCAAGCTGGACCGGCTGGGGCTGACAGCCCTTAGGGCAATGGTGGATGTGGAGCCCTACGGCTCCAGTGACCTACGCGAAGATCCCTCCGATGATGAACCGCCGTCGATGACTTCTGCTTCGCCCTCGGAGGACGACGACCCGGAGGACCCCGAGAACCCAAGTGGGAGGAAGAGGAGGAAGAGTAAGAAGACCCGACGCCCTGGGGGACGCAGGTCTCAGGAGGCTAAGGCTATTGCCACCTCCAAGATCGTGGTGAACCTGCCTGAGTTCCCAGGCAAGGACCTCAGTACGTTCGCTGAGAACTTTGGCCGGTTTCTCCGATTGACCGGCCAAACCCACACTAGTGGACGGGTCAGGTGCGATCTGCTCCTGCAGTGTTGCAAGACCAAGTACCTGGAGAAGCAGGTCAAACAGATCGTGACTAAGTCCGCCACCTTTGCCGATGTGTTGGTTGCCTTGGAGAAGCAGTACTCGACCTACGAAACCGACCTCTCCATCAAGGCTGAGATCCAGAACCTGCCCATGCTGCCAAACAACCCCAAACCTGGCAGGGTCTCTGAGCTATTGGCCGACTTGGATCACTGGGCTGGACGATTGACGCCCGGTTCCTACAGCAGCGACGACCTGCTTTTCTGGTTGGTGGCTAAGCTCCCTCGAGAGCTGTGGGACAGGTGCCGTTCAGCGGCAGAGCGCAAGGCTAGAGCCCTCCACTACGAGGATCTATGTGTACTACTCCTGGAGCTGGCGCTGGAGAAAGAAAGCGACCAGCACCTGAACAACTACCGTCCTGGAGGTGGCGGCTCTGGAAGCCATGGCAAAGGGTACCAAGGATCCAGACCTGGGCAGGGGACTACCCCCAAACACGCCCGTCTCATGGAAAATGTCAAGGAGCTCTTCTGGTGTGATGCCAGAGACGAGCAGGGCCACCTGCAGCACGCCCCTGACTCCGAGCAGCGAGACTGCTTCGTAGTCCAAGGGAAGCAGCAGGAGACCAACACCGGCACCAAGGCGACGCTGCCGGATCACTACAGGTGTACTATCACCTGTGCCTTCTGTGGGAAGAGGAAGCACTACGAGGATGAGTGCTACCACAAGCAGCGCCTGTCGGCGAAGCTGAAGGGTGAGGATCCTGGCAAAGGCTCTGGCAAAGGTGGAGGCAAAGGCAAAGGCAACGACTCCGGCAAGGGCAAGTCGAAAGGACGTGGACAAGGGCAAGACAAATGTCAAGGTGGACGAGGAGGAGGCGCTAACCGCCAGCCAGACAAGGACAACAAGAACACGGACAAGAACGGAGGCAACCCCAACCCTAATCCAGGGGGGAACTCCGAGGCCTCTGGAGGGCACTCTGGTCCCACCACACGCTCGCAGACGCAGGCCCAGCGAGAACAAGGAGCCAAGCGTGAGCATGAAGGTGGTGATGACGGCAACGCTAAGAAGAGGAGCCATTTCATGAGGATGGCCCGCAAATTGCGGAACAAGGGGTTTGAGGTGACCTGTCCCGCAGAGTTCTGACGGGGACGCTCCGGTGGGGCCCAGGACCTGGTGTTTTGGGTACGTATCTGACTAGGGGGACGTGAATACCTGGGGGTATTGGATACGGGCGCCACCATATCTATAGTGGCAAAGAAAACTTTACCTTGTGGGAGCCTGAAGAACACCATGATCAGCGCGGCTATAGGAATGGGTGATGGACATGTGGTGCACAGCTGCGGGGACTGTGAAGTGGAGGTACCTATGGGCTCCCGGACCATCGCTCATCGGTTCTATGTGATGGACACTGAGGCCTTTGACTTTGTATTGGGGACTCACTTCTTCGTGCAGCACTCCCAGATACAATCCCTGACGCTGCAAGCGGCCTACCTCCTCTACGTGGACCACGGCAGTGGCAGAGAGTCTGTGCCACTGGAGCAGTCGCAACATACCTCGAGCTACCTGAGGGTATCGAAGGAGGAGCCCTCGAACATGATGGCGGCCTCCAAAACTGAGGACTATCAACTATTGGGGGAAGTCGTAGACCAAGGTCTGAAGGAGTTGGGTTACTCTAGAGAAGACCTGAGGTTGGAGTTGTTCGCAAGCGACAAGCAGCATGTACTGGACCTTTACTGCAGCAAGGGGGGGAACTGCAGCTACAAATTTTACTAGCCCTCTTTCGGGATGGCCTATGGGAACCCCAGGTTCAGTGAACTGGGGAAGGTCTTGACCAAGGTGGCCTTGGAACGTTCCCGTATGGTCCTGTGTTCCCCCGATTGGGGAGCCCATGGGGGCAACGAGTACTGGCGGAACCTCCTTGACAGGCTGACTATCAGCTCTGTTCGTTTACCTGATGAGGCCATCTACGTGCCTCTGGGACGCAAGACGCCTATTGGGAAGCCCGGATGGGGGAGTATGCTCAGCGTGGTGGACGGAGGTCTTACCTCTCTCTCCTGGGAGGATCTGGACCCGACTCTGGTCCAGGCTATACCACGAGAAAGCGATGGACTCGCCTTGGGTGACTTGAAGGATGGACTACGACCTCAAGATGCTATTGAGACTACACCCGGAGGAGATGAATACGTCGTGACTAACATCAACGCCCCCAACTCCCCCTGCCATGTACCTGTTCCTGATGGAGTCTCTGAGTGTGGACTTTCCGAGCTACCTAGCTCTATCCACTCAGATGACGAAACTGAGCACGACGCCTTCTTCGTGCAGACCTGTGTGGAGGAAGTGGAGAACGCCGAGTACGTCGCCCCACTGAAACCCCTACTCTCCATGAGGGTGCAAGACCCCGTGGACGAAGAGCTGGACCCTCGATCCAGGCTAAGGGAGTATGTGGACTCCAAGAGGAAGTTGGTGGCGAAAAAACTATGCTACGCTAAGCCTACCCGCAGCTCATGGCCACTGAAGCAAGGACGTATGGGAGATCTATCCCAATTGAAGGAGGACGTCGAACAGAAGATCACCACCTGGCAAAGGGAGGTAGATCTTAAGCTCATGAATAGCGTGTGGGGTGCCCATGTGAGGACCCCAGAGGAGGACGACCTCTCGGAGGAATTTGTACGTGAACCCCCTCGAGCGTGCCTATGTTGCCATCGTCCACCAGAGATGGTTGAACAAGACCTACTATATGCCTACCAAGGGTTGAAGGACACTACCAAGGGCGAAGAGTCGGTGGAGGATCACCTCCCGACGTCTATTACTCAGGGGACAAGCAACTTACACTCTGACAAGGACATGGAGGACAAGATCAAGCTATTGGACCCGCGGGTGCAGAAGCTTATAAGGACCTATCTGGAGGTGTTCGGAGAACTACCCCCTCCAGCTTCATGTGACAAGCTGGTACAGATGGACCTCAAGCTGAAACCCGAGTTCATGGGTCATAAGATCTGGAGGAGACCCTATCCAGCTCCTAAAGAGCAGGCCGAGGAGATTGAGCGACAGATACAAGAATGTATCGACGCTGGCCTAGTCCTGGAGTACAAGGAGGGGGACTACCCCCAACACTGCAGCCCCTGTTTCCTGGTGGCTAAACCTGGGTCTACAGCCAAACGGCCGGTAGTGGACTACGGAGAGCTGAACAAGAAAACGTTGAACCACTCAGGGTCCATTCCTAATATGGAGTCTACCCTTGAGAAGATAGCCTCCTGTCGCTACAAGACCAAGATGGACAAGCGAAGCGGATTCTGGCAAGTGGACCTGACGCCCAACGCTCAGGAGCTACTAGCCTTCATCACCCCTCAGGGGAGGGTGTTCAAGTGGAAGGTCATGCCATTTGGCGTGGCCAACGCACCCGCTCTATTCCAAGAGCTGATGAACAAGATCTTGTCCATCCTACGAAGGAGACCTAAGGTGCAGGAACTTATATCCCGTGGGGCCCAGATGGAAGCACACATCGACGATGTATGCCTTGGGACCAATACCTAGGAGGACCACCTAATCCTCTTGGGTGAGTTCTTTGCGGTCTGCCAGGACAACCACACACGACTCAAGCTGGAGAAGTGTGAGCTCATGCAGGAGACCATGCAGTACCTGGGGTTACACGTTGGCTATGGGTGGTGGACCCCAGCGGCCTCTAAGGCCAAACCCCTGATGGACGCTAAGGTACGACACGAAGACCCCAAGAAAGGACTTCATGATGTACGCAGTTTCATTGGGGCGTGCAACTTCTATTGCCGCCGTATCAAAAACTTCACCTACACCAGCGCCTTTCTGACGGACTTGATCAAGAAGAGTACTACTTGGCGCAGGGGCCCCCAAGAGCAACAAGTGTTGGACGAGCTCAAAGACAAGGTGGCCAACGCTAAGTGCTTCGGCGTGCCTAGGGCACAAAGGGAGATTATCCTGGTGACCGACGCCAGCAATGTGGGCGGTGGTGGAACGTTGTTCCAATGGCAAGCACTAGAGAAGGAGGAGTTCGACTCGGCTATTTCCCAATGGGGGACGGAAGGTCTCAACCCAGATGGAACCCTCAAGCACAGCTTCCCTGACGACAAGTGGGTCCTAGTACCTCTGGGCCACTGGAACTGGAGGTGGAACCAGGCCAGGGGGAACTACTCCACCTATGAGCAGCAATTGCTCGCGAGTATGCTAGTGCTATCCTCAAAAGCACGACTGTTGGGGAGTAACCCTGTGGTCTGGCTGTGCGACCAAGAGCCGGTCCGCACTTTCCACCATATGGAAATGGACCACAAACGGTGCAAAATAGGGCCAAAAACACCTCAAATGTTCATTGTTCATCCCATTCTTATGCACATAGTATCATATTTTATGTAGTTCTTATCATTCAAATGCATACAATACCAACCCAAGCCCCAAACATGTGTGTGGACAGTGATAGGTGATCAAAACCCTACCTATGAACCATATGGATATTGGGCCGCATGGTGCATGAGAAAGGGATGAATAGCCTAGAATAAAGGCAAAACATCGCTTGTCATGTAGGCTTCTACCAATGGTGATGACAATTTGTTCATATATCACCTCTATACCACCTCTTCCAGCCCTGTAAGGCCCTCTACATGGCCTCCATAGACCCTAAAACCATGAAAAAGAGTGGTTTTTGGCTAGAAAAGTGTGAATTTCTCAAAATCTGTGCCTGCCAATCTGGATTTTTTTAGGTCAGCAACAAGGTATTGATCTCGGGGACACGCTCATGCCTTTACTTTGCTTCCAACTGCGGAAAAAAGTGGACTTTTTGGCGATTTTCTATTGCGCACGGCGGTCGGGAATCTGAAACTCGCGTACGCGGCAGTTGCTGACAGTTGATCTGCGGCTCCAGCTCCAGCGACAGCATAATTTGGTTAAAATTTTGAGAAAACACAAAAACAACAGTACTACTGTGTACAGTTTGATATCGCCGTTCTGAAAATGCATGACTTTGAATTTTGGGAAAAAACAGCTGCTAAAATCATAGGTGAAGGGCCCCCCACCTGAGAAGACCCAGCTACGGCGTTGGTGGACCTACCTCAGTCAACTACGGCTGACGGTACACCATATCCAGGGAGTGATGAACGAGTGTGCAGACTACATCTTAGGCGGCTCAAGTTGCATGGTCAAAAACGAAGGAAAAGGTAGGAAAATGACAGGTTTCCAAAGGCATCGAAAAATAGTTGTTTTGCTGGATATTATAAAAGCGTCGCAGACAAGTATGGCGGATTAAATATTTCTATAAGAATGATGTGTCCCATGGGCGAGACAGGGAAAAGTATTGTTTGGTGACTATTCTTTGCGCGAGGCCTCGCGCAAAGACGTTCATTTGCGTCAGATTAATGTGATACAGCACGACACATTAGGCAGGTTGTCGAAAAATGGAACCCTGTCGTATTTATACACGTAACTTAGTACCATTATCAGGATTGCGTGATAGAGATGGATCTATTGACGAATAAACTGCAACAATGGTGTACCGAAGAATCTTGAAAAGTATAAATGTTCCGGAACAAACTGCAGTTTCAAGCGCGAGGCCTCGCGCATGGAACGGCGCATGAAAAACATTACAGTTTCGGTGATCATTGCGCGAGGCCTCGCGCAATGGAGGTCACAAGCGTTCATAAAAACCAAAATTCGACAGATCCACCAACTACACAGCATGTACGTTCCCTTGATACGGCGCTGCTGCATGGGCGCCCATACAGGTCCCGCCGGCATCTCCGGTTTTCATACTGTGGTCACCGCTGACTTCACTGCCCAACAGCGATAGAAGCGCGCCGCAACTGGGTACCACAATCAGGATTAACTAGTGAAATGTGGGATCACCAGACAGTTACACGTAACCGAAAATGGTGCATGCGACAAGCGAATCACAGAATAATTGGTCGCGCAAAAACTGAGTGACAGGTTGATGTTTGAAATCAAGAAAGTTTTTCAAACAGCGATTTTTACGCAGATACAGTTACGCAATTATTCTTTACAGCAACAATGCCCCTGCGAAAAGAGGTGGACCTTGAGAAGACAGTGGCCGCAGCATCCGGAGTTTTCCGCGATGTCTGCTCAGAGAAACCGCCGTACCACACGGCAGAAGAACTGTGGGAAGGGCTAAAACAGGGGGACGAGGGCGCGCGATTGTTGTTTGTGTTTTTTATGCGTCTGCGCAAAAATGAACGGACGCGTTGCAGCGTTGAAAAGGCGATTGCGGCAGAAGGGAAGAGATGGGTTGGTGTTTTGATAGAGGAGGCCTGGCGCCTCTATTTGCTGATGCGCCACCGCGCAGTTCCATACCAGGGAAAACCAAAGTCAGTTGTTGCGGTACAGGGAAGTAGGGCGCAGCGTCGCATTTTAGCAAGGTCAGGTCTGGCGAGATACAGCGCACCTTCGCTGAAGGAGAAGGCCGCAGTCAGGTTACAGACTACATGGGACAAAATTTACCAAC
Source organism: Eutreptiella sp. 'Long Island Sound 2002' (assembly GCA_964036045.1). Lineage (NCBI taxonomy): Eukaryota > Euglenozoa > Euglenophyceae > Eutreptiales > Eutreptiaceae > Eutreptiella > Eutreptiella sp. 'Long Island Sound 2002'. The sequence goes on from OZ038385.1 coordinate 39,714,459, forward strand.
AGTGGGTTGTGTTGTGGATGGACAACTGGTACAACAAACAGTTTACCACAAATCCTGACAAGAACGACAAAAGCCTGAACGCAACAGCGTTGGCTGTGTTGCTACTCAAGGATGCACCGGGCTACTGGCACGGTCATCCTAGCCTGGAGGACCTTGAACGGCGTGTTCCTATTGTTGCACGCATGCTGGGAAACACCGAGGGAACGTTTGCACGTATCCTGCACGATCCAGGATTTGCAAAAACGCGACCTGTTGTGCGAAACATTAGGGCACCGCTTGACATTATTCGCCCTGTACCTGCCAAGAGACCACATTGGCGACCCCTTTGTCTAAGCAAAGAAAAGGTAAGCGGCAACCTATCGCTCCTTAACCTACTGCAATTTACTAGGGACTTGGCGCAGCACAGCCGACCAGTTGTCCCTGTCTTATGTGATGAGAACATCCATTACCGCATTTGTAAGATGATGTACGGTGAAAAAACAACGGGTTGGAACGTCCGGCTTTTTTTGCGTTCACACCCTATATTATATGGTTTCTGGCACGCGTACAATTTTTGCGTTACACAAACGTTTCGCTCATTTTGGCCGATTGTGACTTTTTTCCGTAAGGGTTTGTTGCGCAGCGGTGACACAGTCCCCTGTTTTCCCAAGCTGATCACAATGGAGATATCTGTTGGTGCACTGCTGTTGGGTATGGGCCCCCACATACGGCGCCTTAACCGAAAATGTCGTTCCCTTGAGCTGGCACGTCCTGCAAATCGGCGAAGTCGCCTCCGTTACGCTGTGTGTAAGGCCATGCAGGTTCTGTTAACACAATACTGTCCCATGTTACTGTACCTAGGACACCTCGTTAGGCAGTGCAATTGGGCTGGGGAGACGGCCAACACGGGTGTTTTTGCTTCTGAGGGATTGCAGATTGTTATGTGTCTGTTAGACTGTTTGAACATGGGGGACACACTTTTAAAATACGAACGCACTGTTGCAACTGCGCTATTGTGCCCCACTGCGTGGCACACAGCCATGCCTGGACAGGCTTTTGCCGAGGAATTTTGTGAAAGTCTGCTTTCCAGCCTTGTGACAAAGAAGGGCCAGAACAGAGGTGCAGTAACCATTGAAGATGTTGACGATCTGTATCAGCTCATCACTATCCGCAAAGAAGGTCACAGGGTGAACGTCTGTAAAATCCCCAATTCCTTTGTCAATTCCGTGCGTCAGCGGTTAACTGCTTACTTGAACGCAGAGCGTGTATATGTGCCTTGGGTTAGGTGGTGTGCTGAGCCTACCTGTGCAATTCAGGCGCATTGGCCGCGCAGGGGTGTACCTAACTTTCCACCGTCTCTTCTAATTCCAAAGGGTTCTAACCACTACAAACAAGTCCTTGTGTCTGTGTTGTTGGTGCTAACGCAGCAGGGGCCACTTAAGGCTGGTTTCAAGCGAAAACTGTCGGAGCTGATCCCCCAACGCAGTGTGTTGGAGGAACAGAGAGAGGCCGACACGCTGCGAAACGTTCGAAGAAGATTGGAGAACATGCAGTGATGCGCGAGGCCTCGCGCTTACAGCATGAAACAACAGGTTAGTACACCCCCTCTCTTGCGCGAGGCCTCGCGCAAGGTTGTCAGTCAAAAACAGTGGCGTGCCCCTTCAGTTTTGCATTCTCAACCATACTGTACTCGTATTCGCTAAAAGCACCCCACATATGCATTATCGACGACAATTTTACCCATTTTTAATGTTATGTTTCCTTCAATACAGACTTTCTTCTTATCGCAGAATGGCAAGCCCCGCCCAAAAAACAGCCGAGGAACGAGAAGATACCGACTATGACCCTGGGACCTCGGGATCGGAGGCTGGAACACCAAAGAAGGGGCGTAAGAAGAAGGAAACACGAGATCCTGGCTTAACCTTGGGTACTGACATCGAGCACCACCTGAAGCCGGACGGGAGGCAGGTGGAGGTTGAGCTGGACAACGTGAGAATCGACCAGGAGAAGACAAAGGGGCAGATCAGACGGAGAGATGCGAAGTTACTGCAGAAGCGTATTGAGTCACTCGAAGCAGCACCGCCAACAGGCCCATTACACGTCGTTCTCTGGGAAGATAATAGTATGTTGCCAACCAACTTTTCGCTCTTCTCGTTGCGCGAGCCCTCGCGCAAAGACGTGTCTGATATTTGCAGATGGCGATTATTGGTGTGTATCTGGACAGCACAGCGTGGAAGCGGTTGCGAAGTTTCGGGAGAAGTGACGCACCGCGTGTCTGGATCTGCAGCAGTGGCATAATACATGCATCGCCGATATTCTAAAGCCTACGACACCGTGGGCCTTCCGTGCAAAGCTGGCGGGACAAGCACAAGGAGGCGCACAAGACGTTGAGCCAGTTCCGCTGTATGAGGCAGCAGATAACCTCATTCGATGTGTTGAAGATCAGCGGCGGCGAGGCCTACCTGACACGTACAGCAATCTCAAGATCGCCATTGTGGATGCTGTGCAGATGAGTGCCCTGGTTCCAACCGCTGAACTGAAGCAACCTGGTCAATTCGTATGTTCATTAATCGTTGTTTCGGCGCTCTTCGTTGCGCGAGGCCTCGCGCATAACGTTGTCACTTTCAGGACAAAACGTATAAATTGTGGAAAGATTTTATGACGTTTGCCTACTATGCTGGTCCGGAAGCTGTGAAAGGTCTGCAGAAGTTCCACGACAAAGGGGAGAAAGTCACGAAGAACGCGCTGAAGAAACTAGACGGGATCCTGTTGCCGGAGTTCTACAACAAAGTGGCAGAAGTGATGCAGGAAGAAAAAACAACCCTTAAATCCTTGCAGAATTCGTTTGACGACATCATCCTTGAGCAGTGGGTCTCAATGCATCTGGACCACCCGCACAACGGCCAGTACGCTCGACCTGAGAAAGGTGTGTACCATCGACGCGACTTGGGTTCCAATTCTGCATCAGTGCGCCGCACTTTCTCCATTTCTGTTCTTTAGCCAAAGACATGCGGACCCGCAAAGAGGTTGCTGCACTTGGAAGGCCTGCCCTGAAGGTGGCTCTTGGTACATGGGGCTATTGGCGTGAGTCTGAAGGCAAAAGTCGCGGTCCATGGCCGGCATGGAAATCCATGATTTGCGCACCACTGTGGCAGGTGGCAGAGAAAGGCAAACCCGCCCCCCTGAAAATCCTCAACGTCCAAAAACTCCTGGGTCAAGAGCCTACCAAGAGCCGTGTGGTCCCCCCACCTGCTGGCGTTTGTAACCGCTGCATAGTGGTTGATCTTTGTTGTAACTGCGAAGCCTGTAGCCTTGATGCCCCAGGGGTCGTAACGCCCGACACTGCCCCTGATATCTCCGAACCCACATAACCCTCTTCGGACCCATATCCAGCCTCTGGGAGCGACATATGCGAAGCACTTGTAAGTCCTTTGAACTCCATGGTGGAATATGAAGAGTACGAAAAACCGGTCTATAAAAATGGAGCAGACATAGAATCCCAATGCGCATTCATCGCACATAATGACACAACGTGAAATCATTCGAAAGAATTCAAATAAATCCGATTGGGAAATCACGAAAGACAAATGCGACTCGACGCGCGCTCACAGGCGACATCTGGCGGCGAACGGAAAACATGAAAACAAGCGGAAAATTTACTGCACTAATGTACATCTGAGAATCATTGAAATTCTGATCACATCAGTGTATAATTGAGTGCTGTCACTGCTGCCGTTACACTCCCCCTCTGAAAACATACGGGGGCCAAGCAAAGCAGAAAGACAAAGCGGCCAAAGGAAAAGGTGAGGCGCACCACAACGCGCCCGGGAGGCCGGCCCGCCCGACCCGGCCACAAAGAGCAAGCACACGCACGCCAGCCGCCGTCCGGATGGACGAGTGCGCGCCCAGAGGGTACCCAACCCCTGCCGGCAACGAACAGCCGCCGTCCGGATGGACGAGTGCGCGCCCGGAGGGTACCCAGCCCCTGCCGGCTACGAACAGCCGCCGTCCAGATGGACGTGTGTGCGCCCGGAGGGTACCCAGCCCTTGCCGGCTACGATAGCCGCCGTCCGGATGGACGAGTGAGCGCCCCGCAGCGGCACCCCACACAGCAACACAACACACCGAGCGGGCACACCGGTGAACAGGAGCCGGGAGGCCCAGGACGCCGCACACGCAACACAACACACCGAGCGGGCACACCGGTGAACAGGAGCCGGGAGGCCCAGGACGCCGCACACGCAACACAACACACCGAGCGGGCACACCGGTGAACAGGAGCCGGGAGGCCCAGGACGCCGCACACGCAACACAACACACCACACCGAGCGGGCGCACCGGTGAACAGGAGCCGGGGGGCCCAGGACGCCGCACACGCAACACAACACACCGAGCGGGCACACCGGTGAACAGGAGCCGGGAGGCCCAGGACGCCGCACACGCAACACAACACACCGAGCAGGCGCACCGGTGAACAGGAGCCGGGAGGCCCAGGACGCCGCACACGCAACACAACACACCGAGCGGGCACACCGGTGAACAGGAGCCGGGAGGCCCAGGACGCCGCACACGCAACACAACACACCACACCGAGCGGGCGCACCGGTGAACAGGAGCCGGGAGGCCCAGGACGCCGCACACGCAACACAACACACCGAGCGGGCACACCGATGAACAGGAGCCGGGAGGCCCAGGACGCCGCACACGCAACACAACACACCGAGCGGGCACACCGGTGAACAGGAGCCGGGAGGCCCAGGACGCCGCACACGCAACACAACACACCACACCGAGCGGGCGCACCGGTGAACAGGAGCCGGGAGGCCCAGGACGCCGCACACGCAACACAACACACCGAGCGGGCACACCGATGAACAGGAGCCGGGAGGCCCAGGACGCCGCACACACAACACAACACACCGAGCAGGCACACCGGTGAACAGGAGCCGGGAGGCCCAGGACGCCGCACACGCAACACAACACACCGAGCGGGCACACCGGTGAACAGGAGCCGGGAGGCCCAGGACGCCGCACACGCAACACAACACACCACACCGAGCGGGCGCACCGGTGAACAGGAGCCGGGAGGCCCAGGACGCCGCACACGCAACACAACACACCGAGCGGGCACACCGGTGAACAGGAGCCGGGAGGCCCAGGACGCCGCACACGCAACACAACACACCGAGCGGGCACACCGGTGAACAGGAGCCGGGAGGCCCAGGACGCCGCACACGCAACACAACACACCGAGCGGGCACACCGGTGAACAGGAGCCGGGAGGCCCAAGACACCGCACACGCAACACAACACACCGAACGGGCACACCGGTGAACAGGAGCCGGGAGGCCCAGGACGCCGCACACGCAACACAACACACCACACCGAGCGGGCGCACCGGTGAACAGGAGCCGGGAGGCCCAGGACGCCGCACACGCAACACAACACACCGAGCGGGCACACCGGTGAACAGGAGCCGGGAGGCCCAAGACACCGCACACGCAACACAACACACCGAACGGGCACACCGGTGAACAGGAGCCGGGAGGCCCAGGACGCCGCACACGCAACACAACACACCACACCGAGCGGGCGCACCGGTGAACAGGAGCCGGGAGGCCCAGGACGCCGCACACGCAACACAACACACCGAGCGGGCACACCGATGAACAGGAGCCGGGAGGCCCAGGACGCCGCACACGCAATACAACACACCGAGCAGGCACACCGGTGAACAGGAGCCGGGAGGCCCAGGACGCCGCACACGCAACACAACACACCGAGCGGGCACACCGGTGAACAGGAGCCGGGAGGCCCAAGACACCGCACACGCAACACAACACACCGAACGGGCACACCGGTGAACAGGAGCCGGGAGGCCCAGGACGCCGCACACGCAACACAACACGGCGAGCGGGCGCACCGGTGAACAGGAGCCGGGAGGCCCAGGACGCCGCACACGCAACACAACACACCGAGCGGGCGCACCGGTGAACAGGAGCCGGGAGGCCCAGGACGCCGCACACGCAACACAACACACCGAGCGGGCACACCGGTGAACAGGAGCCGGGAGGCCCAGGACGCCGCACACGCAACACAACACACCGAGCAGGCACACCGGTGAACAGGAGCCGGGAGGCCCAGGACGCCGCACACACGTAGGGCGGCCGGGGGACAGGAAAGAACCAACACCCCATGGGTCGGACACACTGGGGCGACCCAGCCGACCCACCGGGCCAGTGGCAGGAGCGGTACTCCAAGGCTGCTGGTCCGAGCCCGGCCAGGCTGCATCGGGGACCATGGCAAACGTCACCCGGAGCCATGGATGCAACCGGTGACAGACGAGCCGGTACACAGTCCAGGAGGGGGTCGCCTGCCAAGCGGAGCGGCCCCGCAACTCAAGCCACAAGGGTGAGGCCGTCGTACCGTAGACAAGCGGGAGCAAGACCCCTTGTGGTGAGAGATACTCCACACGGCTGGGCAGCCCCCAGAGCTGCCGCCCGAAGGAGGGGGCATGTGGCCCTACTCATGGACACATGTGGGGACACCCTCCCACCTGGGACACATGGACCGGGTGGCCGCGACAATGCCTTCCCAAGCACATGCGGGAGCGGCTCAAGAGGCACCTAACATAGGGCAGTGGGAGGGACAGGACGTCCCCTTGGTAAGACCTTCTTCCTGCACCGTCAAAGGAGGCATCCCGAGCTCCCGAAGATACCTACCTACCTCAATGCGCATTCATCGCACATAATGACACAACGTGAAATCATTCGAAATAATTTAAATAAATCCGATTGGGAAATCACGAAAGACAAATGCGACTCGACGCGCGCTCACAGGCGACATCTGGCGGCGAACGGAAAACATGAAAACAAGCGGAAAATTTACTGCACTAATGTACATCTGAGAATCATTGAAATTCTGATCACATCAGTGTATAATTGAGTGCTGTCACTGCTGCCGTTACACTCCCCCTCTGAAAACATACGGCAGTATGTCAGGCTGGGTCAAGTGAAGTGAACGAAACGGCGAAAGTGACCAAAAACCGACTAATCTAAGGCAAAATGTGTGAAAATGAGCTGAATTGAGCAAAATTGTGCTGAGATCTGTGCTTCGCGATGGCCATCGACTTGAATGAAACGGATAGGTTCCTCAGGGCACACAGAAAAAGCTTCGTCCAAGCTCGAAAATTCGAAAATTGAAAGTCTGAGTGAAGAATGTACATGATGATCCATGATCCATGATTCATGATGAAATCAGGATCTGACATCCCACTGCCAGAAGACAGAAAACGAGCGTCGCCATGTCGTCGAGCGTCAAAAGAATAGGGTGTCCCCTCATGGAGTCCAAGATATGTGAAACTGGCTGGTGTCATTTGCAGTCATGAAACCAGATGCCAGATTATGGTACAAAATGTGCCTGAATTGAGACCAAAATCAGTGAATCGCCCACGGATTGAGGGTGACGAAGTTCACAGCAAGCCAAAATAGGTCCAATTCAATGTCGATAGACACTGTGTGTAGTGTTGAACGGAAATCCAGTTCTCATTCATAGCCAATCCAGGTCAAATCCTCATGATGATGATGAATCCTATGATGGAAATCCAATCAACTAAAGTAATGATAGCCAAGAAAACCCAGTGGGGTATCCCCACACTGTCAGTATTGTTCCAAGGGCTTCATGTTTAATCCAGTATGAGCCAGAAGGGGTAATTGACTCGTTATAGTCCCAGAATGTATAAGCATCCAATGCTTGGTACTGGGAATTTGCCAAAATTGAGCTGATTCTGAGGGGGATTCCAACACAATCCACAGATGAACAGCGAGTCGACACAAGTAAGAACACCATCGTCGTCACTTGGTCTATATAAGCCCTTTGACAGTGGTCGATTGAAAAACAAACCAACCGTCTCAATGTAAGAGCTGATGGAAACGACATTCTGAGCAGATCCGTCAAACACATGAAATGGATCAGACTCAGTCATGTGCCAGAATCTCTGCAATGAGCACGAACTCGAACGAGTCCTACCCAAGGCGAGTAGAGGGGTCCAGTCGACAGCAAAACACGAGAGTGTCGTCGTGGTTGAGGATAATGGCCTTTCGGATCTTCGGATTGGAATCATCTGATATGAAGCACATGATTCACATGATGACCATGATGGGAATGATGGATGGAATGACCAGGATGACCCCAGAATGTCCCATCATCTGTTCATCGAACCACATAGACGCTGCGTCAGGACTGTATTGTCCCCATGCCAAGGGTATATGTCGACCGTAAACCTCTTCGAAAGTTTCGGCGACTCGAATTCTGATCAGATCTTGTCAGGGATGGATGATGCCACGATTGGAGCTTCTTCTTGTGCTTGTAAGTCTTCCTTGGTGACACAATCCTTGATCAGCGAGAGCTCTTTGTCAATCTCAGGGTGTTTCTTCAGGAACTTGATGAAAGTGTCCGTATACCCGTGGATAAAACTTGAAGCTGGCTCCCATTTGTCTTCTTCTGGACCGAATCCTTTCCATCTGCACAGAAAGTACCACTTGTTTCGAGCATTCTTCTTGTAATCAAGAATCTTCTCCAGCTCAAAACTGCTTGTGACCATCTTCCTGTCGCTCAGGTACTTCGAAGTCCAATAGAGAGGCTTGAACCTTCCTTTGGGGCAGGGTACTTCGGCCTTCAAACGATCTGGATGTACTTCTTGATGCCTGCCTGGCTCAATCTCAGTGTTGAATGTAGTCTCACTTAGTTGACCACTGACTTGGAATGGGCCATCCCACAAAGGTAACAATTTGTTGTCGTCCTTTAGGCTCTCGTCTGACTTACGAAGCCAAACTTGCTGGCCTTTCTCGAAGGGTTTTCCTTGCGTTCTTGACTTATTTTTGAAATTCAACCAATCTGCTTGACTTTCCACTTTGGCTTGTATCCACTTGGCTTCTAAATCCTTGATCCTCTCAAACCATTGCGAGGCGTCGTAGCACTGCCTTGGATGATACACCACTGGTCCTGGACCCATCTTCTCACGACCAAAAACCAGCTCATTCCGACTTAATCCAGTGTAATTCTTGGTGCGATGGTATCTTCTCAAGACACAGTAAATTGTCTCCAACCAATTGTAGTCTTTTTCAGTCGCCAGGAATTTTCTCAGAATGTTGATAAGAATCCTTCCAGCGCGTTCAGCAGGGAGAGCTCGATGGTCGTAGACTCGGGCACGAAGGTGATGAACTCCCAATAGGGCACACATGTTCTCCCACCAAGTCCCAATGAACTCTTTCCCACTGTCCGTCAGAATTTCACTGGGTACATCCCAGTTACTCATCCACTGACTTTCAGTCCACTTGGCAGCCATTTCAGAGGTGAGATGCTTCGTGTTGCAAGGGAGGACTTGGATGTAGCCACTGTGGCGGTCTTGAATTAACAAAGGCCCATCGATAGGCTTCCTCGTGTAGAGGCATTCCTCTTGGATTTGTCCCAACTCGAAGACATCCGCCGTCACCTTGTCGAACAGCCTCTCAGGAATTGGCAATCCCTTCAGATGTCCTTCTGCCCTTTGATTCTTGGGGATGGTCGCCTGACATTGCTTGCAACCTTTGGCAACTCGTTCACAGGCACTCTTGAGGTCCCTTGTGTACACTCTGTGGCGTAGCTCCTGCTCCAGCACACGAGAATGTGTGTGGGCTGTCTCATTCCGATGCCAATGTTTGACATATTGGTCAATCAGACAATCAGGAACACAAATCCGTCCTTGCCAAAATAACTTGTCGCCTTGGAATTTGAAATCAGACGTCTCTTCAGAGTCGTAAGGCTTGTCCCCTTTCAACTTGTGGTATACAGACCCAAAGAACTTGTCCTCCTTGTACATCTTCGTCCAATCCACATAGAGGAAGGAAGTTTCCTTGTCCTTTTGTTGTGGAGGGAGCGTGGATTTCGACTTGGATCTCGTCGCAGGAAACACATTCAGGAGTGGCAGCGACGACTCAGAGTCAGAGTTAACTCCTGCAGTCTGATCTGCCTTGGTAATCTCCTTGCATCTGACCAAATCCACCTTCATCCGATTTTTAATCGAACATTGGAGACAATGTTTCTTGATCAGTGCTTGTTCCTCCTTGTCGAACTCGATCACTTCAGCTTTATCCGTCGCTGTCCCATGAAAACTCACTTCAGAGTAAGCTTCTGAGGCTGGGTAGGCCCAGCAACTCAGGGCGTCTGCCACTGTATTGTAGCGACCCGGAATGTAAGTCACATGGAGGTCAAATCCGCTGAGAGTTTCATACCAACGGCCTCTTCTCCCAGCTGGTCCACCAGGGGTATCTACATGTTCTGTCCTCCAGCTCTCCAGTGACTTGTGGTCAGTCAGTACCTCAACGCGATGGCCCAAGATCCAACCTTCATAACGCCGTAAGGCACAAAGGATTGCGTAGGCTTCTTGTTCCCTTGGACTCCAATTTCGCTGTCTTGTTGTAAGCTTGCGAGACCAGAAAGCCAGAGGATGATGGTGACCTTCGTCATCGACTTGTTCGATCGTAGCACCAATGGCGTAACGACTGGCGTCTGTACGAATATAAAAAGGTCTTCCATCCAACCACGGAGTCTTTAATGTAACCACATTCGCCAGTGCTTCCTTGAGACCAGTAAAGGCCTCTTCACATTCTGGCGTCCACTTGAGCTTGACTTGAGATCCCTTCTTTCCTTCTTTTTTGCCAACCTTGAGTAGCTCTGTCAATGGACCAGAGAACTTGGCGTAGAGAGGAGGGAACTCGTGGTAGTAATTGCAGCAGCCTAAAAAGGCACGAAGCTGCGTGATGGTTTTAGGCCTTTCCCAGAGCTGCAGGGCAGCCATTTTTCCTGGGGCTGGTCTTCCTGTCCCATCTTCCAAGACAGAGCCACAAAATTCCACACTCTGGAGGAACATTTTGCCCTTCTTGGGTCCACACACGAGCTTCTCTTGTCGAAGGACTTCGAGAACTTTTCGAACTTGTTCTTCGTGCAACTTCAGGCACTCATCAAAGTTTTTTCCCAACGGCGTGGCAATCAGAAGGTCGTCAATGTAGATGCTGCAGAATTCTTGTAAATCCAGAGACTTGTGCTTCTGAAATAAAATAGTCTCCATCATCTTCTGGAACATCGACGGCGCATTCTTCAGACCCATCGGCAGTACAGTCCACTGGACAGTGCCACAGGGCGTGCACATTGCCGTCAAATGCCTATCCTCCTTTCGAAGGGGCATCTGATGAAAGCCATGGCGCAAATCCAACACAGTAAAGAGCTTGCCTTTGGCTCTCGCGGCGATCTCTTTCTCGATTAAAGGAAGAGGGTGCGCGTCTGGTACCGTGGCGGCATTCAGGGCTCTGTAATCCACCACTAGACGCCAAGCATCTATGCTGGATTGGTCAGCAGGTGGGGGTTTTGGCACAGTAAATGGTGCTGAACACCACTCAGAACTCATGCAGCCCTCCAACCAAGCGAACTCATAGAGATTGCGCTCAATATTCTTTCGCAGGGCATCTGCTTTGGTGCCGTGGAGATAAAATGGACGTTGTTTGTGCACCTTTGAGCCTTCGATTATGTCAATCTTGGCTTCCCCATTTTCACATCGAATTGGGGGGTTTTTCCACAACTTCCCACTCAGCACGTCATCTTGATAATCTTCGAACACTGCGTCCCTTCTTGCAGCTATCTTGTCTCCGTCGACCTGATTCCCACATTTAATCACCGACATTATGTCCACCAATTTGCGAATCGTTGGTCGTGGTCTCATGTTCTTGGCCACTTCATTCCAAACTTCTTCGTCGCATTGTTGGCGGATGAAGCTCACCTGAGCTCGCTCCTCCGTGGGATCCCACCAATGAAAGGGGTCCACGAATGTCTTGAAGGGATGGTCGGACGAATTCAGCTTCATTCCTGTCAATTCAGGCGAGATTCTTGGAGATTTGTCATCATTCTTGCTTGAAATCTTGACCTTTTTGGCTTGATTCTTGTCTGATGGAGACGAATTGTAATGGATGGAGGCGTTCTCTTGAGGGACGCCGATTGTCCTTCCCTCCTTCCGCGACGATACGTCGGGATTCTGCTCTCGATCGTCTTCATCCACCTCAATTTCGTTGATTCTTGAGGAATTGGAAATGACCTCTTCTGTTCCCATTTCACTGCCATCTTGCCAATAATCTCCCAGATTGCCGTCAACTAAGCACGCCAACGTGCTCCACGAACGCTGTGGTAAAGGCTTGCCATTGTCTTCGCAATACAGCTTCACTCCTTTGTGAGGTAGCTCGACAATGTCGATTGAAATGTCCATAATGTCCTTGAACCACTCTTGTCTTGGCCAAGTGTGGACAATTAAAATCGCCTTTGCGCCGGATTGCTTCAGCTTCTGCACTACACGAGGGAAAACGTCGAAGGGCGGATTGATCCAAAGAGGTTCAGACCAGTCCTCACTCCAGGCATCGTCGTAGAACTTCGGAAATCTTTTATTCTTCTTGTTTGCAAAGGCATCAACTTGAGGACGAAAATTGTGGTTCCTTTCGAAATAATCCACCAGAATGTCCCGCCATTTGTCGACTACACGATAGCAAACTGACTTCCACTTCTTGCTGCTCAACGAATCCACCTTTCCTTCGTCGAAATCTTCTTGATTCCCTGTCCATTCCTGCCCATCTTGCTGAATATGCAGCTTATTTTGCTCCTTGAATTGGTGGATACTCTTGGTATATGGGTGCAGATAATACAGGTCAGACGGGTCGCTGGTCGACGGATCCTGGAGGAAGCATGTCCTGTGTCCCATGGGCGACACACGGTGAGCGTGAAGCCAAGGTTGACCCAAGAATAAATCATACTTTATACTGGCTTCATAGAATTTTCCAGGAAAACATTCCTCCGTGACCGTCTCTTCCACGCTCCACACAGATTGTTTCACCAATCTGACCGCCAATTCTGCTTCTCTGTCGCCACCGTCAAGGCGATGTCCGCTGACTCCCTCTAGCTGGACAGGTGTCGAGGACATCTTCGTCTCATCCTCCTGCAGAAAGCCTTTCCTCACCAGATTGACCTCTGAACCATTGTCAATCAGACATCTGGCAAGTTTAACCTTACCATCCGTCGATCTGACCTGGATCCAGCAGACAAACTGGCGCTGCTTGCCTCGCCGGACAGCGCTGAGGACCCAGGCAGGGTACAGGAGGCCGGAGGAGCGCGCCAGCCGGTCCCAGCAGCGTCCATCCACCGCCCCAACTACCCTGATGGGTTTTGTCTCCTGCCACTCAACCCCAGTGTTGGGATTTGGGTCAAGTTGGCCTCCCTATTGCCATTCTTCTTCTTCGTTCGGCTGTACGTCTTGTACTTGTCCTTCGTCAACCGAATCTTCTCCTGCTTCGACGGCATTCACTCCTTTTCCACGTCCATGACCACCAAATGAGCTTCCACCACCACCTTTCTTACCTCCTTGGCCTTTGTTGTTGGAGGTGTTGGAATTGGGGTTGGATTCGTTGGATCTGCCCTTGCCTCGACCTCCAGTATCCTTGTTGTTGCCGAAGGTCTTGTTCGCTGGCGTCTCCGCGTACAGGGGGTTGCCATTCACCTTGGAATCATCTTGATTCCCGGACTTTCCTTGGCCTTTGCCACCTTTTTCACCAGATTTTCCACCAGATTTTCCACCAGCATCGGTCAATCTTGAGCCACTTGGATCTCTGCCTTGCTGCGAGTAATCTTTTGGTGTCCAGTCTCTGTTCTTTCCTTTGGACTGCCCTTTACCCTTTCCCCTTCCATGCTGGTCAGCATCTCGTGCTCCATCCTGCTGGGGATTTTTGGGAGAATTTCCTTTCCTTCCATTTTGGACTGAATTGTCTTGAGATCTGAGGGCGTCCACCTGTGATCTGCGGTCGTGTGAGTCGCCGCTCGACGTTCTTTTCCAAGGGCAATGCACACAGAGCATCCCTTCTCACCAACGGCGTTGACCTTGCCTCCGAAGCCATGTGCATCCTGGGACTTCTGGCGTTCTAAGTTTGCATACTTTTCAAGTTGGTCCCAGATCTGCTCGACTCCATACGAGAAGATCCACGGTCGTACCTTCAAAACTGTTCCCTTATACTTCACTTTTCCATCTACCATGCTGCAGAAAAACTCCGACTGTTCAGAATCGTGGAAACCAACTCTCCATCTGCCCTCACGAATAGTGATGTCCTTCAATCCCGTAGCACTGATAGAGTGTAGCAACTCACGAACTGCCATTTTTCCCATAGTCTCCGGCAATCCTCGGACTTCAACCCAGTTGCCCAGGACTTTTTGGTCCGCCTGAGAGTCCCTGATCTTCTGCTTGGTCTCCGGCGTGAGCTTGCTCAGGACGATCTTCTTCATTTCGCCTTCAGAAAGTCCTTCTCCCGAGTTCTACGCCTCTTGCACCAAAAACTCCCAATCTTGCCTTGCAATTTGAATCTCTTCCAGAAATAATTTCTTGATCGCCCTGAAGTTCTCCAGACGGTTCCTGTAATGATCTTCAGGAAGTCGAGAGCCTTTCTTCTTGAGACTTCTGTACAGCTCCTCATACGTCAGGGGATTCCCTTGATTTTGTCTTTCGACATAAAGATTGTAGGTACTTTCCCTGAGTTTGCTAGTCAAGCAGTCCATCAACCCAAGGATCCAGAGTTCCTTGTCCAGTTTCTCCGTCTGCAGCCACACCATGAACTGCCTCTCGAAGGACGCCAAGTAATTTGGGTGCCCTGAGAACTTCGGCTGCTTCATTACTGATCCTCGAAGCCTCATGTGCAACGGGTTCAGCAAGTGGTTCAGGTTGAAATTTGTGGCTGTGCCAACCCGATTGACGAACACTGGATTGACTGCGGCGCCTCCCATTGCCTGTGCCTGCGCAATTGCGGCTGCCAGCAACGCCTGGTCCACAGTAGGCTGCACGAACGGCGTTGGTTGTGCTTGATGCAGCCTCATCTCCTTCAGTTTCTTCGGCTTTTCTTTGATTTTGGCCTCGTTTTCTTTCTGCTGCCGGTCCTTCTTCTTCAAAGCCATTGATGGCTCCTTCACGGTGGTCCTTGCTTCTCCATCAATATCTCCGACAGTACCAACAGACAGTACAGACCTCTCCGACGAAGATTCTCCTCCTTCGGTTCCCAGATTGAACCCAGTAGGACTTCCAAATGCAGTAGGGGGGATACCAGAAATTCCAGTAAAAGCTGGATGGTGGCCAGTAAAAGCTGGGGGTGCTGGAGAATGTGGAACGCCGTAAGGCGTGAATGTGGGTGCAGCTGAGGAGGTAGGTGCTGGGTGGCTTGCCATTGTAGGCGCTGGTCCAGAGAGCCCAGTAGTGCTCAGATTTTGTACCAGATCTGTAAGCTTCTCCAGCTTCTGCTCCATCTCCTTCCACTTGCTGTCATCATCCCTCTTTTTCTCCTTGGCGGCCTTCTTCAGCTCCTTCATCCTGTTTTCCAGCGACGAAATCTGTCCTCGACAGGAGCAGTCCTTGGCGCATTCGCCACAGGAAGGGCATCTCGTTCCCTTTCCTTTGCTTCTCACCTCGTCGACCCAAGTGTCAACACTGGAGGTGGAGCTGGGAAGCTTGGACAGTTGCTCCCTGGAGAGGTGCGAATGTGTCGAATCACACCTCATTTCGTCGACCTCGTCGTCGTTCGGACCCCAGGCGCCCGACGGACCAGCGTGCGGATGCACATTCTGGCGTCTCTCCTCGGCGATGATGGCCATCTGCACCATCACGGCGGCCTGGTGGTCGAACTGGTCCATCAGCTCTTCCCAATCCTCTTGCTCCTGCAGCTGGGCGTCGAATCTCGACCGGCCGCTGTCCCTGAGGAACTGGCACGACGCCCTGAACCAGTCCCTCAGGCGGCCCCGATAGCCCGCCTCCGCCAGCAGCCAATTCTGCCTGTGCAGGAATTCCTCATTCCAGATCTGCTGGAAGTGGTTTTCCCAGTAATCACCACTAATTCCAGTACCAGACTGCTCTTCTTCGCTGCTGCTGTCTTCAAGATCAGGCAAAGCTTGAGAGGAGGAACCAGATTCACTTGAGGAGGGAGATTCTCGACCGGGTTTAAGGTTGGGTGGGGCGTTCACACAACAATCAGCACAAGTATGAACTCCAGGCCAATGCCTATGGCCACAGTAAGGGCACTCTGACGGATGATCCTCGGTTCGCTGGGGAGATGCTACGAAGGTAACCTCAGGGGGAACACGCAGCGACGCAGAAGGAGTAATAGCCCCGCTAAAGTCCGATGATCTCAGAGTGTCAGTGGAGATTCCAGAAGCAGAGTCATGATTTCCTCTGCTACCATGTAACCGCTGCATAGTGGTTGATCTTTGTTGTAACTGCGAAGCCTGTAGCCTTGATGCCCCAGGGGTCGTAACGCCCGACACTGCCCCTGATATCTCCGAACCCACATAAGCCTCTTCGGACCCATATCCAGCCTCTGGGAGCGACATATGCGAAGCACTTGTAAGTCCTTTGAACTCCATGGTGGAATATGAGGAGTACGAAAACCCGGTCTACAAAAATGGAGCAGACATAGAATCTCAATGCGCATTCATCGCACATAATGACACAACGTGAAATCATTCGAAATAATTCAAAAAAATCCGATTGGGAAATCACGAAAGACAAATGCGACTCGACGCGCGCTCACAGGCGACATCTGGCGGCGAACGGAAAACATGAAAACAAGCGGAAAATTTACTGCACTAATGTACATCTGAGAATCATTGAAATTCTTATCACATCAGTGTATAATTGAGTGCTGTCACTACTGCCGTTACAGCGTTACTGGTGACTTCAAGACAGTGGAACAGCAGGATCCATCATTGTCAAGTCAAACTATCACAGTTAAGGCGACCCGAATTGCAGCGTTGAACCACGAACGCCCGAAGCGGTTCATGGAGATTGACAAGAACCTGATTATCATCAACGGCGACATATTTGAACATCTTGCTCCTGAGACGATGTGCCCAGCCTGGCTGTATGAAGAGATGGCGCGCGCCGATACCCTTATCTGTGGCTCCAAAACTGTTGTTGACAACATGTTCAACGTGCTGGAAACGGAAACAGAGAGGCGTCTCAACGATGATTTCAACGCGCCGCGCATTGGCCACATGTTGCTTATTCCCATCTTCAGTTGGCCAGTCAAACCGAAGCCTGCAGGGGATCTTACAACGTTTGACGTTCGCTGGTTGCTGATTGCGTCCCCGGATAGCTGGTCGAGAAAGGTATGATTCCCTCATTACGTCCGCTCTTTGCGCGAGGCCTCGCGCAATAACTTCTCCCTCATTGCAGATTCCGAATTATCTGACGTTTGGACCTCCTCAAGTAGAGGAGATGGATCCTGTTGAATTTGGCGGTCACCTTCCGATAACGAGGGTTATGTGGTATTTCGACACTCACCTCTTTCACCTGAAGCAGGATAAGACCTTCAAGCCTGCGTTTGTGTTCATTGATCATCAGCCGGATCTGGTGTGCAAGATCGCGTCCGTCGAGCTGGATTCTCGCATGTACCTTCTTGGTGTTACCTCCGACAATCTCTCCGATTGGGTCAACAGGGTGCAGACTCAGTTGAACCATGTATTGACACAAGAGTCGAAACTGCACGCGTCTGGTGATTGGGACCAGCAAGCCAACTGGGCAAACCGTGGTATTCCCCTATGGGTTTGCGATGACAAGGTGGGTTATGAGGCGTTGTCGCTGAAGGAGGAAGAGACTGTTGAGAAAGGTCAAGCTGCAGAAGCACTGGCCCCTGCAAAGCGGAAGTCTACTGGTGGGGAACCAGCCCCCAAGAAGAAGAAGACTGCCGCCAAGCCTCAGGCAGCGAAGTCGGTTACCGGTGCAGAATCCGACGAGAGCGATGGGGATGAAGAGGAGGAGAGCGAGGAAGAAGAGGAGGAGGAAGCGCAGGTCTCCCAGGGCAAGGCAGCGAAGAAAGTGGCAGCGAAGCCGAAGTCCGAGGAAACCGGGGCCCGAGCTCCATTCAAGCAGCCAGCCCGTCAGTCCCAACCAAGAAGCGCGCCCGCAAAGCCACCTCCTAAGGGTAACACGTCCGTTGCTAAGGCTATGGGTTCTAAGATGCAAGCTGTTCCGAAGAAAAAATAATTTCTTCGCTTGTTCTGATATATTATGCGCGAGGGCTCGCGCTATGCATTCCTCTTCGACGACCTTTATGCTGTCACCTTGTGCGGCACATTTTTCTCTGTGATGCATTTTATTGCGCTGTTGTGTTGGTGTTTGCGCGAGGCCTCGCGCAAAGAAGTGGTGCCAAAAATCCTTCTTGTGGTGCTGCGTGCAACATGGTTTTTGAAAACTCGTTTTCCAAAAGATTGAAAGCTCACGGGTGTTTTTATTGCAAAGCATAAATGGTAGAGGAAACAAAAAGTCGTGGTTTTCCCAAAAAAGAAGTTCATTTTGGTGGAAATAATCATTTTCCCGGGCAGTCGGTTTTGTTGAAAATAAAGGAAAATGGACCAGTTAATTGCTTTTCACGGGATTTTTGGTTCTTGCGTTTTACGTCCCCCCCAAAAGGACTATTTTTTCGCGATGCCGTGGAGAGGCAGTTTTGGGCGCATTTTGATAATGCAACTTGAGCCGCCTAAGTACATCAGCCGCAACAACTTCGACGCCCTGATTGGTGCCCGGTCTGAAGCGCTGGCTAAGGAGGCGTTCAGCCGTATGGACGTCCACTTGGACCTCAACATGACTATGATACGCCCCCTGGATGGACTCCAACAATTGGAGTACCTGATGGAGTTTGGGGATATCTACAAGCGGCGGGAGAAACGCCTTGAACCCCTCCTGGTCAACCAAGATCAGTGGAAGAGGGACAAGAGCTACCTCTGGCACGAGGACCGCATCGTGGTACCTAGTGACAGAGTCCCAGCGCTGCTGAAGTGGACCCATGAGTCCAGCGGTCATGTGGGTGCTGACCGTACCCTGAGGCTATTCAAGCAGTGGTTCCACACTACGTGGACTGACGACCAACTGCGGAAAACCCTCCAGCCTATCGTGGACAAGTGCCCGCGCAGTTCCTGCAAACCAGGGGATATCAGGGACAGAGGTCTCTACTCGACCCTGCCCATCCCTCACTGTGCTGACAGTGTTCTATACGTGGACTACACGGAGATGCCGAAGTTGGGGGGCTATGACTTCGCCCTCGTGGTAACCTGTGGGTTGACCAGGTTTACCAGGTTGTTCCCATGTACCAAACACATTACCGGGGAGGAGACTATCAAGATACTCCTGGAGGAGTGGTTTTGTGTCTATGGGGCGCCCAAGGAGATCAACTCCGATGAGGACGTACGAGTACGCTCAGATACCGGCTGGTACAACAGGGTCCTGAGATCCCTCAATGTCCAGGTGTCTACGGGGATCCCCTACTCGCACACGAGCAACCCCCTATGTGAGCGACAGATCCGTGTTCTCAAGGAGAATGTAAGGATATGGTGCAAAACTGAACGCACCAGAGACTGGGTGAGACTACTTCCCGTCATATCCTTGATGATGAACTCCCAAGAGAGTTCAGCTACTGGCTACTCGCCCCATGAGCTATTCCTAGGGCGCCCGGCGTGGTTCCTACATGCCCCCTATCCAGAGGACACCCATTCTTCCTTGGGTGAATGGGTCCAAGAGCAACAAGCGAAGGTGGACAAGGCCAAGGCTATGCTCCAGAGAGTGAGGGAGCGACAGTGGAACAAGAAGAACAAGCACCGAGTACCGGCCACCTACCAAGAGGGGGACTGGGTGCTGGTGCATCACAGCCGACTACCCGCCTGGCCACGCTGTACCAGCGACGACCCATACTTCGGGCCCTACAGGATTCTATCTGTGGATGGACACCCTATCACCGTGCGGTGTTTTCCCTGTCTAGGGGGGACCCTGGTGTGCGCTGCTCAACATCTGAAGCGCTACTATGACCCTGAAGACCTCTGTGGGGAAGAGTGGGAGCTTAACGACGAGGAGATCGCCGCCCTAGACTTACAAGGGGCTGCCAGCCCTATGGAAGTTGAAGGGGAACTCCCCGACATGAACGCCGGGGACATGGCTAAGGAGGGCGTCTACCTGGTGAAGTCTGTCATACGCCACCGTCATCGCCAGGGTTGGCGCTTCCTCACCCTCTGGGAAGGGTTTGGAGTCGAAGAGGCCACCTGGGAGCCCTTCTCTGCGTTTGTTCTACCTGAGGGATGCCTAAACTCAGTTCTGGTTGACTACTTGTCCCAGAACAACCTCGGTGAGTTGCTGAGGCTCGCTGAGACGCTTGCCTCCAAGACTAAAGCTAGGGACTGAACCTTACCCTTACCTGCCTAAGCGTATGTGTGAGTGTGCTATTCCTAAGGTCCTGAGAGCAAGCCGCAGAAGTGGTGTCCTAATTGCTAAACCTGGAGGGTTGTCTTATTGATGCCACAGGGTACGCCCCGGGTCTCCCCTCCCCTAAGTGCCCAATTTCTGTGCTGGCGCAAAACCTTGGGGGAATACCCAGCGTACTAATCCAGGTATTGTTTTCCCTACCTATCTGTCTACTACAGGGAGGGGTGGCCAAAAGCTATAAAGGCATAAAAACGCCATTTTGCTAAGTGGCCAAAACGCTGAGCTAACCACTGCAACATCCCACCAACCCTGCTAAAATTGCAGGAAACAGGTGGGACAGTGACAGACGCACTACAGATCCTACACACCCTACAGTGGCACCATCCTGGTGGGCGAGCGATACTGCAACTGGCTCAAGCCCCCACTCAGGATTACCACTCCTACACTCACGCTCTACTGGGTGGTGTTGAAGATAAAGTCGTGGGTCCTAGTGACCCTCCTGTGAAGAAGACAAGAGAACACAGCGCTGCTGAGCAACTGTGGCCTAACAGGGACGTCACAACACGTTTCCCTGCTAGGGCTTGGAGGGGAGAGGCGCACAGGTGGCGTGCACAGCGTGGATGTCAATGGAGTCGAACTGCCCTCGCCACTCCTGGCTGAGGCGCAGTTAATTGATTGAGGGATCAGCGCCCTTGTTTAGCAGGGCAACAAAAAAAGGGACGTTGCTGCACCAATTACCCTACCTGCCCACCTGTAAAGCAATGGCCAATGAAGGGGTGTTTGCGGCTGAGGAACCAAGCCACACTCCACGTATTATACGCTTCTCAGTGTGACCTATAATACGCTGTCCTCAAACACCCCTGTCAAGCAAGCAAGCGTTAAGAGACTCCTCAGGTTCTCTTAAAGAACGTACCGAGGAGCCCCTGGGTAACCTAAACAAGGTTTACCGTGCGCATTTCGCGTGGCCTACCCTTTAATGCGTGTGTGAATGCACGAGCATGCATGAGGGTACTGTCAACCTTTCTTTTCCTACAAATCTTACCCACAATCACGAACTCCACCAGGGGGTGGCCGCACCTGGGCTTACCTAACTTACCTACTGCTGGGGAGTGAAGCAAGGTGAGGAGGACAACGAGGCGCAAGCGAAAAACGTCGCTATGCACTTGTGTGTATGTCTAATCACCCTGATCTTACCTCTAATCATCTGCAATCTTTCTGATCTATCCCTCTATCGTGTTCTATCGTGCTATCAGGCTTGAAAACGACGACACATGGCGAGAAGTGTGCGTCGGGCAAACAGAACCAGCACACCTGCAGTTTATACCTGATTCATTGAAGTCATATTCTTTTTTTTCGAATTCTTGATTTTTGGTTGATTCTGGCAAAGTGGGTGGAATCTTTATTCTCATCTATTTATGTGTGTCTCGTCATTTTCCGGTTTACGTGAGACATACATTTATAATCTCATTATTTCTTTATTTTCCGGCGCTTCGCTAGGAGCCGCTCCTTGGCGCCGCCTTTTTCTGCGTAGAAATTTCTTGATTTAAAAAATCAAGAGATGACTACAAATTTTATAAAAATGTGCATCTGATGCACAATTGGATTCTGTCCAGGTTTGTGCCTTCAGAAAAGCTCTAGGCTGTCATTTGACGGATCTAGGTGTTGTCGCTTCTCGCTTGCGCGGATTTGTCCCTCATACTCCCATTCCTCTGTTGTACAGACCTCCTCGCAAAGCCTCGTTGAGTAGGCTGCTGTTCTGGCCGAAAAGCAGCAGCAGGAGACTGAACCAGAATCAAGACCCTTCCAAGGGGCAATTCTAATTAAATCAGCGCACCCTCGCCCCAGTACCAGGACAGGTGTCTCGAACAGGTTCCTTGAGACTTGGGTCGAGCGTCCTATGAGAGTCTGGCGTTGGGTTGTGTTACGCTGCAGCTTGGAGGGAGGGATGCACATGCATATGGTCTTGGCATGCCCTACTCTAACCCCACCAAGCCACAGGAACCCCGGCAGCGCCAAGAGCGCTGAGTTTTCTTTGGAGTTTGTCATCAACAATGCAGCAGAAAAGTTTATAGTGTTTTCAGCACTGTGTTTTTGCTTCTCCTGCTGCTTGCTGTAGGTGTAGGGTTTCCTGCTGCTTGTTTTGGAAGATGAAAACCTTTGTTTTGCAGAAATAGAGTCAATCCAGGATAACCCAAGCCAGAAGTGTGCAAAGAGGAGAAGATCAGGATCAAAGCATGAAGGGCTGCAGTGTAAACAGTGAAAGATGATTGCATATTCACAGATACTGCAACTCAGGTCACAAATGAATGCATATTAACAAAGATAGCTGAAATGTTTTTGGAAAAGAGTTAGAAAACTGCCTCATGGTCACTCTCTCTCCATAGTGCCATCTCAGGAGATGTGCACTCTTCGTTTTGGGTCCCATATGTGCTGAGGTGGCAGGGCATGTGGCGATGAGGTCAGTGCCATGTCACATGGGATCTTCCTACTTAGCTAGGCTGACCAGGAATTGAACCCAGGACCTCTCAAAAAGAGGTGCCCAGCCCCCTAGGGTGCATACCACTAGGGCAGATAAGTATTCATGGAAAAACATAGATAAATTCATAGGCTCTGCCTTGGATATGTCAGTTCTCAGTTAACTCAGGAAAAGATGTTTTACTTCACATTGAAAGGGGATTAAGGGGTCCACTCCATATCCTGATTGGGTGTTTGGTTCCATAGGTCAAACTGTGTTATCACCAGTTTTGGTGGGACCAATACTAAGATAAAAATGCATGGATGTTCAGTGCATCTCTAATACAACTAGAGTATGCCTCAAAGCAATGGAAAAGCACTTTTTCTTACTCCCCCCTTGTGCTGTGGTGGCCACCTCTGTCGCATTTTAGGAAAAAGGGAATTTTTCTTGGCCTTTTCTTGGTTTCCACATCTACTTTAAAATACCTATACTTTTCCTCACACTGAAAAATGGGCGCTCACCATGGCTGGCACTCTTTTGCTGCTCTGATTGTATCATTTCCTACAGAAGACTCAGCGCTCATGGCGCTGCCGGGGCTCCTGTGGCTTGGTTGGGTTAGTTTGGGAGCATGCCAAACATGTGCATATGCATCCCTCCCTCCAAGACGCAGCGTCGACACAAACCCATCGCAAGACACAATATACACACTCGCATGGGTTCTCGTAAACCTGCTGGCGACCTGTGACCTGTCTTAGGGCGAAGGGAGTCTCGAAAAAATTAAAATTGCCCCTTGGTGGGGTCTTGGTTCTGCTCAGTCTCTCCAGGCTGCTGCGTTTCGGCCCGAACACGGCCTACTCAGCGAGGCTGCGCGTGGGTATCTGCAGAGGCAGGAATGGGAGAATTATGGACGAATCCACGCAAAAACGAAGCGACGACACCAAAATCCGTCAAATGACGGCGTAGAATTTTTCTGAAACAACACACCTGAGCAGAGTCCAATTGTGCATCAGAAGCACATTTTTATAGAAATTATAGTCATCTCTGGATTTTTTAAATCCAGAAATTCAAACGCATAAAATGGCGGCGCGCAGGAGCGGCTCCTAGCGAAGCGCCGGAAAATGGAGAAATAATGGAATTATAAACGTATGTCTCACGTAGTCTTGAAAATGACGAGACACACATTAATAAATAAACATACAGATTCCACCCACACTATTAGAAGAATCAAAAATTCGAGAATTCGAGAATCAATCGAAAAGACTTCAACGAATCAGGAATAAACTACAGGTATGCTCGTCTCGTATGCCGCATACACATTGCTCGTCTCGTGTCTCTGTGAACGAGCCTTGTAGCAGCGCTAACAACGATAGGACGCGATAGAGGGATTGATGTGAAAGATTGCAGATGATTAGCGGTCAGATCAGGGTGATTAGACATACACACAAGTGCATAGCAACGTTCTTCGCGTGCGCCCCTCACTTGCTCTCTCTCCCAGCGGTTGGTAAGGTGAGTAAGCCCAGGCGGGGCCACCCCCTGGTGGAGTTCGTGATTGTGGTAGAGATGGGCAGGTCTGCCCTTGATCGTCGTGCATACTCGCGCATGCACACACGCATTAAAGGGTAGGCCACGCGAAGTGCGCACGGTAAACCTTGTTTAGGCTACCCAGGGGCTCCTCGGTACGTTCTTTAAGAGAACCTGAGGAGTCCCTTAAGGCTTGCTTGCTTGGCAAGGGTAGCTGGTCCTCCAGCGTGTTTGCGGACAGTGTATTATAGGTCACACTGAGAAGGGTATAATACCTGGAGTGTGGCTTGGTTCTTCCGCCGCAAACGCCCTTTCATTTGCCTTTGTTTTACAGGTGGGCACGTAGGGTGATTGGTGCAGCAGCATTTTTTATGCCCTGCTAAACAGGGGCGCAGATCACACAAACAAGTAACTCCGCCCCTGCCTGTGGCAGAGCAGGGAGTCCGACTTCATCGACATCTGCGCCGTGCACGCAAGAGCACCTCTTCCCTCCAAGCCCTTGCAGGGGAAACGCGTTGTGGCGTCCCCTGTTAGGCCACAGTTGCTTAGCAGCGCTGTGTTCTCTTGTCATTTCACAGGAGGGTCGTTAGGACCCACGAGACCTTTGCCTTCGCAACGCCCAGTAGAGTGTGCGTGTAGGAGTGGTAGTCCTGAGTGGGGGCTTGAGCCAGTTGCCCCAGTGCTCGCCCACCAGGATGGTGCCACTGTAGGGTGTGTAGGACCTGTAGTGCGTGTGTCACTGTCCCACCCGTTTCCTGCAATTTTAGCAGGGTTGGTGGGCTGTGGCAGTGGTTAGGTCAGTGTTTTGGCCACATAGCAAAACGGCGTTTTCATGCCTTCATAGCTTTTGGCCACCCCTCCCTGTAGTAGACAGATAGGTAGGGAAAACAATACCTGGATTAGTACGCTGGGTATTCCCCAAAGGTTTTGCGCCAGCACAGAAATTGGGCGCTTAGGGGAGGGGAGACCCGGGGCGTACCCCGTGGCATCGATAAGCCAACCCTCCAGGTTCAGCAAGGGCGCAGACTTGGGTATAATTAGGACACCACTTCTGCGGCTTGCTCTCAGGACCTTAGGAATAGCACACTCACACATACGCTTTGGCAGGTAAGGGTAAGGTTCAGTCCCTAGCTTTAGTCTTGGAGGCAAGCGTCTCAGCGAGCCTCAGCAACTCACCAAGGTTGTTCTGGGACAAGTAGTCAACCAGAACTGAGTTTAGGCGTCCCTCAGGTAGAACAAATGCAGAGAAGGGCTCCCAGGTGGCCTCTTCGACTCCAAACCCTTCCCAGTGTAATAGAAACGAGCATGCATTGTTGCCTGCTTATTTGAGCAGGCCCTGGGAGCGCAGAGCAATCAGTCGCGTGTGAAATCGCAGCAATCTAAAGTGTAGGATGCACCAATCAGTAGCACTGTCGCCACTATATGCATCCATTGTCATTATTATTAATTATATCACTTTGTGCATTTGTCTGCATTGTTACCATGCAGATACGAATGTTTTTATTTCAGTGGACTCGTTGACAACAAACAAAATGGAGATCGAGATGAAGGACTCTGTGGTATTGCTATGCCTTTCTACAAGGGTTTGAAGGAGGACTCGTGGAGTTTTAGAACTTGGTGGAAAATTACAAGATTGGGTTTTGGAAATCATCAAAAGTTTTCAGCACCAAGGCGCTGTTAAAGAATAGACCACTAACGGGACTACAAAAGAATTACAAAACATTCGTATCGTGGGCGTTGTGCTGAAGACAGGAGATTGCGAAGAGAAAGCCGCCGTTGTCAGCTCGCAACAGCCGAAGACTTGGGAGAACGCCGCCACTGCGCTGTGGCGATGAACAACCGAGCTGACGAAACCCTGCAGCAACGAGGGGATCGTTACTGCCGTGAGCGCAACAACGCGTTGGACCAGCTGGAGGAGCTGCAGCAGAAGTACGACGCAGAGCGACGGAGAGGAGTTGCAGCGGAGGACCAGCAAATCAAGACCAGAGAAGAATATGATGCGCTGCGTGTTACGCACAAGGACCTTGCGATCAAGTTCAAGAGGCTACAGGTCACCGCGAGGCTTGAGGCTGCGTCAACGAAAAATAATGTACAACGACGAACCCAGCAACTGGAAGAGGCCAACGAGGCGCTACGTGAAGAATTGAAGGAGTTGACCGCGTGGCGAAAGGGCGCTGCGAGACAACAACTTCCAGGCCAACCAGACTCGCAAGGGTACAAGCACACCACGGAGTACCATCCTCGAAATTCGGGTGTGCGAGAGCAAACGCAAGCGAGTGAGTCAAAGTCTGGTGTTCAAGTTGGAGTGTGGCCCAACAACTGGGGGCGACAGCATCAAGGGCCACAAGCACGAGTGGATGCGGAAGACAAAGCAGCGACAACGAAGAGCGCGGGTGACGAAACGGAACAGCGTACCAGCGCGTCAGGAGGGTGCCAACGCGCTCGTGAACATGAAGGACAGCATGCAGTCGCCAAAAGAGACTGCCCGTGCGCAAAGGAAAGTGAAGAACAACGTGCCGAGAAACATGGAGTGCCCCAAGCCGTCAGACAGCGTGGTGGCAAGCGTGAGCGCCGTAGACGGATGGCAGCAGGCGCGCGAGGAATACTCAAGGAGCCCAAGCAACGAGCCGCTGCTGATTGCACAGCCAGAAGTTGTTGCCTGGGACCCCCTTTGGATTAAAGGTGGTGTTTGTTAAATGTGCGCCCAAATGAGTTGTCATCTAAAAGTGGCTTGTTGATCGCAGCCTTAAAACTGTTGGGCAATCCCTCAAGATGGGTTTTTTCTGGCCACTGATATATGCCCTTGCCCTGTTTCGCCTTGTGTGACCAGGGGTGGCCTGATTTGGCAAGCACCCTTGGTGGGTGCTAATGTCACTTTTCAACATAACTGTCGGATCAGAACACGAATGAACAAATAAGAATCCAAAACAGCCCACAGACGGGCAAGACCAAAATGCCAGAGAAGAAAGACCACAGGATTGTGCAGGTTGGAACCGCGTGGGAGCAAGCGTAGCATCCTTGTGTATGTGTGTGCATGTGCAGCAGTGAGTCAGCCCGTAGTGTATGGAAGTGTACCACATGAATTATGCAACTAATGTCATGGTCGTCCGTATGCCGGAAGGAAACATAAACCAAGAAACAAATTACAATATAGAAAATAACCACTTGGGAGTGTACCATTGAATATGCCCATATATGTCAAAGTCGCCCAGTTGGTGGGCAGAGGCCACGGAACTGCGCCCAGTGAGTGAGCAGCAATGCCCCCTGTGTAGCACCCGGACAAGTGTGTGAATGTGCGCTACATGCGAGAAAACTGTGTAAACCGTGTGGGAGGAACATGTATACTATGCAAATGCAGATAAACCAGAGATGTGAGATTTTGAGTGTTAGCACAGCTTTCAATGCTGTGCTTGTTTTTTACTGAGTGGCCAGCGCCTACGACCCCTGCTCTTAGGCAGGACTTGGTTGGAAATAAGGGGAGACCCAGAGGTACCTGTGTTGGTGCCATGAGGGTGGACCCCCCTACCCAAGGGGTGACTTGGATTTTTCTGAGTGTCTATTTTTTTTCCTTCTGTCCTAGACAGGGGACCCTGGACTGCTCCATTGCATGCCCTCATCTATTCATTTTGCTTCTCAAACAAGTGCTAGGGTGGATCCCCTGCACTCGTTTTGCCAGGGGGGTGTAATAGAAACGAGCATGCATTGTTGCCTGCTTATTTGAGCAGGCCCTGGGAGCGCAGAGCAATCAGTCGCGTGTGAAATCGCAGCAATCTAAAGTGTAGGATGCACCAATCAGTAGCACTGTCGCCACTATATGCATCCATTGTCATTATTATTAATTATATCACTGTGTGCATTTGTCTGCATTGTTACCATGCAGATACGAATGTTTTTATTTCAGTGGACTCGTTGACAACAAACAAAATGGAGATCGAGATCAAGGACTCTGTGGTATTGCTATGCCTTTCTGCAAGGGTTTGAAGGAGGACTCGTGGAGTTTTAGAACTTGGTGGAAAATTACAAGATTGGGTTTTGGAAATCATCAAAAGTTTTCAGCACCAAGGCGCTGTTAAAGAATAGACCACTAACGGGACTACAAAAGAATTACACCCAGAGGGTGAGGAAGCGCCAACCCTGGCGATAGCGGTGGCGTAGGACAGACTTCATCAGGTAGAAGCCCTCCTTAGCCATCTCCTCGGCGTTCATGTCGGGGAGTTCACCTTCAACTTCCATAGGGCTGGCAGCCCCTTGTAGGTCCAGAGCGGCGATTTCCTCGTCGTTCAGCTCCCACTCCTCCCCACAGAGGTCTTCAGGATCATAGTAGCGCTTCAGGTGTTGAGCAGCGCACCCCAGGGTCCCCCCTAGACGGGGAGAACACCGCACGGTGATACGGTGTCCATCCACTGATAGAATCTTGTACGGCCCGAAGTATGGGTCATCGCTAGTAGAGCGTGGCCAGGCGGGTAGTCGACTGTGGTGCACCAGCACCCAGTCTCCCTCTTGGTAGGCGGCCGGTACTCGGTGCTTGTTCTTCTTGTTCCACTGACGCTCCCTCACTCTCTGGAGCATAGCCTTGGCCTTGTCCACCTTCGCTTGTTGCTCTTGGACCCATTCACCCACAGAAGAATGGGTGTCCTCTGGATAGGGGGCATGTAGGAACCATGCCGGGCGTCCCAGGAATAGCTCATGGGGCGAGTACCCAGTAGCCGAACTCTCTTGGGAGTTCTTCATCAAGGATATGACGGGGAGTAGTCTCACCCAGTCTCTGGTGCGTTCAGTTTTGCACCATATCCGTACGTTCTCCTTCAGGACACGGATCTGTCGCTCACATAGGGGGTTGCTCGTGTGAGAGTAGGGAATCCCCGTAGACACCTGGACATTGAGGGATCTCAGGACCCTCTTGTACCAGCCAGTGTCTGAGCGTACTCGTACGTCCTCATCGGAGTTGATCTCCTTGGGCGCCCCATAGACACAAAACCACTCCTCCAGGAGTATCTTGATAGTCTCCTCCCCGGTAATGTGGTTGGTACATGGGAACACCCTGGTAAACCTGGTCAACCCACAGGTTACCACGAGGGCGAAGTCATAGCCCCCGAACTTTGGCATCTCCGTGTATTCCACGTATAGAACACTGTTAGCACAGTGAGGGATGGGCAGGGTCGAGTAGAGACCTCTGTCCCTGATATCCCCTGGCTTACAGGACCTGCACGGGCACTTGTCCACGATAGGCTGGAGGGTTTTCCGCAGTTGGTCATCAGTCCACGTAGTGTGGAACCACTGCTTGAATAGCCTCAGGGTACGGTCAGCACCCACATGACCGCTGGACTCATGGGTCCACTTCAGCAGCGCTGGGACTCGGTCATTAGGCACCACGATGCGGTCCTCGTGCCAGAGGTAGCTCTTGTCCCTCTTCCACTGGTCTTGGTTGACCAGGAGGGGTTCAAGGCGTTTCTCCAGGCGCTTGTAGATATCCCCGAACTCTTTCAGGTACTCCGATTGTTGGAGTCCATCCAGGGGGCGTATCATGGTCATGTTCAGGTCCAGGTGTACGTCCATACGGCTGAAAGCCTCCTTAGCCAGCGCTTCAGACCGGGCACCAATCAGGGCGTCGAAGTTGTTGCGGCTGATATAGTCGGCACATTCGTTCTTCAATCCCTGGATATGGTGTACCGTCAGCCGTAGTTGACTGAGGTAGGTCCACCAGCGCCGTAGCTTGGCCTTCTCAGGTAGGGGACCCTTCTGGAAACTGCGGACCGGTTCTTGGTCGCACAGCCAGACCACAGGGTTACTCCCCAACAGTCGTGCTTGTGAGGATAGCACCAGCATACCCGCGAGCAATTGCTGCTCATTGGTGGAGTAGTTCCCCCTGGCCTGGTTCCACTTCCAGTTCCAGTGGCCCAGAGGTACTAGGACCCACTTGTCGTCAGGGTAGCTGTGCTTGAGGGTACCATCTCGGTTGAGACCTTCCGTCCCCCATTGGGAAATGGCCGAGTCGAACTCCTCCTTCTCTAGTGCTTGCCATTGGAACAACGTTCCACCACCGCCCAAATTGCTGGCGTCGGTCACCAGGATAATCTCCTCTTGTGCTCTAGGCACGCCCAAGCACTTAGCGTGGGCTACCTTGTCTTTGAGCTCGTCAAACGCTTGGTGCTCTTGTGGGCCCCAGCGCCAAGTAGTACTCTTCTTGATCAAGTCCGTCAGAACGGCGCTGGTGTAGGTGAAGTTCTTGATGTGGTTGCGATAGAAGTTGCACGCCCCAATGAAACTGCGTACATCATGAAGTCCTTTCTTGGGGTCTTCGTGTCGTACCTTGGCATCCATCAGGGGTTTGGCCTTAGAGGCCGCTGGGGTCCACCACCCATAGCCAACGTCAAACCCCAAGTACTGCATGGTCTCCTGCATGAACTCACACTTCTCCAGCTTGAGTCGTGTGTGGTTCTCCTGGCAGACCGCAAAGAACTCACCCAAGAGGATTAGGTGATCCTCCTGGGTATTGGTCCCGAGGCATACATCGTCGATGTGAGCCTCCATCTGGGCACCACGGGATATGAGCTCCTGCACCTTAGGTCTCCTTCGTAGGATGGACAAGATCTTGTTCATCAGCTCTTGGAATGGAGCGGGTGCGTTAGCCACGCCAAACGGCATGACCTTCCACTTGAACACCCTCCCCTGAGGGGTGATGAAGGCCAGTAGTTCCTGTGCGTTGGGCGTCAGGTCCACTTGCCAGAATCCGCTTCGCTTGTCCATCTTGGTCTTGTAGCGACAGGAGGCTATCTTCTCAAGGGTAGACTCCATATTGGGAATGGACCCTGAGTGGTTCAACGTCTTCTTGTTCAGCTCTCCGTAGTCCACTACCAGCCGTTTGGCTGTAGACCCAGGTCTAGCCACCAGGAAACAGGGGCTGCAGTGTAGGGGGTAGTCCCCGTCCTTGTACTCCAGGACTAGGCCAGCGTCGATACACTCTTGTATCTGTCGTTCGATCTCATCGGCCTGCTCTTTAGGAGCTGGATAGGGTCTCCTCCGGATCTTGTGACCCATGAACTCGGGTTTCAGCTTGAGGTCCATCTGCACCAGCTTGTCGCATGAGGCCCGAGGGGGTAGTTCTCCGAACACCTCCAGATAGGTCCTTATAAGCTTCTGTACCCGCGGGTCCAATACCTTGATCTTGTCCTCCATGTCCTCGTCAGAGTGTAACTTGCTCGCCCCCTGAGTAATAGACGTCGGGAGGTGATCCTCCACCGACTCTTCGCCCGTGGTAGTATCCTTCACCCCTTGGTAGGCATATAGTAGGTCTTGTTCAACCATCTCCGATGGACGATGGCAACATAGGCACGCTCGAGGGGGTTCACATACACATTCCTCCGAGAGGTCGTCCTCCTCTGGGGTCCTCACATGGGCGCCCCACACGCTCTTCATGAGCTTAAGATCTACCTCCCTTTGCCAGGTGGTGATCTTCTGTTCGAGATCCTCCTTCAATTGGGATAGGTCTCCCATACGTCCTTGCTTCAGTGGCCACGAGCTGCGGGTAGGCTTCGCGTAGCATAGCTTTTTCGCCACCAAGTTCCTCTTGGAATCCACATACTCCCTGAGCCTGGATCGAGGGTCCAGCTCCTCATCCACGGGGTCTTCCACCCTCATGGAGAGTAGGGGTTTCAGTGGGGCGACGTACTCGGCGTTCTCCACTTCCTCCACACAGGTCTGCACGAAGAAGGCGTCGTGCTCAGTTTCGTCTTCTGAGTGGATAGAGCTAGGTAGCTCAGATAGTCCACACTCAGAGACTCCATCAGGAACAGGTACATGACAGGGAGAGTTGGGGGCGTTGGTGTCAGTCACGACGTACTCATCTCCTCCGGGTGTAGTCTCAACAGCATCTTGAGGTCGTAGGCGATCCTTCAAGTCACCCAAGGCGAGTCCATCGCTTTCTCGTTGTATAGCCTGGACCAGAGTCGGGTCCAGGTCCTCCCAGGGAATGGAGGTAAGACCTCCGTCCACCACGCTGAGCATACTCCCCCATCCGGGCTTCCCAATAGGCGTCTTACGTCCCAGAGGCACGTAGATGGCCTCATCAGGCAAACGAAAAGAGCTGATAGTCAGCCTGTCCAGGAGGTTTCGCCAGTACTCGTTTCCCCCATGGGCTCCCCAATCGGGGGAACACAGGACCATACGGGAACGTTCCAAGGCCACCTTGGTCAGCACCTTCCCCAGTTCACTGAACCTGGGGTTCCCGTAGGCCATCCCGAAAGAGGGCCAGTAAAATTTGTAGCTGCAGTTCTTCCCCTTGCTGCAGTAAAGGTCCAGTACATGTTGCTTGTCGCTGGCGAACAACTCCACACTCAGGTCTTCTCGAGAGTAACCCAACTCCTTCAGACCTTGGTCTAGGACTTCCCCCAATAGTTGATAGTCCTCAGTTTTGGAGGCCGCCATCATGTTTGAGGGCTCCTCCTTCGATAGTCTCAGGTAACTCGAGGTATGTTCCGACTGCTCCAGTGGCACAGACTCTCTGCCACTGCTGTGGTCCACGTAGAGGAGGTAGGGCGCTTGCAGCGTTAGGGATTGTATCTGGGAGTGCTGTACGAAGAAGTCAGTACCCAGTACAAAGTCGAAGGCCTCAGTGTCCATCACATAGAACCGATGGGCGATAGTCCGGGAGCCCATAGGTACCTCCACTTCACAGTCCCCGCAGCTGTGCACCACATGTCCATCCCCCATGCGTATAGCGGCGGTGGTCATGGTGTTCTTCAGGCTCCCACAAGGTAAAATTTTCTTGGCCACTATTGATATGGTGGCGCCAGTGTCCAATACCCCCAGGTATTCACGTCCCCCTAGTCGGATACGTACCCAAAGCACCAGGTCTTGGGTGCCACCAGAGCGTCCCCGTCAGAACTCCGCGGGACAGGTCACCTCGAAACCCTTGTTCCGCAGTTTGCGGGCCATCCTCGTGAAACGGCTCCTCTTCTTAGCGTTGCCGTCATCACCACCTTCATGCTCACGCTTGGCTCCTTGTTCTTGCTGGGCCTGCGTTTGTGAGCGTGTGGTAGGAGTAAGAAAAAGTCACTGCCATGTCTTTCTTGGAGGGCTTGATCCAGGCTAAGCCCCCCTTAAAACCCTTTGTTGATGCTGAGACAAACTTAAGTGTTTTTATCTCTCTTTTGTTGCCTAAAGTACACTTTCTCAAAGTAACTAGGGTTGTGACCCTAGCCCCCCCATGAAGTTCACCCCTACCACTCAACTGAGCGGAGGTACCTTCCTTCATGGAGGTCATACCAAAATAAATCAGGCATTCCATGCTTGTGGGCCTTGGAGGTTAAGCCTAAGTGGTCGCCCACCCCAAGACCCCTATACTCAATTGATTCTACCACTTATTGTGGTCCTACTTTGTAACTGTTTCTGAATTCAGTTGCTTGGCCAAGTCATTTTCTGTGTGGTCCTGACATCTATGCCCCTCAGTCCTAACCAGCACCATTTCACCCAAAAGAGTGCACATGAAGTGCCTATTGCAACCTCTGAGGCTAGAGTCTGACCAATTTTCATATAAAACCTTTTGCTTTACCCATTTGTGATTAAATCTATGTTCATATACCTGCTTTGTCTATCTGCAGCCCTTCTGTGTTACACTGGATTCCAAAACCAATCATTGATTTCATTGATTCGATCCATATTCAGTCCTTGCTCTACTTGCTGCTTTGGTTTGGGGTCTTCAACTACAAAACCAACTTGCAGGAATACATCAAAAGACCTAGGGCATAATTCAAGGACATCTTTCCGGTAGCAGAGACAGTCCCTTGAGACCTTTTGAACCGACCCTGAGAAGTGCAGAACAAAAGCTCAACAACAAGTCCATAATGTCCACACCAAGTGTAAGGACCTGGCCTATCCGAACTGTCCAAGTACAAATGGGCAGTGTGGTCCACCCAATGAGTGAACCACCACACCGAGCACCACATCACCTCAGTGGCGCATCTGGGTCCCAAGGAGATCCAGAACGCAGAAGGGCGGAGAAGAATAAAGGCCTTACCACCGAGGCCTTAGCAGCACACGGTGGAGACAGCTTCAGTCACCTCCACAGACGTGTGGCTGCTTCAGTATCACGATCCAATTGCCCAGCTTCATCCTCAACTGCCATTGAAGGACCTGAGGAATATGAGAAGCTGAAGATGAAGATGGATGAGTACATCATGCACGATGAGTACTACAAATCCATCCGTGGGGAAGATGGAGAGGAACCACTGGCTGTACATGGGTCCAGACCACGTACGGATCTAGGGTCCTACTCACACTCAGGCCCTCCGTCTACTGCATCCCTGCCAAGACGACTACGACCTGAGTACCCAACCCCAAGGGCTCCCGAAGTGGGCCCAACACGAGTCGAAGAACATCATCCAA
Organism: Eutreptiella sp. 'Long Island Sound 2002'; assembly: GCA_964036045.1. Taxonomy (NCBI): domain Eukaryota; phylum Euglenozoa; class Euglenophyceae; order Eutreptiales; family Eutreptiaceae; genus Eutreptiella; species Eutreptiella sp. 'Long Island Sound 2002'. Next base: position 39,749,087 of record OZ038385.1, read on the forward strand.
GGCCAACCTACGGTGCCCTGGATCAAACGGCCGAGCTGCTGGCCAAATTCCTGTCTGGATCAGAAGATCCAGATGTGACGGCCTTATCAGAGGCCATTAAGGCTAAACTGGGTATTGCAGAACCCTTACCCAAGCCTGAGTTCCTCTCTCTCTCTCCAGGGCTGAGTACCCTGGCCGAAGATCTCAAGAGATCCAGGGTCTCAAGGCTGTTGCCTAAGGTTACCTGCCCCAGCCCCTTTCACCCCCGTGCCAGGACTGTGCCTATGGCGGACCTACAGGACGTGCCTGTCACAGAGAGTGAGAGAAGAGGGCTGTCAGCCCTGGCCCCACTTGCCGGCGTGTCGCCTTCAGGCCTAACTCCAGGGGGTGGGAAGATGGGCAGACCAATTGCCCAGGCGAACATCCAGCTGGAACTGCCGGAGTTGGACCCTAAAAACCTGCCTGAATGGGCAGAAGAATTTGCGGAGTTCCTTTTGTTGACTGGCCAATCCCATGTGGATGTGGCCACCAAATGTTCAGTTCACTGCTAAAACGCTCATGCAAAAAGAAATTTTTGCAAAAAAAGGTCAAACAGATTGTGAAAACCTGTTCTACTTGGGCGGAGGTACTCCTGAGGTTAGAGAAAACATTCCCAGTCTATGAGACTGACCTCAGCGTACGCACACAAATCGAGGAGCTACCTATGCTCCCGGAGTTTCCATCCGCTGCGCGAATTTCTGAGTATGTGTGCGACATGGAGTACTTATTTTCGAGGATGAATGTGGGCTCCTACGGAGCCACTGAGCCCCACCTGTGGCTCATGAGTAAGATCCCCCAGCGTACGTGGGATGATTGCCGCTCAACCTCTGAGAGGAAGAGCAGGACCAACTCGTATGATACACTGGTGGATCTCTTGATTGAGCTAGCTCTTGAGAGAGAGAACGACTCCCACATGGAGAAGTTCCTCAAGAAGCATTTGGGACGAGGTGGTACCCCTACCCCTGAACGTGGCGAAGGGAAGGGGCATAAAAATCCCACTAACACCAACCAGGGAGGCGGTAAAGGGAGGGGCAACCTACGTGCCATGAACGAGGTTCCAACTGATGCAGGCACCCCCCCCCTGTTTTACTGCCGACCTGTCAATGACAAGGGGGGACCTTGTCATGCCTCTGACTGCGATCTCCGCAGTGGCTGTATGCTGCAGATGAAACGTCAGCAGCATACTAAAGATGGGAAAACTGTGACCCATCAGGACCACTTCAGGTGTACCATCACCTGTGGTTACTGTGGCAAGCGTCGTCACTATGAGGACGAATGCCACATCAAGAAACGCGAGAGTGACAAACTCAAGCGTCAGGAGGCGGAGCGCCAGAAGAACCCGACGCCCGCCAGAAATCCCCCGAATGGGGATAAAGGTAAAGGAGGTGGCAAGGGGGGTGGTAAAGCTTGAACCCCTAACCCCCAGAGGCGCTCATCAGCGCCCGTTGCTACGCCTACTCCTGCTGCTACACCCGCTCCTGCCGCAGGTGTCCCCCAGAAGCGCCCCCAAGGGGATAACGCTACCCCTGAGGGGAAAAATTCTAAGAAGAGGCGCTTGGCCTGGATGGCCAAGTCCCTCATGGCTGCAGGAGTGGATGTGAAATTCCCTGATGAGGAATAGGGGGGCGGCTCCGAAGAGGAGGACTTGGTTTTCTGGATCCTCGTGAAAATCGGGGATCAGGTTTTTCGAGCAGTGCTTGATACCGGTGCAACACTTTCCATAGTGGCCCGGCGCCTGCTTAAAACTTTCAGGAAGACCAAGACTGTGGCCATAAGAGTAGGGGTTGGGCGTACCATCCATTCCTTGGGGGGGGTCTATGTGACCATATGTCTGGGCGACGAAACCGTGACCCAACACTGCAGAATGTTGGACACTGACGCCTTTGACATTGTCATTGGCACTGACTTTCTAAGAAGAAACCCCCAGGTTAAAATGCTGTCCCTACAGCGTCCTTACTCTTTGCACTGCGACTTTGGCAGTGGGCTTTTCTCCGTTCCTTTGGAGCTGTCAGGACGAAAAGAGTCTGGGCTGCGCTACGCAGCCAAGACGAACTATCGTACTGAAAACTACCAACTGGCCCGTCATGTTCTCGAAAATGGACTGGCGGCCCTTCAGGTAAACCTGGACGAGATCCAGGTGGAATTTTTTGCGAGCCAACAACAGCACATCATGCAGTTGTACTGCTCGAAACAAATGAACAATGCTTTCCGATTCTTCTGGAAAGCAATGGGCCTAGCGTATGCTAACCCTCCCTTCTCCCTGCTCGCGAAGGTTCTAACCAAGATCGCTTATGAGGGAGGAAGGGTTGTTATGTGCACCCCTGACTGGGGTTGCTCTGGTGAACATGCTTACTGGCGCCGTATGCTTGACCGAATGACCGTGGGAAGAGTGCAACTCCCCGACGGCCCCATCTATGTGCCTGAGGACTCAGACACAGCTATGCAGGCCCCTGAGTGGGCCAGTTTCCTGTCCATCATCGATGGATCTCTCAATCCTGTACCCCTGTGTGACCTGGACCAGGTGCTACTAAAAGAGGTCATGGCCGAAAATCGTGGCCTGACCCTTTATGATCCCAAAAATCGATCTCCTGAGCACCTATCTGCCACACTTACAGGGTGTGAGTCTCCTGATGACTATCTGGAACCTGCAGCTGTAAAAGAGGATGCTGACGACCAACTGTCTGAGATCGCCAGCACTATTCCCTCTGTTGATCCCAGCTGTGTTGACCTAAAACATAGTGCTTTCCTGGCCCAGCTGTTGCTAGAGGAGGTAGATCTAGAGTCAACCTCTGAACCCGCTTCCTCTGTTGGGAAACCAGTGCTACACATGCAGCCTGTGCACACAGGTGAACCCGTGGCCCGGAGTACTGATGCTCTGGCACGGCCTGCTGCTAATAACATGCCCTTGTCTGAGCATGACACGCAAGAACTCCGACGGCTGCTGTACCTGAAGGCCGAAGGTATTGAGCGCCAGGAGCGGCTGCAATACCTCAGACAGACCTGGAAATACTCCATCTGGTCTGAGGAGGACGATGAGTCCTATACGCTGCCTGATCCTGAGATACCTCTAGTGTACTCTCTACACTATGGGCAGCAATGTCCCCCTGAGTGGGACGATGGTACTGTACCTGCCGAAACTGCTGATCGGCATAAAAAGAAAGAACATGGAAAAAGCAACCTCCATGCTGAGGAGGACTTCCTTCAGAAAGTCGAGAGTCTTAACCTTGACCCCCGCCTGAAGAAACTGCTTATAACCTATGAGGAGGTGTTCGGCGCCTTGCCGCCTCCTCTATCTTGCAAAAAACTGGTCCAGATGGACCTGAAATTGAAACCAGAATTTGAAAAGACGCGAGTGAGGCGTCGTCCCTATCCCGCTCCACAGGAACAGGTTGAGGAAATCGAGCGCCAGATCCAAGAATGCATTGATGCTGGCCTCGTTGAAGAGTACAAACATGGGGACTATCCCCATCACTGCAGCCCCTGTTTCCTTGTTGCTAAACCAGGGTCAACTGCTCTACGTCTTGTTGTAGACTATGGTGAGGTCAACAAGAAAACCCAGAACCCCCCCCTCCCCGCCCCGCCAAACTCATCCTCAAGGCCACGGCGAAAGCCAAAGCCGCGGCCGCACGCACCAACCCCCCAACCCCCACACAGGCGACTCAGGCACCCCGGCAACCCACCGGGACGACCCCCGACCCGGCATCGACGCCCTCACACCTCCGGACAGAGGTACTCCTCAACCTGGAACCGGACCCCAACCCCAAACCCGACCCCAAACCCAAACCGGACCCCAACCCCAAACCCAACCCCAAACCCAAGCCGGCGCCCACGCGACCACACACAACACCGCATACGCAACGACACAAAACCACCCGATACCACCCCCGCCCAGGCCCTCGCCCGAGCCAGGACCCCCCACCCACCACGACCCGCGCCCCCCTCCCGCCGGCACCCACCACCACCGCGGAGACGGCCACCCAGCACGACCCCCTCCAAACCCTCGTCAAAATCCCCGTCATCAAGCGCCCCGTCATCCATCCCCCACAAACCACCACCACCGCCGGCCAAACCGACCCAGGGACGTGGGACCCCTCAACCATCGTCACCGTCAAGCCCGGCCCCCAACCCTTCCTCCATGCCCACCACATAGTGCAGCCCCGGGGACTGCCCACGATGCCCAACCCCCCATCCCCACAAGGGGGACCGGAAAACCCACAAGGACTCCATGGGCCATACCCGCAACACCAACCCCACCACTACACACACCACCACCACCAGCGGCCCCACCACCACCACTACCAACACCACCCCCACCACTACCACTGCCCACCGCCCTACCCCACCGGGCCACAACCCCCCGTACACCAACAGCACCAGCGGACGGGATGGCAGCCGCCGAACGCCCCGCCCGCATACCCACCCCCCCCGTACCAGCCACCACCCCCGTACCAGCCGTACCCCCGCGGCCACCATCCGATGGCCGAGGGGGCCCCATGGACGACGGGGGATCTCCCCCCCCAACCAGCACCGCGTGACGCCCCGTACCCCCCCGGCCACCATCCGATGGCCGAAGGGGCCCCAAGGACGACGGGGGACCTCCCCCCCCAAGCGGCGCCGCGCGAGCCCCCCCAGAGGCCGCCGACGCTTCCGGACTGGCCCGACTCGAGCGACGAGGGCCGGTCCCGCAAGCGGCGGCGCTCCCGCTCCCCCCCCGCACGGCACACTCGCCCACGGCGCCCACACCCCCACCGCGCCTCAACCACCCACTCGAGCCGCTCCCGCTCCCCCAGGTACCACCACGACCCCCAGGGACCCCGCTCCCGTCGCTCCCGCTCCCCCGGGCACCACCACGAGCGCCACCGCCGCCCCATGTCCCCCTCCCCCTCCCCCCACCGGCCACCCAGCCCCCGCCACCACCACTCCCGCTCCCCCCGACGCAGCCAGGCACGCCGCCGCCGCCCCACGTCCACCTCCCCCTCCCCCCACACGCCCCGCCGGGCTCCCCGTTCCCCCCGCCACCCGTACCCATCCACCACCCCCAGCCCCCGCCACCACCACTCCCGCTCCCCCGGACGCCACCGAGCGCGCCACCGCCGCCCCATGTCCACCTCCCCCTCCCGCTCCCCCCTCCGCCCGTACCCGTCCTCCACCCCCAGCCCCCGCCGCCGCCGCTCCCGCTCCCCCAGGCACCGCCACCCCCGCCACCACCGCAGGTCCACATCTTCCCCCCGCCGCTCCAGGACCCCAGGCACGGACCCCTCCCCCCCCCGGGCCCCCGCCTACCTCGCCTGGTGGTCTCCCTCCGCTCTGCAGGAGCTCCGCCGCTGGGTGAAATGGGCCGGGGGAGCGGGAAGGCACAGAGGAGTGCACACGGTGCATACCTTCGAGGAGGTGCGCACCCGCACCCCCGCAAACCCCAATGAGGCCGCCCCGGAGGCCATCATGCCGCAAGCGGCATGGGAGGCCCTCCTCCGCGATGCGGTCCAGGGCCTCCGCCCCCCCTACACCCCCCAAGCCCTCTGCCGGTGGCTCGAGGCCACCCACCCCCAAGCCTGGGCCACCGGCGCCCCCTCCCCACCCCGCCCCTCCCACCACCACCACACCAGGAAGGGGCAGGACAAGGGCAAGGGAAGGGCAAGGGGCACCAAGGACCACACAGGCAAGAGGGCACGGAAGGGCCCCAAGTGAGGGCAGGCACACGCAGGGACAGGGCGCCGGAAGCGACACCACATGGGGTCAGGACACCACCCAAGAACCAGGAAGGAACGGGAACGGGGACCAAGACACGGAGGAAAAGGGCACCACGACAGCTGCCACGACCCACACCGACGGGGAGACCAGCGCCGCCCCACCCCCACCAAACACCCCAACACACACCACCGAAGCAAACATCGGACGCCATGCGGATCACACCAGCGCACGCCCACCGGCCACCGGAAACCACACGGAGAACGGAGGGCACACCTACACGGGGAGAACGGACCACACCCACAGAGGAGGCCGCAGGGAACACCGCCGCACGGCACACCACCATGCCCTCACCGCCAGCCTACGACCCCGACCACCACGAAGGCCAACTCACAGGCACCGGAAGAGGACGAAAGCACGGCCGCGGCACCCACGACTACGGACCGACACCCCTAGAGGACACGAGACCAAGGCACAGGCCCCCAGGGAGGGCAACCCCACGGACCGTCACGCGACCACACCATGGGCTATAAGGGCCGGGCTGCGCTACCGTCGCGGTTTGACGCAGAGTATTGCTACGGGGGCTTGATCTCGGCTGGTCTCACGTCCGTGAGGGCGTCCGTCACCAACCTGTTGCGTCCAGTGGAGGAATGGCACTGCGGCGGCGCACCGATCCCGTCCATGATGAATATCGAGCATCGCAAGGGGAAGCGGAACGCTGTGATCGATCGCGAAGGCTTTGGTGCTGCTGGACGGTGCCCCCCTTCAACGCCATCTCCGAGCGCCGTGAAGACTGGAAGTACCAAGAATACTACCGATGCCCCGGACCCCAGCAGTCCAGCACCGGAGATATGGACATCCCCCTGACCCTACAGTGTGAGCTCATCCCTGCCGGCGGCACCGACCCGGACCCTGCCAGCGCAGCCGAGCTGCAGTGAAAGCCATTCGCCACTCAAACAGCGTTCGGAAGCCACCTCCACCGCCCGACTCCTGATGTCTGTTTGTCTGCCTTGGAGAAGGAACGCTTTTCCTACACCCCGAGTACACCTGCCTGTCTGCGAGGCCCGGTGAAGATTGAGTCCATGGGTGAGAGTCAGTGTGCACGCCCCAAGGACACCGTGATCATTCAGCAGAATTTCCCGAAGACCTAACCGACCCACACAGGCCAGGCTGACCTCCACTGACCCACCGCGGCACCACGCGAGACCACGGCACACCGCACCACAGCGCGCCACAGAGCAACGCACCACAGCACGACGCGACGCGACGCGGCACAGAGCGGCACAACACGACACAACTGACCCTAACCTGAGGGACTAACCGAAGCCAGCCACCGCACACCCGGGAAGGCGCCGCGCCACCACGCCACACACCGGCACCACAGGCCACACACGGGACCACAGCGCGCCAGGCGACAACGGTGACGGACCACCCAGAAGATTACAGCCGGCACCGCGGAGGGGTAAGGACACGAGCAACCCCAGCCCCCTAACCCAAAACCACAAGCAGCCGCCTGGCGCAGCCGCCCAGCCGGCAGAGCCAGGACCTAACCCAGCAAGAAGGGGCGCCGAGCCCACAGTGTACAGAGCCCACCCGACCCATGGGGCCGGAACATGGCCACACAGAACGCAACTGAAAACAGCAGCCCGGAAGACAACACTGAATACAGGCCAGTGCGTGCGCCAGCCGAGGGAAGGCAGAGGGAGGAACAGGCAAGCCCCCCCCCAAAAAAAAAAGAAAAAAAAGGAGGGGGGAAGGGGAAAAGGCACGAAAACAGCCCACAGCAGCCCAACCACCCGCCAACACCACCACAGGCGGCCAGGCCCCCCCCCCCGGAAAAAAAGAAAAAAAAAAAAAAAAAAAGGGGGGACCCCCGCAGAGGCACAGGCGAACCACCCACCCAAAACCGGCAACACCAAGCCAGTAACAGCGGACCACGGGGAAAAGGGACAGAAAAAAAAAAAAAAAAAAGGAGAGCCACCAGCCCAGCCCGAAAGAAAGGGGATGGAGGGACAGGGACCACAAAGCCCAGAAAAAAAAAAAAAAAAAGAAAAGAAAAAAACCAAAGCAAAAAAAAAAAAAAAAACACACACCCCGACAACCCAGCCAAGACGGACTGGGCACAGGCGAGACCCGGGCCCGGCACACACGCCCACACCGCGCGCCGGAACCGGAAACGGCGGGGGGAAAGCGGGGCGCCCACGAAACCACACACGTCCCAAAAGCAGACCGAAACCGAAGCCCAACCACGAACACCACAAATAGCCGACACTAGGGGGACAACACCACAAATCGAGCCCAAAAACACCCACCCTAAACCCCAGCCAGGACAGACGGGGTTAACAAAACCCGCACCCAACCGCCAACCGGACCCAAACACAAACACCACACAACAGTAGGAAACCCAGTGCCCACAGCCCGGGCACTGAGGCAGCCCGTGCCATGCAGGTGACCCGGCCAAACGAGATCCGGAGCCCGGGGGTAAGGCTGCATCCTAAGGCCTGCGCTGCTTTGGGACTCGAGGCGGAGCGTGCGACACCCAAGCGCCTCGGAACCCTAGTACCAGGAACGTGCATGCACGCCTTGGGAACGGGATACGCCAGGAAGTCCGGTGAACCCCTAGGGTTCCGCCCAAAGGAGGGGACGTGCGCAAGCACGGGGGCACACCCTCCCGGCGAGACAAGCATGTCACGCTGGCGGCGATCAGCCCTCCCGGCGTAGCCCGGGGCCGCTTTGTTGGGGGCCAACAGTCAGGTCTAGCGGGAAGTAAGCCGCCTCCCCTCTTCACGCGCGAAGCCTCTTCCTGTTCGTCACAGGGGCGACGCCAGGGGGAACCATGGGGCGCCTCTCCACGACCGAGTGCACCTACCTACCTACCTACCTTGGGCGGAGGTACTCCTGAGGTTAGAGAAAACATTCCCAGTCTATGAGACTGACCTCAGCGTACGCACACAAATCGAGGAGCTACCTATGCTCCCGGAGTTTCCATCCGCTGCGCGAATTTCTGAGTATGTGTGCGACATGGAGTACTTATTTTCGAGGATGAATGTGGGCTCCTACGGAGCCACTGAGCCCCACCTGTGGCTCATGAGTAAGATCCCCCAGCGTACGTGGGATGATTGCCGCTCAACCTCTGAGAGGAAGAGCAGGACCCACTCGTATGATACACTGGTGGATCTCTTGATTGAGCTAGCTCTTGAGAGAGAGAACGACTCCCACATGGAGAAGTTCCTCAAGAAGCATTTGGGACGAGGTGGTACCCCTACCCCTGAACGTGGCGAAGGGAAGGGGCATAAAAATCCCACTAACACCAACCAGGGAGGCGGTAAAGGGAGGGGCAACCTACGTGCCATGAACGAGGTTCCAACTGATGCAGGCACCCCCCCCCTGTTTTACTGCCGACCTGTCAATGACAAGGGGGGACCTTGTCATGCCTCTGACTGCGATCTCCGCAGTGGCTGTATGCTGCAGATGAAACGTCAGCAGCATACTAAAGATGGGAAAACTGTGACCCATCAGGACCACTTCAGGTGTACCATCACCTGTGGTTACTGTGGCAAGCGTCGTCACTATGAGGACGAATGCCACATCAAGAAACGCGAGAGTGACAAACTCAAGCGTCAGGAGGCGGAGCGCCAGAAGAACCCGACGCCCGCCAGAAATCCCCCGAATGGGGATAAAGGTAAAGGAGGTGGCAAGGGGGGTGGTAAGACTGGACCCCCTAACCCCCAGAGGCGCTCATCAGCGCCCGTTGCTACGCCTACTCCTGCTGCTACACCCGCTCCTGCCGCAGGTGTCCCCCAGAAGCGCCCCCAAGGGGATAACGCTACCCCTGAGGGGAATAATTCTAAGAAGAGGCGCTTGGCCTGGATGGCCAAGTCCCTCATGGCTGCAGGAGTGGATGTGAAATTCCCTGATGAGGAATAGGGGGGCGGCTCCGAAGAGGAGGACTTGGTTTTCTGGATCCTCGTGAAAATCGGGGATCAGGTTTTTCGAGCAGTGCTTGATACCGGTGCAACACTTTCCATAGTGGCCCGGCGCCTGCTTAAAACTTTCAGGAAGACCAAGACTGTGGCCATAAGAGTAGGGGATGGGCGTACCATCCATTCCTTGGGGGGGGTCTATGTGACCATATGTCTGGGCGACGAAACCGTGACCCAACACTGCAGAGTGTTGGACACTGACGCCTTTGACATTGTCATTGGCACTGACTTTCTAAGAAGAAACCCCCAGGTTAAAATGCTGTCCCTACAGCGTCCTTACTCTTTGCACTGCGACTTTGGCAGGGGGCCTTTCTCCGTTCCTTTGGAGCTGTCAGGACGAAAAGAGTCTGGGCTGCGCTACGCAGCCAAGACGAACTATCGTACTGAAAACTACCAACTGGCCCGTCATGTTCTCGAAAATGGACTGGCGGCCCTTCAGGTAAACCTGGACGAGATCCAGGTGGAATTTTTTGCGAGCCAACAACAGCACATCATGCAGTTGTACTGCTCGAAACAAATGAACAATGCTTTCCGATTCTTCTGGAAAGCAATGGGCCTAGCGTATGCTAACCCTCCCTTCTCCCTGCTCGCGAAGGTTCTAACCAAGATCGCTTATGAGGGAGGAAGGGTTGTTATGTGCACCCCTGACTGGGGTTGCTCTGGTGAACATGCTTACTGGCGCCGTATGCTTGACCGAATGACCGTGGGAAGAGTGCAACTCCCCGACGGCCCCATCTATGTGCCTGAGGACTCAGACACAGCTATGCAGGCCCCTGAGTGGGCCAGTTTCCTGTCCATCATCGATGGATCTCTCAATCCTGTACCCCTGTGTGACCTGGACCAGGTGCTACTAAAAGAGGTCATGGCCGAAAATCGTGGCCTGACCCTTTATGATCTCAAAAATCGATCTCCTGAGCACCTATCTGCCACACTTACAGGGTGTGAGTCTCCTGATGACTATCTGGAACCTGCAGCTGTAAAAGAGGATGCTGACGACCAACTGTCTGAGATCGCCAGCACTATTCCCTCTGTTGATCCCAGCTGTGTTGACCTAAAACATAGTGCTTTCCTGGCCCAGCTGTTGCTAGAGGAGGTAGATCTAGAGTCAACCTCTGAACCCGCTTCCTCTGTTGGGAAACCAGTGCTACACATGCAGCCTTTGCACACAGGTGAACCCGTGGCCCGGAGTACTGATGCTCTGGCACGGCCTGCTGCTAATAACATGCCCTTGTCTGAGCATGACACGCAAGAACTCCGACGGCTGCTGTACCTGAAGGCCGAAGGTATTGAGCGCCAAGAGCGGCTGCAATACCTCAGACAGACCTGGAAATACTCCATCTGGTCTGAGGAGGACGATGAGTCCTATACGCTGCCTGATCCTGAGATACCTCTAGTGTACTCTCTACACTATGGGCAGCAATGTCCCCCTGAGTGGGACGATGGTACTGTACCTGCCGAAACTGCTGATCGGCATAAAAACAAAGAACATGGAAAAAGCAACCTCCATGCTGAGGAGGACTTCCTTCAGAAAGTCGAGAGTCTTAACCTTGACCCCCGCCTGAAGAAACTGCTTATAACCTATGAGGAGGTGTTCGGCGCCTTGCCGCCTCCTCTATCTTGCAAAAAACTGGTCCAGATGGACCTGAAATTGAAACCAGAATTTGAAAAGACGCGAGTGAGGCGTCGTCCCTATCCCGCTCCACAGGAACAGGTTGAGGAAATCGAGCGCCAGATCCAAGAATGCATTGATGCTGGCCTCGTTGAAGAGTACAAACATGGGGACTATCCCCATCACTGCAGCCCCTGTTTCCTTGTTGCTAAACCAGGGTCAACTGCTCTACGTCTTGTTGTAGACTATGGTGAGGTCAACAAGAAAACCCAGAACCACTCAGGGAGTATTCCTAACATGGAAAACACCCTGGAGCGTATTGCCAAATGCAGGTATAAGACCAAAATGGACAAACGCTCTGGTTTCTGGCAGGTTGACCTAACCGCCGCAGCTCAGGAGCTGCTTGCCTTTATAACCCCTAAGGGTCGTGTCTTCAAGTGGAAGGTTATGCCTTTCGGGGTGGCTAACGCCCCAGCGCTCTTCCAGGAGCTTATGAACAAAATTTTGTACATACTGAGGCGCAGGCCTCTAGTACAAGAGTTGATTTCTCGGGGTGCAGAAATGGAGGCTCACATCGACGACGTGAGTTTGGGTACTAATACCAAAGAGGACCATGTCCTTCTCCTCTGTGAATTCGTCACTGTCTGTCAAGAAAACCATCTCCGAATCAAACTCGAAAAATGCGAGTTTATGAAAGAGGAGATGGAGTATTTGGGTTTCGATGTGGGGTATGGCTGGTGGAAACCAGCCGCGTCTAAGATGCAGCCCCTACAGGACATGCAGATTCGCGATGACCCTAAGAAGGGTCTACACGATGTGAGGAGTTTTGTGGGCGCCTGTAATTTCTATCGGCGTCACATCCACAATTTTACTTACTCCTCTGCACCCCTCACTGACCTAATCAAGAAAACTACTCCCTGGAGGTGAACCTCCAGAGAGGAAGAATGTTTCCAGGAGTTGAAGAAGAAGATTGCCTCCTCCAACTGCCTGGGAGTTCCCCGCCCTGAGGGCGAGATAGTCCTGATCACTGATGCCAGTGATGTAGGGGGGGGAGGTACGATCTACCAATGGCAGGAGCTTAACCCCGCTGAGCTAACCCACTGCCATTATCGTACTACTGGACTGAACCGTGATGGTTCGTTGAAACATGACTATCCTACCAGTGAGTGGCGACTGGTGCCACTGGGACACTGGAATTGGAAGTGGAACCAAGCGCGTTCCAACTACAGCACATATGACCAGGAACTCCTGGCCGGTATGTTGGTGCTATCTTCACAATCCCGACTCCTGGGGTCTAACCCTATTGTCTGGCTGTGTGACCAGGAGCCTGTGAAGTCTTTTCAGAAGGGCCCACCACCAGAAAAAGCGAAGCTAAAACGGTGGTGGACTTACCTGAGCCAGTTCAGGCTGACAGTGCATCATATCCCCGGGATTAAGAATGAACTGTCTGACTATATATCGCGCAACAACTTCGATGCGCTTATTGGTGAGAGCTCTGAGGCACTCGCCAAAGAGGCTTTCCAGCTGGACGTCCAGCTTGACCTGTCCATGCGCACTGCTGGAATCCTGGAGGGTTGGAGTCTAACCGACTATCAGTCAGAGTATGAAGAAATTCTCCAAACCCTCAACACTGGTCTCGAACCCCGTGTCATTGACGGGCACCAGTGGTATAAAAACAATCAGTACCTCTTCTACGAGGACCGAATTGTGGTGCCTGAGGCACGACTGGATGGGTGCCTACAGTGGTCCCATCTCAGTTCTGGTCACACTGGCGCTAATCGCTCAGTGGACTTCTTCCGTGAGTGTTTCTACTCTAGTCTAACCCTGACTGAACTGAGGTCGCGTATGCAGACCATTGTGGATGCTTGTGGCTGTCATGCCAGCAAGCAAAGTGACAGTAGGGATAGGGGTCTGATCTCCAGCTTACCCATACCCTATTGTGCTAACTCTCTACTCTACGTGGATTACATCCACGGCTTACCACGCTTTGGCGGCTATGATAGTTGCCTCGTGGTCACCTGTGGTCTATCTCGCTTCACCCGTGTGTTCCCTTGCAATAAGAAAATCACAGGTGAGCAGACTGTAAAAATGTTGGTCGAACAATGGTTCGAACCCTATGGAGCACCTAAACAGGTGCACTCTGATGAAGATGTACGCATCCGCAGTGACACTGGGTGGTACAAACGAGTGCTAAATGCCCTCAACGTGGAGGTAACCACAGGTGTGCCCTACACTCACACGTCTAACCCTCTCTGTGAGAGACAGAACCGTGTGGTGGAGCAAAACTTAAGAATCCTGATGAAACAGGAGCGCACCAAGGACTGGGTACGCCTAGTGCCCTGGGCAGTTCTGTCCATGAACTCACAGCGGAGCTCTTCTACGGGTTTCACCCCCCACGAACTGTTCCATGGAGGACGACCTGCTTGGTTCTTCAAAACCCCCTTTCCTGAGGACTTCAAGAGCCCTGTGGGAGATTGGCTAGAACACAAGCAGTCTCTGGCTAACCAGGCTGGTACTAACCTGAGGCACATTCGTGACCGTGAACAGAGCCGACGGAACCGCCTACGGCGACCTGCCAGCTTCAAGGTTGGTGACCTTGTTTTGGTACACCATTCACGCCTACCCTCCTGGCCACGTAACTGCCTACAGGACCCTTACTTTGGACCCTATCGTATCATCAGGATAGATGGATCCAGGATCCATGTCAGGTGCAGTCCACGTCTAGGTGGTGAACTGCTATGTGCTCCTAAGCAGTTGAGGCACTATCACTCCCCTGACGACTTGTCTTGGGATGAGTGGCGCCTCAGCGACAGTGAGATTGAACGTATAGACCTAGAGAACGCTGCCAGTCCAGAGGAGGCAGACGAACTCGAAGAGATGACTGCCGATGAGATGGCAGTCGATGGTTACTACGTGGTTGCAGGTATTGCTCGCCACGAGTATAAACAGGGCTGGAAATTCCTTACCCTGTGGGATGGCTATGGGTTGTCCGAGGCGACCTGGGAACCTATGTCAGCCTTCATACAACCAGATGGGAGTATCAACCCCATCTTCCGCACTTACCTCGTTGAGAACAACGAGGGGCAGCTCCTAACCCGTGCTGAGACTATGTCCCAGCGTAAGAAGCGAAACTAATTACCCTGTGTCGGTCTACTGACCCTGTCTGTGCCCTGCAGACCCATGTCTATGGTTTCCAGCGTGAGCCAGGTGGCCGCTTATCAAAATTGCAGCCACCCAGCGAGTGTTTGCCTTGTTGACCATGTGCTGCATGGGTACTGCCCTAATGTAATGACCTTGGTGAGCCAACGAAGAACGGTGGCTTTCTACACCAGGGGGGAATGACAAGCAAGGTGTTATGAGGCAAGGTGTGTCTTCCCTCCTTGGGGACAAGCGAGCCCACAGTTAGGACCCCTGACTGGTCCAGACCCATGGGGTTCTACCCTTCCTTACAGGGTTTACCTTACCCTTACCTGCCATAACGTATGTGTGAGTGTGCTAGTCCTAAGGTCCTGAGAGCAAGCCGCAGAAGTGGTGTCCTAATTATACCCAAGTCTGCGCCCTTGCTAAACCTGGAGGGTTGGCTTATTGATGCCACGGGGTACGCCCCGGGTCTCCCCTCCCCTATGCGCCCAATTTCTGTGCTGGCGCAAAACCTTGGGGGAATACCCAGAGTGTTAGTCCAGGTATTGTTTTCCCTACCTATCTGTCTACTACAGGGAGGGGTGGCCAAAAGCTATGAAGGCATGCAAAACGCCTGTTTGCTATGTGGCCAAAAACACTAACCTAACCACTGTCACAGCCCACCAGCCCAGCTAAAATTGCAGGAAAAGGGTGGGACAGTGACACGCCCCCTACAGGTCCTACACACCCTACAGTGGCACCATCCTGGTGGGCGAGCACTGGGCAACTGGCTCTAGCCCCCACTCAGGACTACCACTCCTACACGCACACTCTACTTGGCGTTGCGGAGGTGAAGTTCTCATGGGTCCTAACGACCCTCCTGTGAAAAGGACGAGAGAACACAGCGCTCCTAAGCAGCTGTGGCCTAACAGGGGACGCCACAACGCGTTTCCCCTGCTAGGGCTTGGAGGGAAGGGGTGCTCTCGTTGCGTGCACAGCGCAGATATCGTTGAAGTCGAACTGTCCTCGCCACTCCTGGCTGAGGCACAGTGATTTGATTTGTGATCAGCGCCCCTGTTTTGCTGGGGCAGAAAAATGGTAGCCGCCGAAGGCAGCTGCTGCGTGCACCAATCACCCTAACCTCTCCCACCTGTACAAAAGAGGCAGATGAAGGGGCGTTTGCGACTGTGGAACCAAGCCACACTCCAGGTATTATACCCTTCTCAGTGTGACCTATAATACGCTGTTCGCAAACACGCTGCAGATGCAGCTACCCCTGTCAAGCAAGCAAGCTTTAAGAAACTCCTCGGGTTCTCTTAAAGAACGTACCGAGGAGCCTCTGGGTAACCTAAACAAGGTTTACCGTGCGCAATTCGCGTGGCCTACCCTTTAATGCATCATGTGCACGCAGGGAAGGGAGGCGTAACCACAGACTCAACCAGGAGGTGAGCTCCTCCTGGGCTAACCTACCTTACTCACCATGCATCGTGCGAATGCCGCATTGAAACGAACACAAAACAAACCTAAGCGTTTTAAGCAACTCAACTTGAACGCTACGGCCGCACACGTACAAACGCTTACCTGTGAAGAAGGAAACAAGGGTGGATTAGGGATACAGGTGAAGCGATACAGCGTGTGGATGCCTAGATTAGGCACATGCATCGCGAGCACAGCGCATATTCTAACCCTACGTGCGCGCTGCGCGCTCCATCGGCATCACATACCTTTCATTCCTGCTTTCGCCTGTGCAGAGCACGAGAGATGAACACCCGACCCCCCAACGAGCACAGCGTTGACAACCCTAACGTTTTGACGGAACAACCAACACGAACGCAATGCGTGAGTGTGAAGTGACACAGACATACCTGAGAGACGGGTTGTTGAACTGCTCTGTGGTGTGGGCCGATTTTGAATTCTTTACTCTGAAGTTTATAAAAATTTTGATGCAACTGTGCAAAAATTTTCTTTAAAACTTTAAAAACTACGGCTCATACCTTCTTTTCCAAAAGCCGTTTTCGCTTGCGCAACCCTTTTCTTGGCGTCCGCTTCGTTTGCGCTTGTCTGCGACTTTAAGTTATGTGTAAAAATGACGATTTCCCGCGTGGTTTCGTCGATTTTCAACGATTTCACTTGCTAAATCGCAACCCCTTCCGCAAAACCGCAGGAATCACTCCCTGCTGGTTCCACTTTCTATTTTTTTCAGCTCCTGGGGGTTTGTGTCCTCCATTGGGAGTATTGCTCCGCCCTGGCCCTTGGTCAGGACGTTTACTAAAACGTTGTTTATACGGCGATAACCGTCCGCATTAGAGCGTTCGACTGTACCCTAGTGGACAGACACATGTGCTCTGGACAGGGAGTCCTGGGTTGAATTCCCACTGCCCCCACACTTTTTTTTTTCCAAACGTTTTTGCCTCACGCCGGCGACTTTTGAGGAATGCCCCTTCGAAGGGACATCATTCACGGTACATTACACTGTTTTTCAAGGGTCCCTACAGTGTGATAGGCTTCTATGAAGTGAGGAGAATGTTTCTGGTAAGTTTAATGCATTTTTTGAGGTAATTTTGGGAATATTTGAGCCTTTTCCTTGGTCCTACTAGCTTAGCTAACTAGTACTCCAGGGGGGAGTAAGAAAAAGTCACTGCCATGTCTTTCTTGGAGGGCTTGATCCAGGCTAAGCCCCCCTTAAAACCCTTTGTTGATGCTGAGACAAACTTAAGTGTTTTTATCTCTCTTTTGTTGCCTAAGGTACACTTTCTCAAAGTAACTAGGGTTGTGACCCTAGCCCCCCCATGAAGTTCACCCCTACCACTCAACTGAGCGGAGGTACCTTCCTTCATGGAGGTCATACCAAAATAAATCAGGCATTCCATGCTTGTGGGCCTTGGAGGTTAAGCCTAAGTGGTCTCCCACCCCAAGACCCCTATACTCAATTGATTCTACCACTTATTGTGGTCCTACTTTGTAACTGTTTCTGAATTCAGTTGCTTGGCCAAGTCATTTTCTGTGTGGTCCTGACATCTATGCCCCTCAGTCCTAACCAGCACCATTTCACCCAAAAGAGTGCACATGAAGTGCCTATTGCAACCTCTGAGGCTAGAGTCTGACCAATTTTCATATAAAACCTTTTGCTTTACCCATTTGTGATTGAATCTATGTTCATATACCTGCTTTGTCTATCTGCAGCCCTTCTGTGTTACACTGGATTCCAAAACCAATCATTGATTTCATTGATTCGATCCATATTCAGTCCTTGCTCTACTTGCTGCTTTGGTTTGGGGTCTTCAACTACAAAACCAACTTGCAGGAATACATCAAAAGACCTAGGGCATAATTCAAGGACATCTTTCTGTAGGTCCAGACTGCCCTCCAGAGGGCTCGGAGTTCCCCCCTGGATTAGGGTTGGGGTTGCCTCCGTTCTTGTCCTTGTTCTTGTTGTCGGGCTGGCGGTTAGCGCCTCCTCCTCGTCCACCTTGACCCTTGTCTTGACCACCTTGACCACGTCCTTTCGACTTGCCCTTGCCGGAGTCGTTGCCTTTGGCCTTGCCTCCACCTTTGCCTGAGCCTTTGCCAGGATCTTCACCTTTAAGCTTCGCCGATAGGAGTTGCTTATGGTAGCACTCATCCTCGTAGTGCTTCCGCTTACCGCAGAATGCACACGTGATGGTGCACCGGTAATGATCCGGCAGCTTCGCTTTGGCGCCGGTGTTCTTTTCCTGCTGCTTCCCCTGGACTACGAAGCAGTCTCGCTGCTCGCAGTCAGAGGCGTGCTGCAGGTGGCCCTGCTCGTCTCTGGCATCACACCAGAATAGCTCCTTCACGTTCTCCATGGTACGGGCGTGGGCGTGTTTGGGGGTAGTCCCCTGCCCAGGTCGGGACCCTTGGTACCCTTTGCCTCCAGAACCTCCACCACCAGGACGGTAGTTGTTCAGGGGCTGGTCGCTCTCCTTCTCCAGCGCCATCTCCAGGAGCAGCACGCATAGATCCTCGTAGTGGACGGATCTAGCCTTGCGCTCAGCCGTCAAACGGCACTCGTCCCATAGCTCTCGGTGGAGCTTGGCCACCAACCAGAATAGCAGGTCGTCGCTGCTGTAGGATCCGGGCGTCAGTCGTCCAGCCCAGTGATCCAGATCAGCCAACAGCTCAGAGACCCTGCCAGGTTTGGGGTTGTTGGGCAGCACGGGTAGGTTCTGAATCTCGGCCCTGATGGAGAGGTCGGTCTCGTAGGTCGGGTACTGCCTCTCCAGGGCAACCAACACATCGGCAAAGGTGGCGGAGTTAGTCACGATCTGCCTGACCTGCTTCTCCAGGTACTTGGTCTTGCAGCACTGCAGGAGCAGATCGCACTTCACTCGCCCACTCGCGTGGGTTTGGCCGGTCAGTCGTAGGAACCGGCCAAAGTTCTCAGCGAACTCGCTGAGGTCCTTGCCTGTGAACTCAGGCAGGTTGACCACTATCTTGGAGGTGGCAATAGCCTTCGCCTCCTGAGCTCGGCGTCCTTCAGGGCGTCGGGTCTTCTTCTTCTTCTTCTTCTTCTTCTTACCCTTGGGGTCCTCGGGGTCCTCAGGGTCATCGTCATCTGAGGGCGAAGAAGAATCCATCGACGGCGGCTCGTCATCGGAGGGGTCTCCGCCTAGATCACTGGAGCCATAAGGCTCCACGTCCACCATAGCCCTTAAGGCTGTCAGCCCCAGCCGGTCCAGCTCGGCCCTCGTCGAGTTCGTCACGTGGCTGTAGGGCGGCTGGGCCGTTCTCGGCACGAAGGGACTTCTCGGAATAGCTGCAGGCGTCGGCATCGGTCTGCTCCTCAGGCTCCCCAGGGTATTTGTCAACCCTGCCGTCAGGTGGTTAGCCTGTACTCGGTGGGGTGACATTCCCACCGAGATAGGTGACGGTTGGGGCGGGATCATCAGGGGCTCCAGCTTCTCACGGATCTCTTGTGTGAGGTCGCCCACGATTTTTGAAGTGGCTCCTCGGAGCACCTCGTTGATCTCCGACCGCGTCAGGGACCTGTTGGAGGATCTCCCTGATCCTCTACTCCTGCCTCCAAGAGACTCTGGACCTCTCCTCAACCCACTCAAGGGTGCATACCCAGGTGCATACCCAGGAGCATACCCAGGAACATCCACATAGGTTCCAGTAGCGTGTAGTGGATGGGGATAGTCAGCCGCATACCATCGCGGCGCAGAGCTGGAAGCCACCGGCTCACTGGCAGTAGTTGCCTCATGGAGCGCAGTGGTAGGTGGGCCCATACCATAGGCGGGGTAGGGAGGCATGCCAGTAAAGCCTATGCCCTCTGCCATAGGCGGGTCGGTTGTGGAAGTGGATGTTGCAGCGGCTGGGAGTGTGGTGGTTAAAGGAGAGGGTGATGCTTGGAGGCCAGATGCGCTTGGTGCGCCTTCGAAGGTAGGTTCATACATCGGGTCTTGCCCTCGTTCCTCTCCTTCGTCTGCTCCTTCTCCAGCATCCTTCTCGCTCTCTCTCTTCCTCTTCACAGGCTGAGTGGTGACCACCTCCTCGACAGACAGGGCCCCGAAGGCCGTCTGGAGTCCATCCAGGGAGTCCTCAGCCGCATCCACTGGCCCATGTAAGGGCTCCGCCGAAGGTACAGCGCCAGGCGCTGGCCTTGCCGGCACCTCAGGCGCTGGCGCTGTCTTCGCGTCGGCGTCCTCCTTTCTTGGATCCATGTTCTTTCACCCTTCAGCTTATATTTGCCCGTACTCGGCGCACTGGATGTACGGCACGGGGTTGCTGCCGGTGCGCAGTGACAGGCTGCCTCTGCTACCAGAAAACTTTATAGTGTTTTCAGCACTGTGTTTTTGCTTCTCCTGCTGCTTGCTGTAGGTGTAGGGTTTCCTGCTGCTTGTTTTGGAAGATGAAAACCTTTGTTTTGCAGAAATAGAGTCAATCCAGGATAAACCAAGCCAGAAGTGTGCAAAGAGGAGAAGATCAGGATCAAAGCATGAAGGGCTGCAGTGTAAACAGTGAAAGATGATTGCATATTCACAGATACTGCAACTCAGGTCACAAATGAATGCATATTAACAAAGATAGCTGAAATGTTTTTGGAAAAGAGTTAGAAAACTGCCTCATGGTCACTCTCTCTCCATAGTGCCATCTCAGGAGATGTGCACTCTTTGTTTTGGGTCCCATATGTGCTGAGGTGGCAGGGCATGTGGCGATGAGGTCACTGCCATGTCACATGGGATCTTCCTACTTAGCTAGGCTGACCAGGAATTGAACCCAGGAACTCTCAAAAAGAGGTGCCCAGCCCCCTAGGGTGCATACCACTAGGGCAGATAAGTATTCATGGAAAAACATAGATAAATTCATAGGCTCTGCCTTGGATATGTCAGTTCTCAGTTAACTCAGGAAAAGATGTTTTACTTCACATTGAAAGGGGATTAAGGGGTCCACTCCATATCCTGATTGGGTGTTTGATTCCATAGGTCAAAATGTGTTATCACCAGTTTTGGTGGGACCAATACTAAGATAAAAATGCATGGATGTTCAGTGCATCTCTAATACAACTAGAGTATGCCTCAAAGCAATGGAAAAGCACTTTTTCTTACTGCAGCAAGAGTCGCTGGCCATGGTAAAGCCCTCTTTTCCAGTGTTAGGGAAGCTATAGGTATTTTAAAGTAGATGTGAAAACCCAGGAAAGGCCAAGTAGAAATCCCTTTTTCCTGAAAGTGCGACAGTGGTGACGACCACTACACAAGGGGGGAGTAAGAAAAAGTGCTTTTCCAATGCTTTAGGGTATACTTTAGTTGTATTAGAGGTGCTCTAAGCACACAGGCATTTCTATCTTAGTATTGGCCCAACCAAAAAGGGTGATAACACATTTTGACCTATGGAACCAAACACTAAATTAGGATGTGGTGTGGACCCCTTTATCACCAAGCTATAGGCACTAAAACATCTTTTCCTGGGCTGCTGAGGCACTGATATACTGAAGGCAGAGCCTATGAATTTATTTATGTTTTCTCATGAATTCTTAGCTATCCTAGTGGTATGCACTCTAGGGGGCTGGGGCACCTCTTTTTGAGAGGTCCTGGGTTCAATACCCAGTCAGCCTAGCTAAGTAGGATTATCCCATGTGACATGGCAGTGACCTCATCGCCACATGCCATGCCACCTCAGCACCTATGGGACCCAAAAACAAAGAGTGCACATCTCAAGATGGCACTGTGGATGAGAGTGAGCCCTTGGGGCAGTTTTCCAATCAGTTTTCTCAAACACGTAAAATATTTCATCCTGAGTTGCAATGTATGCTAATTGCTCTGGTCTATTGTTGATAGTTTTCTTTATCTAACTCTTTGTGACTGCAGCCCTTCATGCTTTGATCCTGATTTTCTTCTACTTGCTTATCTCTGGCTTGGGTTATCCTGGATTGGTTGTATTTCAGCAAATAAAACATTTTCCTCATGAAAAACAAGCAGCAGGAAACCCTACACCAGCAGCAAGCAGCAGGAGAGGCACAACAAACACACAGTGTTGAAATCACTATAAAGTTTTCTCTTAGCGTTGGCCACCTTGTCTTTGAGCTCGTCAAACGCTTGTTGCCCTTGGGGGCCCCAGCGCCAAGTAGTACTCTTCTCCATCAGGTCCGTCAGAATGGCGCTGGTGTAGGTGAAGTTTTTGATATGGCGGCGATAGAAGTTGCACGCCCCAATGAAACTGCGTACATCATGAAGTCCTTTCTTGGGGTCTTCGTGTCGTACCTTGGCGTCCATCAGGGGTTTGGCCTTAGAGGCCGCTGGGGTTGACCAGCCATAGCCAACGTCAAACCCCAGGTACTGCATGGTCTCCTGCATGAACTCACACTTCTCCAGCTTGAGTCGTGTGTGGTTCTCTTGGCAGACCGCAAAGAACTCACCGAAGAGGATTAGGTGGTCCTCCTGGGTATTGGTCCCCAGGCATACATCGTCGATGTGTGCTTCCATCTAGGCCCCACGGGATATGAGTTCCTGCACTTTAGGTCTCCTTCGTAGGATGGACAAGATCTTGTTCATCAGCTCTTGGAATAGAGCGGGTGCGTTGGCCACGCCAAATGGCATGACCTTCCACTTGAACACCCTCCCCTGAGGGGTGATGAAGGCTAGTAGCTCCTGAGCGTTGGGCGTCAGGTCCACCTGCCAGAATCCACTCCTCTTGTCCATCTTGGTCTTGTAGCGACAGGAGGCTATCTTCTCAAGGGTAGACTCCATATTAGGAATGGACCCTGAGTGGTTCAGCGTTTTCTTATTCAGCTCTCCGTAGTCCACTACCAGCCGTTTGGCTGTAGACCCAGGTTTAGCCACCAGGAGACAGGGGTTGCAGTGTTGGGGTAGTTCTTGTATCTGTCGCTCAATCTCGTCGGCCTGCTCTTTAGGAGCCGGATAGGGTGTCCTCCGGATCTTGTGACCCACGAACTCGGGTTTCAGCTTGAGGTCCATCTGTACCAGCTTGTCACATGAAGCTGGAGGGGGTAGTTCTCCGAACACCTCCAGATAGGTCCTTATAAGCTTCCGCACCCGCGGGTCCAATAACTTGATCTTGTCCTCCATGTCCTCGTCAGAGTGTAAGTTGCTTGCCCCCTACGTAATAGACGTCGGGAGGTGATCCTCCACCGACTCTTCGCCCTCGGTAGTATCCTTCAACCCTTGGTAGGCATAAAGTAGGTCTCATTCAACCATCTCTGGTGGACGATGGCAACATAGGCACGCTCGAGGGGGTTCAAGTACACATTCCTCCGAGAGGTCGTCCTCCTGTGGGGTTCTCACATGGGCACTCCACACGCTCATCATGAGCTTAAGATCTACCTCCCTTTGCCAGGTGGTGATCTTCTGTTCGAGGTCCTCCTTCATTTGGGATAGATCTCCCATACGTCCTTGCTTCAGTGGCCATGAGCTGCGGGTAGGCTTAGCATAGCATAGCTTTTTCGCACCAACTTCCTCTTGGAGTCCACATACTCCCTTAGCCCGGATCGGGGATCCAGCTCTTCGTACAAAGGGTCTTCCACCCTCATGGAGAGTAGGGGTTTCAGTGGGGCAACGTACTCGGCGTTCTCCACTTCCTCCACACAGGTCTGCACGAAGAAGGCGTCGTGCTCAGTTTCGTCATGTGAGTGGATAGAGCTAGGGAGCTCGGATAGTCCACACTCAGAGACTCCATCAGGAACAGGTACATGGCAGGGAGAGTTGGGGGCGTTGGTGTTAGTCAGGACGTATTCATCCCCTCCGTTGATCCTTCAAGTCATCCAAGGCGAGTCCATCGCTTTCTCGTTGTATAGCCTGGACCAGAGTCGAGTCCAGGTCCTCCCAGGGGATGGAGGTAAGACCTCCGTCCGCCATGCTGAGCATACTCCCCCTTCCGGGTTTCCCGATAGGCGTCTTACGCCCCAGAGGCACGTAGATGGCCTCATCAGGTAACCGTACGGAGCTGATAGTCAGCCTGTCCAGGAGGGTTCGCCAGTAGTCGTTGCCCCCATTGGCTCCCCAATCGGGGGAACACAGGACCATACGGGAACGTTCCAAGGCCACCTTGGTCAAGACCTTCCCCAGTTCACTGAACCTGGGGTTCCCGTAGGCCATCCCGAAAGAGGGCCAGTACAATTTGTAGCTGCAGTTCTTCCCCTTGCTGCAGTAAAGGTGCAGGACATGTTGCTTGTCGCTGGGGAACCACTCCACACTCAGGCCTTCTCTAGAGTAACCCAACTCCTTCAGACCTTGGTCTAGGACTTCTACCAATAGTTGATAGTCCTCAGTTTTGGAAGCCGCCATCATGTTCCAGGGCTCCTCCTTCGATAGCCTCAGGTAGCTCGAGGTGTGCTCCGACTGCTTCAATGGTACCGACTCTCCGCCATTGCCGTGGTCCACGTAGAGGAGGTAGGGCGCTTGCAGCGTCAGGGATTGTAGCTGGGAGTGCTGCACGAAGAAGTCAGTCCCCAATACAAAGTCGAAGGCCTGAGTGTCCATCACATAGAACCGATGGGTACCTCCACTTCACAGTCCCCGCAGCTGTGCACCACATGTCCATCCCCCATTCGGATAGCCGCGGTGGTCATGGCGTACTTCAGGCTCCCACAAGGTAAAATTTTCTTGGCCACTATAGATATGGTGGCGCCCGTATCCAATACCCCCAGGTATTCACGTCCCCCTGGTCGGATGCGTACCCGGAACACTAGGTCGAGGGCCCCACCGGAGCGTCCCCGTCAGAACTCCGCAGGACAGGTCACCTCAAACCCCTTGTTCCGCAATTTGCGAACCATCCTCATGAAACGGCTTCTCTTCTTAGCGTTGCCGTCATCACCACCTTCATGCTCACGCTTGGCCCCTTGTTCTCGCTGAGACTGAGTTTGCGAGCGTGTGGTGGGACCAGACTACCCTCCAGGGGCCTCGGAGTTCCCCCCTGGATTAGGGTTGGGGTTGCCTCCATTCTTGTCCGTGTTCTTGTTGTCCTTGTCTGGCTGGCGGTTAGCGCCTCCTCCTCGTCCACCTTCGTTCTTGTCTTGCCCTCCTCCACGTCCTTTCGACTTGCCCTTGCCGGAGTCGTTGCCTTTGGCCTTGCCTCCACCTTTGCCAGAGCCTTTGCCAGGATCCTCACCCTTCAGCTTCGCCGATAGGCGTTGCTTGTGGTAGCAGTCATCCTCGTAGTGCTTCCTCTTCCCACAGAAGGCACAGGTGATAGTACACCTGTAGTGATCCGGCATCTCCGCCTTGGCGCCGGTGTTGGTCTCTTGCTTCTTCCCTTGGACTACGAAGCAGTCTAGCTGCTCGCAGTCGGGGGCGTGCTGCAGGTGACCCTGCTCATCTCTGGCATCACACCAGAAGAGCTCCTTGACATTTTCCATGATACGGGCGTGTTTAGGGGTAGTCCCTGGTCTAGGTCTCGATCCTTGGTACCCTTTGCCATGGCTTCCAGAGCCTCCCACTCCAGGACGGTAGTTGTTCAGGTGCTGGTCGCTTTCTTTCTCCAGCGCCAGCTCCAGGAGTAGTACACATAAATCCTGGTAGTGGACGACTCTAGCCTTGCGCTCTCCCGTTGAACGGCACTCGTCCCACAGCTCCCGAGGGAGCTTAGCCACCAACCAGAAAAGGGGGTCGTCGCTGCTGTAGGAACCGGGCGTCAATCGTCCAGCCCAGTGATCCAGGTCAGCCAATAGCTCAGAGACCCTGCCACGTTTGGGGTTGTTGGGCAGCACGGGCAGGTTCTGGATCTCGGCCCTGATGGAGAGGTCGGTTTCATAGGTTGGGTACTGCCTCTCCAAGGCAACCAACACGTCGTCAAAGGTGGCGGACTTAGTCACGATCTGCTTGACCTGCTTCTCCAGGTACTCGGTCTTGCAGCACTGCAGGAGCAGATCGCACTTGACTCGCCCACTAGCATGGGTTTGGCCGGTCTTTTGGAGGAACCGGCCAAAATTCTCAGCGAACTTACTGAGATCCTTGCCTGTGAACTCAGGCAAGTTCAGCACGATCTTGGAGGTGGCAATAGCCTTAGCCTCCTGAGACCTGCGTCCCTCGGGGCGCTTGGTCTTCCTCTTCTTCTTCTTCTTCCGCCGACTCGGGTTCTCGGGATCCTCAGGGTCGTCGTCCTCCGAGGGCGAATCAGAAGTCATTGAAGGCATCTCATCGTCAGAGGGGTCTCCGCCTAGGTCACTGGAGCCATAGGGCTCCACATCAACCATTGCCCTCAGGGCTGTTAGCCCCAGCCAGTCCAGCTCGGCTCTTGTAGAATTCTCCACGTGGCTGTAGGGTGGCTGGGCCGTTCTCGGTACGAAAGGGTATCGCTGCAGGGGTCGGCATCGGTCGGCTCCTCAGGTTCCCCAGGGTGTTTGTCAGCCCTGCCACCTCGTGGTTAGCCTGTACTCGATGGGGTGAAATTCCCACCATGGTAGGTGACGCTTGGGGCGGAATCAGGTGCTCTAGTTTAGCCCGAGTCTCTTGAGTGAGATCGCCTACAAGTTCAGAGGTGGCTCCTCGGAGAGCCTCTTTTATCTCCGATCGCGTTAGGGACCTGTTGGAGGATCTCCCCGATCCTCTACTCCTGCTCCCGCATGACTCAAGTCCTCTCCTCGGCCCACTCAGGGTCGCATACCCAGCAACATCCACATAGGCTCCCGTAGCGGGTAGAGGATGGTGATAGTCAGCCGCATACCATTGCGGCGCAGAACTGGAGGCCACCGGCTCACTGGTAGTAGTTGCCTCTGGAAACGCAGTGGTAGGTGGGTTCACACCATAGGCAGGGTAGGTAGGCATACCAGTAAAGCCTGTGCCCTCAGCCATAGGCGGGGTAGTTATGGGTGTGGATGTTGCAGCGGCTGGGTCTGGAGTTGGGAGTGTGGTGGTTGTAGGAGAGGGTGATGCGTGGAGGCCAGAAGCGCTTGGTGCGCCCTCGAAGGTCGAATCACTCGTCGGGTCGTGCCCATGGTCTACTCCTACGTCTCCCATGCTTTCTCCAGCATCCTTCTCTCTCTCTCTCTTTCTCTTCACAGGATGGGTGTCCACCTCCTCGACTGAGAGGGCGCAGAGCCGACTGAAGTCCCTCCAGCGAGTCATCAACCACGTCCACTGGCCCATGTAAGGGCACCGAAGATACAGCGCTAGGTCCAGGTCCAGGTTGACCAGGTGCTGGCATTGCTGGTGCCTCAGGCGCCGTCCTCACGTCGGTGTCCTCCTTCTTCGTGTCCATATTCGCCCTTCTTGCTTATATATGACAGATCTCGGCGCACTGGATGTACGGCACGGGGTGGCTGCTGGTACGCAGAGACAGTCTGCCTCTTGCTACCAGAAAGTTTTATAGTGATTTCCACACTGTGTTTTTGTTGTGCCTCTCCTGCTGCTTGCTGCGGCTGTAGGGTTCCTGCTGCTTGTTTTTGATGAGGAAACTGTTTTATTGTTGAAATACAATCACTCCAGGATAACCCAAGCCAGAGATAAGCAAGTAGAAGATAAACAGGATCAAAGCATGAAGGGCTGCAGTCACAAAGAGTTAGATAAAGACAACTATCAACAATAGACCACAGTGATAAGCACATATTGCAACTCAGGATGAAAAATTTTACATGTTTGAGAAAAACTGATTGGAAAGCTGCCCCGAGGGCTCACTCTCATCCACAGTGCCATCTTGAGATGTGCACTCTTTGTTTTTGGGTCCCATAGGTGCTGAGGTGGCATGGCTTGTGGCGCTGAGGTCACTGCCGTGTCACATGGGATAATCCTACTTAGCTAGGCTGACTGGGTATTGAACCCAGGACCTCTCAAAAAGAGGTGCCCCAGCCCCCTAGGGTGCATACCACTAGGATAGCTAAGAATTCATGAGAAAACATAGATAAATTCATAGGCTCTGCCTTCAGTATATCAGTGCCTCAGAAACCCAGGAAAAGATGTTTTAATGCCTATAGCTTGTGGATTAAGGGGTCCACACAACATCCTGATTTAGTGTTTGGTTCCATAGGTCAAAATGTGTTATCACCCATTTTGGTTGGGCCAATACTAAGATAAAAATGCCAGAGTGCTTAGAGCATCTCTAATACAACTAACGTCTACCCTAAAGAATTGGAAAAGCACTTTTTCTTACTACCACGTGTGTGCAAAGATGGATTTTGACAGGTTGGCCCTGAAAACTGGTTCAGGCTTGGCAAAAGACCTCTCCAACCAAAAGGACATTAAGCTCCAAGGTTTGGAGTGGGAGTACACTTTCAGCTTGGATGATGGTGGTGATGTTCCATCTGAAAGTGATTTGGAGGAGAAAGATGAAGAGGAGGAAGATGAAGAGAAAGATGATGATGCAAATGAGCAGGAAGGCGGTGATGATGAGAATGAGGTGGATGAGGTTGATTCGGATGGGGCATCGGATGGTTCCGATGTGTTTGGGCCCATGAATGTTGACCAACAAGGCCATTTCACGAAGCCGGCATGGGCTGAGATAGTCCCACAACCCTCCGAGGACATGTCTATCCAAAACTTGAAAAAACTAAAGTTGTGCATTGCATTGGATTACGGTCGCGACGTGGGGTGGGAGATTGGCCGTTTTTTAAAAATTGTACCACACGGGCATCCACAAGGGTGAATGTGTTCTGAATTTTGAAGGGGTGTTGTGATATCAAGCATTGCCTCCCTTGGAGGAATATGGGCCAAAGGGAAAATGGGTGATGTTGCAAGGCACCTTTCCTTGAGGACGAAACAAACAAGAGTTGGAAGTTATTGGACATACATGTGTTGGCAATTTCTTGCATGTGCATGTAGCATGTGTTGGAATTTTTTTGCATGTGAATGTCGCATGAAACAAGGAGCATGGTACCTCCGCCCTTGAGGTGGTAGGGGTGACCTTCTTGTTTCATGCACATGCCAGGTTGATGAAATCATGGAATACGGGCGAAATTCCTGGGCTGCACATATTCTTAAAGTTTTTGGATTTTTTGTAGCCTGCATATTCTTATAATCATATTCCTCCTGAAGCAGTCACACTGTACCCTTACACCAGCCTGGCCGACCTGGCAGAACCAAAGTCAGAGTATTCGAAGGTCAAAAGTCCTCCCTGTGATCCCTGTGAGTGTGCCTTTGTATGCTAAAGGTAAACAAGAGTTTCGAATTCCGTGCCCTGTTCATTAAAATGAGGCAAATTTGGTTTTTGTACATTGTTTTTTTTGCATTCTGAAGTCAAAGACACAAATGGGCGATTTCAATACATCTTGTTTTGGATTTACACTGACGTTTGACACCCTCATGTTGGCAATGAAGCCGTGTACAAACCACAAGGGTAAGGTAAGTATTTGCACACAGTATCTGAAGAAGTTGTTTGATCGATCTGTCAGCGCCATGGGCCGCTCGCCCACGGATGGCCAGCCCACCACCGCGACCCCAGTGCCAACCGTTGCGGAACCGCAACTGCAAACCCACCACCACCGCCTTTCGGGAGGGGGACGGGGGATGCGGACCATCAAAAAGGCGGAGGAGGGGGTGCGCCGGTTACAAAATTCCGGTGCAGTGCGGAGGGGGCGGCCGCGGACCGACAAACGGCCGCGGAGGGCGGCGGGGGCCGCCGCTCCGGCGGCGCCGCGGGCGCTACTCGAAACTGCGGGTGATCATCCGCACGGTCTTGGGGTCCACCAGCACGACCCCGGCGCAGTTGGTCTGGCCCCCGTAGCGCGACGACGTGAACACGGTGATGACCTGCCCGCTCTTGCACAAGTGGAAGCCGCGGGCGGTCTTCTCGTGGGCCCGCATCAGCAGCGTGAAGCCGTGGTCCTTCAGGAAGGCATCCACGGCCGTCTTTCCGTAGGCCACGGAGCAGCCGCGGACGTCGTTCCACCGGAACCCTTTGTCGTTCAGGCCGCGCTCGGGCTCGGCCGGGTCGGCCCACAGCAGGTCCTCGAAGACTTCGGCGTGGCGGCGGAACGCGGGGTCCTGCGGCGCAGGGGGGGGGCGGCATTTGCAGGGCAGGTCTGGACAGGGATGCATTGGAAGGGAAGGGACCCCAGAGGCAACTGCAGAAGCGGTTAGACAGGCGGTTGGAGGAGGTTGCAGAAGCGGTCGGGGGCGGTTACTGTCGGTTACAAATGCCATCGGAGCTGGCGCTTGCCGTTGGGGAGACTTGGAGGGGGGTGGCTGTCCCCCTTCCAATGCATCCCTGGGTCTGGACCCCGACGCCCGCAGTGTGGGCCGGGGGAGGGGGGGTCTTGGGAGGGGAAGGGGGCGGGGGGCGGTTGGGCTGGGGTGGACAGGGCCTGATCCGGGGGGCGGGCGTCCCGGTCGCGGCCCCCTTCCCTCTGCCTGACAGGGACCCCACCTGGGGTGCCAGGGGGCGGGGGGGGGGGGGGGGGGAAGGAGGGGGTCAAGGGGTTGGGAGAGGAGGGGCATTGGTGCCGTGGACCCCCGCAGCGAAGGTCAGCAACTGAGGCATGGGGTCAGTCCCCCGCACATCACGCCGCCAGTCAGCCTTCAGATATGGCTGTACTCCCTTGCCTGTCACTCTGCCGCTGCCGTTGTGGAGGATGGCGCGCGGCTAGAGACCGTCCGTGAGCGGCCAAGGGCACAGGGAAGGCGCTTCGTGGGGGGAGGAGGAGGAGGAGGAGGACCTGTGACCCAGCCCTTGCCGGCCACTCGGTCTAGACCACGGGGAAACCGCCAGCCTAGACTGGTACCTCGTTAGCTCCGCCTCTGCTATAGGTTCTGTGGGACTGTTGTGGTAAAAGGACGCTCCTCCTGGGCCTTAGATTCCTGACGTCCTGTTTCCCTAAGACCCATTGGTGCCAATCCTGTGCTAACACCCATCAAGTAATCAGGGGGACGATATTGACAGGGAGGACTGCCTGATATGACCAGATCATTGCGGTCTGAAATAAAAAACCCCACCGTGTGTGTGGACAAAAAAAAACACCATTGTGCAACAAAAAAAAAACCCAAGGTATAGTGTGGGTTACTCCCATACACACTACCATATAGGGAACGTCCCCCACTCACCCGCCCATGGGGGTTCCAGCAAAGAGCCTGCCAGGTAGGGAGTAGGGGGGGCCTCCCACTCTGAAAGGCGCAGTCGGGCCTAGTCCTACCGGAGCCACCCCGGAATCTTTGCCTTCCCCGTTCCATGGACTGCCAAGAATCTGGCTGTGACTGACCGCGGGGGCTGTCCTGGACCCACAGAAAACAGGAACAATCTCAGAAGAGTCTGACGAGTCGGAGGACCACGTCGCCATCAACGGGGGCTCCATGCCCAAAGTTCACTATTTGGAACCAGTTTTGAAAAATGGGTACGAGACGTTGAGGGACTCAAGGGGGCCTTGGGCAAACATGGGCGGGACATGCTTGACTCGGGAACGCACGGCGAGGACGGCAGGAAGCCACGAATATTCAGGAACGTGTCGCAGGCACAAGCACCACGGGCCAACGCGGTCCTTGAGAGCGAAAGGGAAAAAGTTGCGGGCGTCCGTCAACTGCAGCTCAGTTGGAGTTGGCAGTTGGGGAGCAACCGACGGCGCTGGGCAGGCGCCCGGCGGCGGTTGGAGGGTAACTGACGGCGGTTGGGGGAACCCTCAGTAACTAGAGCGGTCCCTGGAGGGTCCTGGATGCAAAAAAAAATAAGTGGCTGTGTCCTCGGGAACCGCCCCGCCGCAACTGCGAAGGCAAGGCCCTCCTGCATTCTGCCGCCCCCCTCGCCCCAACACCTTCAGCGCAGCGACTTGGCTGGGGCCGTCCCGGAAGCGTCTCCAGGCCTCTTGGTCCGCCAGGAGGGCCATGCGGTCGTCGGCCCCCGTGGCGGGCATCCGGGGGATGCCCCCGTGGGCGCAGAAGATCTTGCCGTCCAGCACCGCCGCCAGGGGCAGGTCATCGAACACGCGGCTGACCATCCACCACACGCGGTCCCCCCGCTCGTCCCCAAAGAGCTGCTCGCAGGCGCCTTGGAAGCCGTAGACGGCGTTGATTTTCTGGCACAGCGCAGGACG
This sequence comes from Eutreptiella sp. 'Long Island Sound 2002', assembly GCA_964036045.1. Classification (NCBI taxonomy): domain Eukaryota; phylum Euglenozoa; class Euglenophyceae; order Eutreptiales; family Eutreptiaceae; genus Eutreptiella; species Eutreptiella sp. 'Long Island Sound 2002'. The sequence continues at coordinate 39,780,930 of OZ038385.1, forward strand.
GGGGGTGTGGGGGCCGCCGTTGTGGAGGGTGGTGCGCGGCTGGACACCGTCCGTGAGCGGCGAAGAGCACAGGGAAGGCGCTTCGTGGGGGGAGGGAGGGGGGGACAGGGACGTTGTGCGGCACTGTGGGACTGTACCTTCCGCGGGTTTGTGCGCCCGTTTGCCGCATCCCTCAATGCGCAGGAGAATGCGGGGGTTGTCCTGGACCCACAAAAAAAAAACGAACAATCTCAGAAGAGCCTGACAAGTCAGAGGAGGTGGAGCTGGAGGTTGCTCTTTTGGACCCCTTGGGTGCTTGGGCGTCCTCCCCCCGCGCCCCCCCCCCCGTGTGACATTCCGTCGGGTTGATGTTCCTTTATGGGGCCCTGGATTAGACGTCAGAAACCATACGTTGGGGTATGCGGCCGCTGCGGCTTGTGCTCCTGCCGGTGTCCTTTTCGTTTTGGCGCAGCCCGGTCGTTGGCGTACTGGGGGTTGTGCTGGTTGCTGCGGGGGTCCTTCTCAGCCTTTCTCGCCCCCGCCCCCCCTTGTTGGAAAAAGGTGCCTCCCCAGGCACCCAGCCATCAGACGGCGCCTGTTGAACAAGGAAAGGAACGAGTGAAAAGTTATTGATTTACACTAGACCCATACGAATGCGGGCACTCGCGTGAAGAAGGCCACAGGCGCTGCACGCAGCAAAGCTTCACCTCCTCCACTAATACGTCCATCAGAAGGTGGTCTCTGCTGCAGAGAACACACGCAAACCGTCGGCCATCCACCGCCGGCGGGTGCCACTTAACCGCCCCGAGGGCTGGCCTTCAGGGCCATTCTGAGCGGAAAAGGAACCCCCGTTGATCACGGACTGCGTCGGGTGCCGGTGCAGGAGAGGCATGTGAGCCATCGGATTTTGGGGGTTGGGGTCGGTCCTCAGACTCCAGATCACCGGCTGCGCTTCTGTAGCCTCTGCTGCCCCAGAGGGGGGGGGGGGGGGAGGGCACAACACTGTGAAGGGGAGCGGGGCAGTTCTGGGGACCCCTCTCCGGATGCCGTGAACGCTCTCTTGAACACAATCTTTGTGCATGCCCCCCTTGGGGCCTGAGCCTGGGCTTTGGCACGTGCACACGGGAGGCGATACGCGCGAAGTGGCCGGCCAGAACAGAGGCCTTTCTGTCACACGAGAGAGCGCGACACAACGATGGAATTTGGGGGCTCAAGCTTTGACTTGCACCATTGACTTCCATAAGGGCCCGTCTGGGACGTACGGTGGCATTGATGGCGGACGCTTGCTGCTCATTTCTCCTACAGGTTGGCCTTGCAATTGAGGCATCCCTACCTTGTGCCAGCGTAGTTGAGGGTGCCAAAGGAATCGGACGCTGAGGTGGTAGTAGTGTCCTGTTAGCAGATACAAACTAAATGCACAACTTGGCAGGTTTGGGCAATGAAAGTACACAAGCGAATGCAAACAGTACTCATTTGGTTGCATGTGCACCGTCATGACTACGGCCTTGGTTTCCAAGGATGGATGCGTTTCCCGGATTGGAGAGCATTGCATCTTGGGCCACAACAGTGCCGAGAAGCAATGAATGTTGTAGCGCACCGATCAGTATGGTGAAGCACATGAGAAACATCAAGATATGCACCCACATCGCCGGACGCAGAAGAGCCAAAAATTTTAGCACATCCCCGGCGCCAGAACACCCTCCACAGGGCGACGAACGTTCTCTGCAAGGACACTGCTGGGCAACTTCTGCAGCTGACCTCTTTCTAATGGGTCCAAGATTTCCACATTGAAGTGCAACTCAGGGGTTGGGGGGGTTGGCACAAGGCCTCGGTATTAGGTTGTTTGCCTTTGGCCTTCAGGGGGGTACAGTCCTACACAGCGTGATCCCCCCCCCGCCCCGCGGTGAATCGCCCCAGACAGGCAACAACCTCCAACTCGTGATTGCCTCTCAGGAGGTGCACATGCTTCGTGAACAGCACTTTCAACGCCAGGACGTACAAGATCACCTCCACGGACGCCATCCCCCGGTCCACAAAGTCCCCCAGGAAGAGGAGCTGTTTGGACTTGAGATTTCCCATTTGCATGGAGAACTCCGACTTCTGCCGCTTGAGAGTGGCCAGATTCGCAGTGGACTTGGACGTGCTCCGCTCGATGTCCAGAATGCCCGCGACCTGGCGGACCACCATCACCCGGGGATGGGAGCGGGGGGCGGTAGGGAGGGCATTGTATTGTTCAGGAGGGCGTAGTGGCAGAGAGAGGGTGCAGTGCCTAAGGAGAATGCTTTCATGTATGATCCCAGGATCTAAGCGGGGGGGGGGGGGGGTTGGCACAAGGCCTCGGTATTAGATTGTTTGCCTTTGGCGGCGCCTATTGGCTTCTTGCCACTGCTCATTCTGACCCTCTGTGGGGCTGGGGTATTCTGCGTATTCTGTGTATTCCAAGGGGGGGGGGGGATTCTGCGTATTCTGTGTATTCCAAGGGGGGGGGGGGGTATTCTGCGTGTTGGCACCTTTTTGGAAATTGTTTCGTCAATCATCCCCAAATCGAGATTCTTGCCAATCAAATCTTGTTCTAAACTATCGAATTAGTCATCTGTTTGTGTCTAAAACCAAAATTGACTTCTCTACCAACCTTAAAAGGGGGACATCCATTGCTCTGCCAACAATGGAACAACACCAGGGCGTACCCAACACCACAAGGAAAAATGGAGAATACAAAAATGGATCTACAGGTAATACTACAAGTACACATCTTTGCAAAAGATGTGCGCACCTAACAGGAAATGGGACAAAAATGCGGGGAAAAATGCATCAATGTGGGAGAAATTTCCCATTTTCCCCATCTTTCCACACCATTTTCCCTATCTTTCCACAGCCTCACCATCTTTCCCTCTATTGCCTTTGATAAATTCTACTAGCCGAACTAGCCGACTGGAAAAATGGAAAATTCTATTGCCTTCGGCAAGTCCACCTCACAAAGAATCTACCCCGAGCAACACACACCCAAAATAGGGTGGAAACTACATAAATACGGGCTAAAACATGCTTTACATACCTTCGATGATCATTTTAGGTGATCACGGTATCAAAGAAACAAGTTTCGAAAACTTCGATTTTTGAGCAGATTAGGGTGAAAAACTGCATAAGCAGGTTGTGTACCAATCCCTTGGGAGACCCCCCCCCCCCTCCCCGGGACCTAATACCCAAATAGGGTGAAAAACATGTACATACGGCCCAAAACATGCTTTACATACCTTGGATGATCATTTTGGGTGATCACAATATCAGAAAAATAAGTTTCAAAAACTTCCATTTTTGAGCTGCCCAGGGTGAAAAATTGCATAAGCAGATTGTGTACCAATCCCTTGGGAGACCCGCCCCCCCCCCCCCCGGGACCTAATACCCAAATAGGGCGAGAAACACGTAAATACGGCCTAAAACATGCTTTACATACCTTGGATGGTCATTTTGAGTGGTCACAATATCAAAAAAACAAGTTTCAAGAACTTCGATTTTTGAGCTGTCCAGGGTGAAAAACTGCATGAGCAGGTTGTGTACCAATCCCTTGGGAGACCCCCCCCCCCCCCGGACCTAATACCCAAATAGGGTGAAAAGCGTGTAAATACGGCCTAAAACATGCTTTACATACCTTGGATGGTCATTTTGGGTGGTCACAATATCAAAAAAACAAGTTTCGAAAACTTCGATTTTTGAGCTGCCCAGGGTGAAAAACTGCATAAGCAGGTTGTGTACCGGCCCATTCACTAGGCCATTATTGGTAGAAACAGCTATTTCGCGTAGTTGGCACGGGCATTTGACGGGCCCTCGGCACAGCTACAGACCGCAAAAAACGTCCTTTCATATCCTAGTAGGCATATACTGTCACAATCTCCCCACTCGCACACCTCGGGGCGGGTACCATGGGGTCACCAAGGTCGCCAAAACCGCCAACATACCAAAAATGGCTGAAAAGTGCATAAACTGCATGAGCGCTCGTCCCACTCCGCCCCATACAAACCCCATGGAGTCGGGACCCGGAAACACTTTTTCGGCTCAAAATCGAAAAAAACCAAAAGATTCATGATTTTCGACCCAAAAAAAGGGGGGGTCATTTTTTCGACATTTTTGACCCCCCCCCACCCCCCCCTAAAAAGTGGGTTTCAAGTGGGGGGGGTCTGGGGGGGTCCGGACCAAAAACTCATTGGGGGATGCGTTTCTTGGACAAAAAAATGATTTTACAAGGGTGAAACTAACAATTCAACCCCTTGGGGTAGGGTACGCGAATAGCCCCAAAAAGGCCAAAATGGGGGGGTATGTGGCGTTTTCCCCTATATACGCCTGCCTGGCTTTGATCTAACAACCTCTGCGAGGTGATTCTATTGCCTTCGGCAAGGCACCTCGAAGAGGGGAGAGGGACAACAATTCTTGAGCTGCTGAGGCGGGAAAACTGCATAAGTGGGTTGTAGGTTGTGCCCTAGACCCCTTGGGAGCCCCCCCCCCCCCCCACACCCCAATAGTGTGAAAAACACATAAAGAGGGGCCAAAACATGCTCTACATAGGATATTTGATCATTTTGGATGGTCATAATATCAAAAAAAATCAGTTTTGGAAATTCTATTGCCTTCGGCAAGTCCACCTCGCAGAGAATCTACACCGAGCAACACGTACCCAAAATAGGGTGGAAACTACATAAATACGGCCTAAAACATGCTTTACATACCTTGGATGGTCATTTTAGGTGATCACGGTATCAAAAAAACAAGTTTCGAAAACTTCCATTTTTGAGCTCTCCACGGTGAAAAACTGCACAAGCAGGTTGTGTACCAATCCCCTAGGAGACCCCCCCCACCCAATACCCAAATAAGGTTACAAACACGTAAATACAGCCTAAAACATGCTTTACATTGCTTGAATGGTCATTTTGGGTGATGACAATATCAAAACAACAAGTTTCAAAAACTTCGATTTTTGAGCTGTCCAAGGTGAAAAACTGCATGAGCAGGTTGTGTACCAATCCCTTGGGAGACCCCCCCCCCAACCCAATACCCAAATAGGGTGAAAAACACGTAAATACAGCCTAAAACATGCTTTACATAGCTTGGATGGTCATTTTAGGTGATGACAACATCAAAAAAAACAAGTTTCGAAAACTTCGATTTTTTAGCTGTCCAAGGTGAAAAACCGCATAAGCAGGTTGTGTACCAATCCCTTGGGAGACCCCCCCCCCCCCCGAGGTAATACCCAAATACCCAAAATTGGGTGAAAAACATGTAAATACGGCCTAAAAGATGCTTTACATACCTTGGATGGTCATTTTAGGTGATCACGGTATCAAAAAAACAAGTTTCGAAAACTTCGATTTTTGAGCTGTCCAGGGTGAAAACTGCATAAGCAGATTGTGTACCAATCCCTTGGGAGACCCCCCCCCCCCCGGAGGTAATACCCAAATACCCAAAATTGGGTGAAAAACATGTAAATACGGCCTAAAACATGCTTTACATACCTTGGATGGTCATTTTTAGGTGATCCCAACATCAAAAAATCAAGTTTCGAAAACTTCCATTTTTGAGCTGCCCAGGGTGAAAAACTGCATAAGCAGGTTGTGTACCAATCCCTTGGGAGACCCCCCCCCCCCGGACCTAATACCCAAATAGGATGAAAAACACGCAAATACAGCCTAAAACATGCTTTACATACCTTGGATGATCATTTTGGGTGATCACAATATCAAAAAAACAAGTTTCGAAAACTTCCATTTTTGAGCAGATTAGGGTGAAAAACTGCATAAGCAGATTGTGTACCAATCCCTTGGGAGACCCCCCCCCCCCCCCCGGAGGTAATACCCAAATACCCAAAATTGGGTGAAAAACATGTAAATACGGCCTAAAACATGCTTTACATACCTTGGATGGTCATTTTAGGTGATCACAACATCAAAAAAAACAAGTTTCGAAAACTTCCATTTTTGAGCTGCCCAGGGTGAAAAACTGCATAAGCAGGTTGTGTACCAATCCCTTGGGAGACCCCCCCCCCCGGACCTAATACCCAAATAGGATGAAAAACACGCAAATACAGCCTAAAACATGCTTTACATACCTTGGATGATCATTTTGGGTGATCACAATATCAAAAAAACAAGTTTCGAAAACTTCCATTTTTGAGCAGATTAGGGTGAAAAACTGCATAAGCAGATTGTGTACCAATCCCTTGGGAGACCCCCCCCCCCCCCCCCCCCGGAGGTAATACCCAAATACCCAAAATTGGGTGAAAAACATGTAAATACGGCCTAAAACATGCTTTACATACCTTGGATGGTCATTTTAGGTGATCCCAACATCAAAAAAATCAAGTTTCGAAAACTTCCATTTTTGAGCTGCCCAGGGTGAAAAACTGCATAAGCAGGTTGTGTACCAATCCCTTGGGAGACCCCCCCCCCCCGGACCTAATACCCAAATAGGATGAAAAACACGCAAATACGGCCTAAAACATGCTTTACATACCTTGGATGGTCATTTTGGGTGATCACAATATCAAAAAAACAAGTTTCGAAAACTTCGATTTTTGAGCTGCCCAGGGTGAAAAACTGCATAAGCAGATTGTGTACCAATCCCTTGGGAGACCCCCCCCCCCCCCCGGAGGTAATACCCAAACAGCTTATAGGTTATTATAGCTTGCACGCCCACCTCTGTTGTTCCTTCACGCTCAGGTGAAGGGTTTTTTCCCTTTCTCCATTGTAGCCTGAGCTACCCATTGTTGTTTTTGTTTTGATGTTCCGGAGCACGATTGCCCCGCAGGACCCGATGGAGCTCCGTGACGTCGACCCCTTCGCCATACGCGCGGCGCTCCGCTGCCCACTACTGGGCCTGGTGTACATCGACAGCAACAACACGCTGGCCCCGGTCTCGACCACCGATGGGGGGGCCAGCAACTGCGGGGCCTCGCGGCACGGACTCCAGTCTTTGGCGCCGCCGGCTTTCGGCCTGACACTGAGCCAGCAGGCTGTCTGGGTGCTGCACAGTATGGCGGACGACACCTGGGTCCTGATGCAGAGAGTGCTGCAGACCATCTACCACATGCTGCAGACCATCCAGCCCATGATGCTGACCACGCCGCGGTACCGGGTGGACCAGAAATTGTTGGTCCTGACGACCGCTGCGTGCACGTTGTCCGACTACAGTGACAGGGGGTGCAGCGCATCGGCTCCTGGGGCCAGAGCTGGGCGGCCCTCTGGCCTTTTGGCTGTCGAGGGCTGCCGGCTGTGGTGCTGTGTGCCGCGTGTGTCCTCCACGACCTGCTGCGTTACTTCAGTGGAGAGTACGGGCCTCTGGGGGTCTGGCTGCTGTACTTCGGTGGGCAGGTCCAATATCACGGAGGGTACGGGCCACTGGGGGCCTGGCTGCAGTACTTCGATGGGCCGGTCCAATATAACGGAGGGTACGGACCACTGGGGGCCTGGCTGCAGTACTTTGATGGGCCGGTCCAATATAACGGAGGGTACGGACCACTGGGGGCCTGGCTGCAGTACGCTGGTGGACAGGCCCAATATGGCGGATGGTACGGACCACTGGGGGCCTGCGGACTCCGAGCAGGACTCTCTCAGTACGCGTTCGCCTGGGGCCCGTATGCAGATCTTCGTGACGACTTTGTCTGGGACGACAGTGACCCTGGATGTCAGGTCCGCCGACTCAGTGGCGACCGTGATGCTGCGGGTCCAGGCCAAGGTGCGCGTTCCCCCTGGTTCGCAGAGGTTGCTGTATGCGGGCAAACAGTTGGAGGCCCGCCGTACTCTCGCCGACTACAACGTTCAGAGGGAGTCCACGCTGGACTTGGTCCTGCGGCTGCGTGGTGGCGTGCTCAATGACTGGTCCACGTTGGGGCAGGACCCCGCGGTTGACGCGGCCGCTGCAGCCATCCGTGCCGGGCCCGGGAGCGAGGAGTTCAAGAACAAGCGCATCGAGACGCTGGCGCGGCAGTACGATCTCAGAGAGGCCGGCCTGGACAACCCCGCTTCGGGCCGGTCCACTTTGGAGCTGGCACGGGCCCTCGAAAGGCAGTTCGAGTTGGAGAGCGAGCGCCGTGAGGAGGAACGCCAGCGCACGGCCGATGAGCGACGACGCCTCGAGAGGGAGGCGGATCTCGACACGGCGCACAAGAAGGCTTACATGGAGGTCTTCGAGCACCTCTACGGCAATACGCGTTATCCCACGGGGCACCCCAGGCGGGGGGGGATCATCAATACTTACTCGGCCGACGAGGCGAAGACCCAGATCATATGGTGGGCCGAGAAGGGTGAGTTGGTCATCGAGGACGTCCTCCTTTACTCCCACCTGGTCTGGGCCGATAGCCCACAGGTCTACGCCGCGATTCTGCTCCGCTACAGGGACCTGCCGTCACGCATTCGGGCCCACAACGTCGTAGTTACCGAAATGATGGAGGAGGACCACAAGGATCGACATCCCCAGTTCAAGGCTCGGAACCTGCCGAAGATCCTTGCGTGTCCCTTTCCCCTCTTGCCGCCCGTCTGTGAGGAATTCGTCCGGTTGAACCAGGATATTCTGGACCATGTTCCAGACAGTGCAGAGGGGCGCATCAGCGGCGGCGGCGGCATGCGGCTTCCCATGGCCTACAAGCGCGCGGTGTCTTTGGGGGCGTCCTTTCGGGTCTCCGTCCGTCCGCCGGTCCAGGGTGGCGAGCCATATTTCTTCGTTGAAGGGCCGGACCCCAGGGGGCGCTATGCAGTGGATATGGGCCCCGCTAGTGACGCTGTTGCCAATCTGCAGGCCCAGGTGAAGCAGCAACGTGCGGAGATCGATGGACTCCGTAAGGCCGTCCAGCTTGCCTCTAAACCCGCAGCTGTGCCGCAACCCAAGCCCGGTGGCCCACCTGGGCCCACCGATCGGAGCGGGAAGGCCCGTCGGGACCAACAGCCTGGGCAAGCGCCTGAGTTCCCGGCCCGGCGCCGCCAGCCTCGCGGGGGTCCTGCTGGTGGCAGTGCGGACGACGCTACCGCCCTTGTGCCCCGTGGCGTGACCGACGATGGCGCGCCCACCGATCCCTCGACCCAGATGGGTTTTTGAGCGGTCCTCTTGGCTCTCCAGAGGACGTGAATCAAAACAGGGGGCCAGCTTCGGCCGGGTGCGGCAGGCTCCGCCCTGGCGACCTACGGGGCGGGTCCCTCGATGCCGAGTTGAGTGACATGGATTTGGATTTGCGGATGGCCCCCGCCTTCCCCAACTACGTGCCCGCCGCTTTGTTCTACCGGGTACGGACGGAGGAGCGTCCGTCGATCCGCCGGGGGCTGGCACGTGACCTGGTCGCGCGGCTCCTCTCGATTTTGGAGAGGCACTCGTGTACTATTATGCCAGTGCACGTTCGGTATCATTGGACTACGGCGGTTGTCCGCCGGGTTGCTGGGCGCCTGACCACCGTCGTCTACGACTCCGCCCGGCATCCGGCCACCGCCAGGGACATCACCTCCCATTTCACGCGCGATCTCGGCCTCGCACGGCCGGTGATTGTGGCGCACGCCAAGCAGTTCCGGGGGTCCGCCGAGTGCGGCCTCCATGTCTTTTTCGTGGGCGCCTGGGCCGCGTACGGCACCAGGCCCTTACCACAGGCCCAGTTGACGCCCCCGCGCTACGTCTCCCTTCACGCGTGGCGGGCGCTGTTGACGGAGTGCCGCCCCTTGACTCAGCATCTCACGGCGCTCCTCGCCGCCGCGTGTCCCGACTTTGCCTCCATGATCGGCTTTGACGACGTCGTGCGCGGTGGGGCCCCGACGTCCGCTGCGATTCCCCTGTCGCCCCCTGCAGACGGACCTGAGGGGGCCTTGGGGCTCGGCCCGGTGCGCTATTCCCTCGACGTACCTGAGGAGGCTCCACCTGTGGCCCATCGCACGCGCGCGCGGCGCTCGGCGCACGACGCCGACGCTCAGCGAGCCGCGGCAGCCACTTTCGACCCGGCGAGTTTGACCGAGGAGTTCGTTGTGCAGACGCCCGTGCCCCTGTCGTGGTTCCTCTCCAGGGCCGCGTCCGCCGGCCTGAGCGGGGCGGCTGTTGCCCTCGTCCGCGAGTTCTACCATCACTGCGATCCCGGTGGGGGGGAGCAGGCGACCGTCAGCCTTGCCCGGCTCACTTCGGCCACCGCCGATTCGGTTTTCTGGGCGTCCCGAGGCGGTTGTCGCTCCGACCGCCCTCTACTCCGCCTTTTCCGTGACTGTGCAACCCAGATTGTGGCCTCGGTGAGGGCCCGAGCCGCCGCGCAGGAGGATAAGCTGCACATGGCCTACCGTGCCTTTCAACGGCACACGTACTTAACCGACACCGCCGTGGATGCCCCAATCCTGGACGCCGTCTTTCGTGACCCACCGGCTACAGGATGGAGTTATCTGCCCTGCAGGGCCCTCACCTGGTGGGAGGGGCGCTGTACCCTGCCCGCTGGCATCGGGTGGGACCCGGGCACGCTTACCAGCAAGGTCGCTACGGTGGCGCACATCGCACCGGAGCAGCACTTCGTGGCCTTCGCCTACGCGGGCGGGGCCATTGTGGTGCGGGACAGTTGGCACGGGGCGGGCGCGACGGGCGCGCGGTTTGATGCTCGGGGGGCCGCCTACGGCGAAGCCACGTTGCGCTGGGCTGGAGTCTTCGCCTCCTTTCTCCGTCGCCACTGCGGCCTGCCCGTTCAGCCCGAGGCTGTGTACGCGTCTTGTCGACGCCAGCAGGAGACGGAGTGTGGGGTCGAGGCCGTGAATAACACCCTCCAGACCATCTACGCGCTCACCGAGCCAGGGACCCTGACTAGGGCCCACATTCGTGAGGCCCACAACTTCTATCTGGGGCTTTCGCGGGCAAGAGTGGAGCCGGCGGATCGCCCGAGTTTCCGTTGGTCCGTGTTGCCGTCTTGTGCCCCGACTACGCGGGAGCTGTCCCCTGTACCCGATCCGTCCGTCCCCTCCGTGCCGGTGCCTTCTGCGGAAGCGACGTGTCCGCCTGGGCTGGTTTCTCTGCCCGAGGTGGGGCCTGGTCGCCCTCCCCCTGCACTGTCCGCTGCGGAGCAGTCGCAGGTGACGCGGACTCGGCAAGGAACGGTTGTCCCCTCCCCTGACCCAGTCACCCACAGGGAGGTGACCCCGCCCGCAGCGACTCACGCGCGGGCCTCTACCTCCCCGACGTCGGCGACGGAACCGTCATCGCTGGGTACGACGCTGTCCGCCGCGCCCCGGGATGGCGCCCCTGGGCCCGGGTCGGCTCGGGTCGCGCCCCGCGGGACATGCCGGGACTGCTCGAACCCCCGGTCACCCAATCACGTGTGCGGGGGTTTCTGCCACTGGCATCACCCCGCCATTCTCGAGACCACTAAGGGAACGGATCGACGCTGTGGGTGCGCTACTACCATGCGCCGGGGTTGCCGCCTACCAGCCTTGGAAATCGCGGGGGTACACACCTGCTGGGTCCATGCGTCTTTGGCCCAGCGGCACGCCGTTCTCCGCGTCCTCGATCCCGAGGGGGAGCCGCAGTGGGACGCGGTTTCTACGGGGGACACATGCCCTACGGGACCGTCCGCCGACACGGTGCTTTTCGCCCCGCGGGAAGGCGCGCCAGCCATGCGTCACAATGAAGTGGAGCGTGCGCTCCGTGACGTGCCGCGGGGGTCGCATATCCGCCTCTCCATGGCGCGCCGTGGGGCCCATCGGGTCCAGTGTGTGGCGCGGCTTCTGCGGGCCCCTGCTCGGTCGGCCCTGGGCGAGGCCGAGGTCCTCGCGCGCTGGTGCGACAAGTGCTGTCAATTTGAGTCTCAGGATCCGGCCTACCTTCAACTCCCGGACCCTGACTTCACCTACTTTACCCTCGGCCGCGTTCAGGCTCTCCCGGAGTTCGCGTCGAGCTGTGGGTATGAGGACGACGACGACGTGGGGAGCGACTACGGCGACGAGGCCGCGGATCCATCCGAGGTCGATGCCCTGCACAACCAGCTCGACGATCCGGCGCGCGCTACGCTCGCATCCATGGACAGCGCCCCCGCGGGCACCTGGAGGGTCCTGGATGCCAAGCGGTGGCACCCGCTGGGCAAGGCGCTGGAGTGTCCTCGCCATGTGCATCCCCTCGTGTGGTCCGGCATGTCACCGAAGACACGCCAGTCCCACCTACGGTGGATTCACCGTATCCGCCATCTGCCGGACGAATTCAACAACACGCCCCTACCGAAGGCGGTGGTCGAGATGGTTCTGAGGGAGGCCAGGAAGCGCCACTGGGCCTGGAGCACCATTTCGTCCTCGCTGTCCACGGTGGCGTCCGCCCTGCGTGACCTCCAGTACTACGTTCCGTCCTACAACGGGGCCGTCATCGACATTCGGACGGACCCCTATTTCCGCGGGGCGGCGTCCCATGCCACACGCAAGGCACGGGTCACCGCACTGCGCCCGCAGAAGTCAGCCCCTCTGAGCTACGCCGACTTTGATGTGCTTGAGTCCCAGCTCCGGGGGAGCGATGCCTGGTACCTACTGCAACTCGCTTGGCACCTGGCAGCGCGCGTCGGCGACACACGCCGCCTCGACCCGGAGAACGTGCGCATCGCGGACGCCGCGGGTGCACATGGCAACGTCGCGGTCGAGGCCCTGTTCACCGAGGGCAAAGGTGCATTCTTTTGGGGGCCGTACACCATTCACAGTACTATGCCTGCCCCCGTGGCCAAGCAGCTGAAGGCGTTCTTCCACGAGCGGCGGCAAGCGGCGCGGCGCACTTCCCCGCAGCGGGACCCGGGCGACGCCCCCTATCACGCCTTCTCCCAGACTGCCCAGCGTGAGCTGTCGGTGGCCTTGGGCAGGTTCCCCGATCACAGCTGCCGCAGCATACGCCGTGGGGCCTTGGTCTGCAACGCTAGGGCCGGGGCCACTGACGCCGAGCTCCAGTTGCTGTCCGGTCACAAGCGCCGGGATACCCTCCTCCGCTACCTCGGCTGGGGGCATGAGAGCACTGAAGCGGCGGGCGCGGCCGCCTCCAGGGCGACCAAACTCTCGCGGGCAGTCACCCCGATGGGCGGGGATGTTGCCGCACCGATGAAGATGGGGCGCTGGTCGGGGTTCAACGGGGAGCGTGGACGTCGTGTGCGGGCCCCACCGTCTCTGTTCCCGCGACAGGCGCCGCCGTCATCTGAGTTAGGACTGCAGGATGACTATGATGGGACCCAGGATGCGTTCAAGGACTGGACCCTCCACGCCCATGCCGTGTCCACCGTCAACTTGCCGGCAGTGCGCGCCTCCATCGAGTCTGATGACCTCAGGGCAGCCTTTGACGGGGCTGTCAGTCTGCTTCAGAGCGCCGGGTGCTATGGGATTGCTGATCGCCCTCTCCTCACCGCGTCGCAAGTACCCGTCTCCAAGTTCACCCACGAGCAGTGGACCCGATTCCTGGAGGTGGGTAAAATACGGCCCCTGGGGGGTCAGGAGATTCGCTCCGGCGTGCGTGGGTTCGCCGTGCCCCAGCCTGCCAAGCGGCGCTGGCGCCCCGTCTTTGAGACTCTTTACAATCCCTTCTTCCAGCAGTCGCTGGTTCCCCCGCTGTCCTATCCCTCCCGCGTCGAGCGCCGCCGTTGCATTTCGGGTTACACATACCGGCTGGAGCTCGACCACTTCGCCTGGTTCGACCAGTTTCCCCTACTGGGCGTGGGCAGCTACCATGTCGTGCGCTCCGCCATGCCTATCCGGTGGGACAATGCGGAACATGAGCTATTTTGTCTGGAGCGACTCCCCATGGGTGCCACGCAGTCTTGCGGGGTCGCCAACACGACCACATGGGCGCTCATGGAGCCCATCATACGGATGGATGGGGTGTTCGTTACCTCCATGGTCGACAACGTCATCATCTGCTCCAACGAGCCGGACCGTTTCGTGGAGGCCGTGCGGCTTTACCTGACGCGCGCACAGCGGTGTTCCGCCGATCTGAACGACATCGAAGTCGCGGGCCGCAAGGTGCCCGTGCCCTCCGATCCGGACGATATTCTGCGCCTGGGCGCACAGCTCGGCTCCGGGCCGGCCGCCTTCTTGGGGGAGGAGTATGTGGGCAGCCGGGTACGGAATCAGCCGCGCAAGGTCGCCAAGCTGATGGCCGCCTTTGCTCGGATGCGGGATGCTTGCGACGACCCCCGGGTCGTGGTGACGCGACGTCAGCTGGCCTCCTTTGTGGGGCTGTGCTCGTGGATGGCGAACACCCTCAACGTCTCGCTGAGGGAGCATTGGGACGTACTCCGCTTGTTCTCCCGTGTGGCCCAGCAGGTCGGTAGCTGGGATATGCAGCTCCCCGTCACGCCCCGTGTCCTCGACGTCTTGACCCCGCTGTACACTGTTTTGGCCGCCAACCAGCCCGTTGTACCGCACTGCCCGCCCTTGCCATCTCTGGTGGACGACGACTACGCGGCGGTGGCCATCGTGGACGCCAGCGGCACGGGGTATGGGGCGTATGTCCGCTTTACGGATGGTCGCATCTTTGAGGTCATGGGAGGTTGGCATGGTCACCTGCGACACTCAGCGTGGGCTGAGCCCATCGGGGGGCTCAAGATCGTGGAGTGGCTTCGGGGACGCCTGCCGCGAGGCGCTCGGATTGCGGTGGTGACTGACCACGGCGCCATGTGTCATGGTCAGCTTCGGCCCGGTTCCGCCACGGGCGGGTTCTCCCTGGCCTACCACCTGAATTCCTTTTTCAGGGCCCTGTACTCCTTCAGCCCTGATGCCGCTGTATTTTACGTCGAGGGACCGGAGAACATTGCCGACGCGCCATCGCGCGCTGCCCGCTTGGGCAGCCCGCAGATTGTTAAGGAAGTTTTTCACATGCAATTTCCCCCGTTGGCTGCCTTTTTTCACCCGTTTCTGCAGCCCAGGGCGCGCCCCTGGTGGTGCGTCTGAGTGCCTGGCGCCTGTGGGCAGGCCGGGTTTGTGAACCTCTGGGTGCCTGGGGGTTGGTTGCAGTTTTATTTAACATTGGCTTATGTGTGCGGGGGGTGTTCATACGCCACTTTTGTACCGATGGGAGTTTTTCCGAGGTCCAGCCATTTGTGGTGTCGTGCCTGTCTGTTGGTATTGGCTGCTGCAGTGCAACAGCTTATAGGTTATTATAGCTTGCACGCCCACCTCTGTTGTTCCTTCACGCTCAGGTGAAGGGTTTTTTCCCTTTCTCCATTGTAGCCTGAGCTACCCATTGTTGTTTTTGTTGCCCGCCGCCACCCACTTGCTCCGCCTTTGTTTTTTCACGCCATCAGTTTCGCCAGGGCGACCGCTGTGTCGCCCTGGGTCTTCAGGCCTATAATTATCCGCCAGAGCCATTCAGGCCTGGTGGGGTGTTCATACGCCACTTTTGTACCGATGGGAGTTTTTCCGAGGTCCAGCCATTTGTGGTGTCGTGCCTGTCTGTTGGTATTGGCTGCTGCAGTGCAATACCCAAAATTGGGTGAAAAACATGTAAATACGGCCTAAAACATGCTTTACATACCTTGGATGGTCATTTTAGGTGATCACAACATCAAAAAAAACAAGTTTCGAAAACTTCCATTTTTGAGCTGCCCAGGGTGAAAAACTGCATAAGCAGATTGTGTACCAATCCCTTGGGAGACCCCCCCCCCCGGACCTAATACCCAAATAGGATGAAAAAGACGCAAATACAGCCTAAAACATGCTTTACATACCTTGGATGATCATTTTGGGTGATCACAATATCAAAAAAACAAGTTTCGAAAACTTCGATTTTTGAGCTGCCCAGGGTGAAAAACTGCATAAGCATATTGTGTACCAATCCCTTGGGAGACCCCCCTCCCCCCCGGAGGTAATACCCAAATACCCAAAATTGGGTGAAAAACATGTAAATACGGCCTAAAACATGCTTTACATACCTTGGATGGTCATTTTAGGTGATCCCAACATCAAAAAAAACAAGTTTCGAAAACTTCGATTTTTGAGCTGCCCAGGGTGAAAAACTGCATAAGCAGGTTGTGTACCAATCCCTTGGGAGACCCCCCCCCCCCCCCGGACCTAATACCCAAATAGGATGAAAAACACGCAAATACAGCCTAAAACATGCTTTACATACCTTGGATGATCATTTTGGGTGATCACAATATCAAAAAAACAAGTTTCGAAAACTTCGATTTTTGAGCTGTCCGGGGTGAAAAACTGCATAAGCAGGTTGTGTACCAATCCCTTGGGAGACCCCCCCCCCCGGACCTAATACCCAAATAGGATGAAAAACACGCAAATACAGCCTAAAACATGCTTTACGTACCTTGGATGATCATTTTGGGTTGTTACGATATCAAAAAAACAAGTTTCGAAAACTTCCATTTTTGAGCTGCCCAGGGTGAAAAACTGCATAAGCAGGTTGTGTACCAATCCCTTGGGAGACCCCCCCCCCCCCCCGGACCTAATACCCAAATAGGATGAAAAACACGCAAATACAGCCTAAAACATGCTTTACATACCTTGGATGATCATTTTGGGTGATCACAATATCAAAAAAACAAGTTTCGAAAACTTCGATTTTTGAGCTGTCCGGGGTGAAAAACTGCATAAGCAGGTTGTGTACCAATCCCTTGGGAGACCCCCCCCCCCGGACCTAATACCCAAATAGGATGAAAAACACGCAAATACAGCCTAAAACATGCTTTACGTACCTTGGATGATCATTTTGGGTTGTTACGATATCAAAAAAACAAGTTTCGAAAACTTCCATTTTTGAGCTGCCCAGGGTGAAAAACTGCATAAGCAGATTGTGTACCAATCCCTTGGGAGACCCCCCCCCCCCCCCGGACCTAATACCCAAATAGGGTGAAAAACACGTAAATACAGCCTAAAACATGCTTTACATACCTTGGATGATCATTTTGGGTGATCACAATATCAAAAAAACAAGTTTCGAAAACTTCCATTTTTGAGCAGATTAGGGTGAAAAACTGCATAAGCAGGTTGTGTACCAATCCCTTGGGAGACCCCCCCCCCCCCCGGACCTAATACCCAAATAGGATGAAAAACACGCAAATACAGCCTAAAACATGCTTTACATACCTTGGATGGTCATTTTGGGTTGTTACGATATCAAAAAAAACAAGTTTCGAAAACTTCGATTTTTGAGCTGCCCAGGGTGAAAAACTGCATAAGCAGGTTGTGTACCAATCCCTTGGGAGACCCCCCCCCCCCCCCCCGGACCTAATACCCAAATAGGATGAAAAACACGCAAATACAGCCTAAAACATGCTTTACATACCTTGGATGATCATTTTGGGTGATCACAATATCAAAAAAACAAGTTTCGAAAAATTCGATTTTTGAGCTGTCCGGGGTGAAAAACTGCATAAGCAGGTTGTGTACCAATCCCTTGGGAGACCCCCCCCCCCCGGACCTAATACCCAAATAGGATGAAAAACACGCAAATACAGCCTAAAACATGCTTTACGTACCTTGGATGATCATTTTGGGTTGTTACGATATCAAAAAAACAAGTTTCGAAAACTTCCATTTTTGAGCTGCCCAGGGTGAAAAACTGCATAAGCAGATTGTGTACCAATCCCTTGGGAGACCCCCCCCCCCCCCCCGGACCTAATACCCAAATAGGGTGAAAAACACGTAAATACAGCCTAAAACATGCTTTACATACCTTGGATGATCATTTTGGGTGATCACAATATCAAAAAAACAAGTTTCGAAAACTTCCATTTTTGAGCAGATTAGGGTGAAAAACTGCATAAGCAGGTTGTGTACCAATCCCTTGGGAGACCCCCCCCCCCCCGGACCTAATACCCAAATAGGATGAAAAACACGCAAATACAGCCTAAAACATGCTTTACATACCTTGGATGATCATTTTGGGTTGTTACGATATCAAAAAAACAAGTTTCGAAAACTTCGATTTTTGAGCTGCCCGGGGTGAAAAACTGCATAAGCAGGTTGTGTGTGTACTGGCCCATTCACTAGGCCATTATTGTCGGAAACAGTCATTTCGCGTCTTTGGCACGGGTTGTGAACGGCCCTAGGCAAGGCTAGAGACTGCAAAAAACGTCCTTCCGTATCCTAGTAGGCATATACTGTCACAATCTCCCCACTTACACCCCTCGGAGTGGATAGCACGGGGTCACCGAGGTTGCCAAAACCGCCGACATGGCAAAAATGGCTGAAAAGTGCATAAACTGCATAAGCGCTCGTCCCACTCCGCCCCATACAAACCCCATAGAGTCGGGACCCGGAAACACTTTTTCGGCTCAAAATCGAAAAAAACCAAAAGATTCATGATTTTCGACCCAAAAAAAGGGGGGGGTCATTTTTTCGACATTTTTGACCCCCCCCCCACCTCCCTCAAAACCTCAAAAAAGTGGGTTTCAAGTGGGGGGGGTCTGGGGGGGTCCGGACCAAAAACTCATTGGGGGATGCGTTTATTGGACAAAATAATGATTTTACAAGGGGTTAAACTAACAATTCAACCCTTTGGGGTAGGGTACGCGAATAGGCCCAAAAAGGCCAAAATGAGGGGGTATGTGGCGTTTTCCCCATATATACATACGCCTGCCTAGCTTTGATCTAACAACCTCTGCGAGGTGATTTCCATTTTTGAGCTGCTGAGGCAGAAAAACTGCACAAGCAGGTTGTGCCCTAGACCCCTTGGGACCCCCCCCCCACACCCAAATAGTGTGACAAACACATACGGAGGGGCTAAAACATGCTTTACATAGGATATTTGATCATTTTGGATGGTCATAATATCAAAAAAATCAGTTTTGGAAATTCCATTTTTGAGCTGCTCAGGCGGGAAAACTGCATTAGCAGGTTGTGCCCTAGACCCCTTGGGAACCCCCCCCCCCCATAGACACCCAAATAGGGTGAAAAACACATAAAAGGGGGCTAAAACATGCTTTAAATGGCATGTTTCATCATTGTAATTGGTCACAATATCAAAAAAATGATTCGCAAAATTCTATTGCCTTCGGCAAGTCCACCTCGCAGAGAATCTACCGCGAGCAACACACACCCAAAATAGGGTGGAAACTACATAAATACCGGCTAAAACATGCTTTACATACCTTGGATGATCATTTTAGGTGATCACGGTGTCAAAAAAACAAGTTTCGAAAACTTCGATGTTTGAGGTGCCCAGGGTGACAAACTGCATCAGCAGGTTGTGTACCAATCCCTTGGGAGACCCCCCCCCCCCCCCCGCCTGGGACCTAATATCCAAATAGGGTGAAAAACACGTAAATACGGCCTAAAACATGCTTTACATACCTTGGATGGTCATTTTGAGTGATCACAATATCACAAAAAAAAGTTTCAAAAACTTCCATTTTTGAGCTGTCCGGGGTGAAAAACTGCATAAGCAGGTTGTGCACCCGTCCCTTGGGAGACCCCCCCCCCCGACCCAACACCCAAAAAGGGTGAAAAACACGTAAATACGGCCTAAAACATGCTTTCCATAGCTTGGATGGTCATTTTAGGTGGTCACAAAATCAAAAAAATATGTTTCGAAAACTTCCATTTTTGAGCTGTCCAGGGTGAAAAACTGCATGAGCAGGTTGTGCACCCGTCCCTTGGGAGACCCCCCCCCCCGACCCAACACCCAAATAGGGTGAAAAACACGTAAATACGGCCTAAAATATGCTTTGCATAGCTTGAAATGTCATTTTGGGTGGTCACAATATCCAAAAAAAAGTTTCAAAAACTTCGATTTTTGAGCTGTCCGGGTTGAAAAACTGCATAAGCAGGTTGTGCACCCGTCCCTTGGGAGACCCCCCCCCCCCGGACCTAACACCCAAATAGGGTGAAAAACACGCAAATACGGCCTAAAACATGCTTTGCATACCTTGGATGGTCATTTTAAGTGGTCACAACATCAAAAAAACAAGTTTCGAGAACTTCGATTTTTGAGCTGCCCATAGTGAAAAAGTGCATCAGCAGGTTGTGTACCAATCCCTTGGAAGCCCCCCCCCCCCGGACCTAATACCCAAATCGGGTGAAAAACACGTAAATACGGCCTAAAACATGCTTTACATAGCTTGGATGGTCATTTTAGGTGATCACAATATCAAAAAAGTAAGTTTCGGAAACTTCGATTTTTGAGCTGTCCAGGGTAAAAAACTGCATGAGCAGGTTGTGTACCAGCCCATTCACTAAGCCATTATTGGTGGAAAGAGCCATTTTGCGTTTTTGGCACGGGTTGTGAACGGCCCTAAGCAAGGCTAGAGACTGCAAAAAACGTCCTTCCGTATCCTAGTAGGCATATACTGTCACAACATCCCCACTCACACCCCTCAACGTGGATACCACAGGGTCACCGAGGTCGCCAAAACCGCCAACATACCAAAAATGGCTGAAAAAGTGCATAAACTGCATAAGCGCTCGTCCCACTCCGCCCCATACAAACCCTATGGAGTCGGGACCCGGAAACACTTTTTCGGCTCAAAATCAAAAAAAACCAAAAGATTCATGATTTTCGACCCAAAAAAAGGGGGGGGTCATTTTTTGACCCCCCCCCCACCTCCCTCAAAACCTCAAAAAAGTGGGTTTCAAGTGGGGGGGGTCTGGGGGGGTCCGGACCAAAAACTCATTGGGGGATGCGTTTATTGGACAAAATAATGATTTTACAAGGGGTTAAACTAACAATTCAACCCTTTGGGGTAGGGTACGCGAATAGGCCCAAAAAGGCCAAAATGAGGGGGTATGTGGCGTTTTCCCCATATATACGCCTGCCTAGCTTTGATCTAACAACCTCTGCGAGGTGATTTTGCATTTTTGACCTGTAGAGGCTGGAAAACTGCCTCAGCAGTTTGTGCACACACCAAAGGCCATGGAACCACACACAAACAGCAATTTTGAAGCTTTTGGGGGGGCCCATGGCTCGGGCTAGATGGGCCCAGTGGCCACTACATGGGTCCCCATGGGTGCTCAAGTACCCGTATTGTCACCAAATGATCACCCAAACCCATCCCAGGGGCGACAAAAGGGTTTCCGAAAAAGGCGAATTTCGGAAATCTTGTAGGTGTCACTAAACAGCCTACACAACGGCAATTTCGGGGCTTTTGGGGGGGCCATGGCTCGGGCTATATGGGCTTGGCAGCTAGTACATGGGTCCCCATGGGTGCTCAAGTACCCGTATTGTCACTAAATCATCACCCAAACCCATCCTAGGGGCAGCAGAAGGGTTTCCGAAAAAGTCGAATTGTGGAAATCTTGCAGGTGTCACTAAACAGCCTTATCCAGTGTGAAAACGGCTAAGTCCTCACTAGCAAGAGCCCATAGGGGGGGCGCGACCGGGGGCACCCGGAGTTCGGACCCGGGACCCCCGCCATGGGTTAGGGGGTCCATGTACAAGAAAAAAGTTGCCCCGGACCTGGGTCCAAATCCACACACAGCACCCACAATACGCAAAGAAGTTTTGACCCCCCCCCCAACACCCCCCCACCCCCCCCACCCCCCCAAAAAGGGGTACCCGGGTACGGGGGGCTAAAGGGGTCAAAAACAAAACATTCATTGGGGGATCATTTTCTCTCCTAAAATGATGATTTTACAAGGGGTTGGACATCTGGTACCATACCTTGGGGTATCATGCGCGAATGACCCCCAAAAAGGGGGGGTATATGGCGTACGCACCTGCGCTTGATCTAACAACCCTCTTCGAGGTAATTTCTGACTAGCCGACACTAGCCGATTTTTCGGCTAGTGCGGACGGTTGCTCTCCCTATTCAAATTTGTTAGGTCCCCCCCCCCAGGGTGGGAGGGGTGGCACCCTTGCCAAAAACAAAATTAAGCACAGGCCTGCCCTCCACCAAACACATACACTAGAACCCCAAAAAGTGTCTTGGAATTCGGATTTGGGGTTAGGCCACCAGTGAGGGGGCAGTGGCAGGTGTGTGCGTACATACCCCTGGGGGGGGGGGGGCAATACAGTCTGTCATCTTAGCAACGTTTGATGGCCATCCTTGCTTTATGGACACTTTTGATGCGGCCCCCATCGGCATCCCGGTGCCTGCGGCGTCAATGCAGATGATGGTCCCTGCAGAGGTTGTCACTGCTAAAGAGAAGGCATGGGCATGTGGATGGTCACCCGCGGTCAGTGCTTCATGAATGAAACTTTGGCGATCAACCGGCGGCGGTTGCCACTTAACCGGCAGCCCAGAGGGCTGTCCTTCAGGGCCATTCTTAGTGGGAGAGTGCCGTTGAGCAAGGACAGGGCTGGGTTTTACCGCTGCAGGTGTTGCCAAGGCTCCTTTTACAGGCTGCCCCCCCCCCCCCCCAGTGGTGCTGAGGTTTTAGAGGCACCAAAGGCGCCGATTTTTGGTCTAAACTAATTGGCGCTGAGGGTGCCAAAGAAAATTTTTAACTGGCCGAAGGTCCGGAAGAAAGTTTGGCCCCATCTTTTAAGGGGCGGGGGGAGGGTGCCCCCCAGGGGTGCCGAGTTGCTAAAGAGAGCCCTGAGTGCTGGAGGGGAATGTCAGCTGCATTGAGCCCGTTCCCCAACCCCCAATCCCCCCCACAAACCATGTACTTTCGGGGGCTCTATAACCCCCCCCCCCCCCCCGACGTTCGCAGGTGAGGCCCTGACTTCCCCAGAGGAGCACCTGCACGCCCAGGGCACAGAGCAGGGGACGCCAGCAGGCATGAGGCAGCGAGCGACATGGCTCAGCAGACACGACCCTCTGTCCCCCTGAGACCTCGTGGTCCCCGTCGTCTCGAAGGACCAGGACGTGGGTTGCGAGCTGATGCTCACGTTCGCTCCGGGTGTCACCGGGCGGTGAGGGCTCAGGACCGTCCGCGTCGTAGAGCTGCGTGAGGAAGAACTGCAGGTCATCGAAGCTGCCGTGAATGTCCCCCAGAACGCAGACAGGACTCGTGATTTGCAGCATCGGGTATGGGTCCGCCTTCATCACCTGCACAGTGCCGAGTACCAATTTCAAAGGAGCCAGAGAAGCCCCCCCCCCCTTGCGCAAGCACCCTGTAAGTCAGGAAAATGACAGCCAGACGGGCTCCGTGCTTAGCCATAATCCGACGACCGCCGTCACCCCCAGTAGTAGGATCTCACTGTTCTCAGGGTACGCAAATGCGGTGGAGCCGCGGCCATGTATTGTCCAAACGCGGCAAAGCCGCGCCCACCATTCCAGCAAAGCCGTCACATGTGCGTGCACTTCCTGTGCAGCTGCCCTTCCTCCCTGTTGGTTTGGGTCCCGTGCTTAGACAAGCCCGCGCTTGTGGGCGACGCGCAAGCACCAAAAGTAACAAAAGACTGCCGAACACCTGCCCATACCTCACCCCAAGCACAGTTGTCACGACAGGGCACTGGAACAAAATATGCAGGCAAATCTCAGCATGCTCTGGAGGTCCTCACTGCCCATCAGGGGCATCAGGAGCTGTGGAATAGAAGCCCTTGCCAACCTTGCGCTTCGCAATTGCCCGTCTTGGGCAATTGCACATGCTTGCC
The DNA here is from genome assembly GCA_964036045.1 of Eutreptiella sp. 'Long Island Sound 2002'. Classification (NCBI taxonomy): domain Eukaryota; phylum Euglenozoa; class Euglenophyceae; order Eutreptiales; family Eutreptiaceae; genus Eutreptiella; species Eutreptiella sp. 'Long Island Sound 2002'. Next base: position 39,804,348 of record OZ038385.1, read on the forward strand.
CTCTACAATCGAAGCACAACCGTGTAACGTTACATTTCTGACCATAAAGACCGTGGTCAGAAAGATCAAGAAAGACGACGCCTAGAGGGGCTCGCGTGCTTGGACACAGCAGTGCTTCAGCCCCAAGGGCGTCCAGTCCACTGCCGGCGCTGGCAGCCTTCATTTCCCACTTTTCCCAGACCGTGAAGAGCGGAGGGTGTCTTCCGCCACATCTGATGTGGGCCAGGGGTTTCCAGATGTCCAAGGGTTAGACATCTGTGGTGCGCAGCATTTCCAGGCATTTTGCCTTTTGAGAAAAAGCAGGGACCTTGGCACTGGGGCTTCCACTTGTGTGCGGTTTCTTGTATAGACAGATACCGCCGGGGGGGGGGGGGGGTAAGTGACTTTTTCGGGTGCAGGGTGGGGAGAAACATGGGGTGACACTGCTTGACATCTTCCCAATGGGAAAATTTTCCCCCACTTGCCGTTTCTAGCAAAGCTACAATGGCCATACTTTCTCTACGTCTTTAACAACAGGACAACAAGAGCTTCAGCCAGCAAAGTGGACCAGAATGAATACCAAGGGCAGCTTCGTTTCTGTTGGGGCTGCCCTATGGGAATCCTCTTTGCTCTCTTCTTCGACCACTCCCCCCCTGTCTAGGGCCCTCAACGGCCCGGAGGGGGGCGGGTGGGGTTGGGCCATGAGCAACGGATACTCGGCTCACATATACCCCCATGACACAGGTATATGGTCATAGCCACAAATCTCAGTGCATTGTTTTGACTTGCTGCACTACAGCGCAAACGAGATCAGTGCCGAATGTTGCCTTGAGTTCGCTGGGTACCATAGCTATCGAATGTTTCTTGCGCTGTCTGGGTCAACTCATCCCCCTCCCATAGGCGCCGGTTAGACATAACCTTGCACTTGAGGGTTCAAAACATCAGCGAAAAGTACTATGCATACTACCTTCAGGGGTGTGCGCCCGCCAGCGCCAGACGACAGCTCCCCGCCAGACGACTAGAATTATGGGAATTATGGGGAATTATGGGGAATTATGGGGAATTATGGGGAATTATGGGGGAATTATGGGGAATTATGGGGAATTATGGTGGAATTATGGGGAATTATGGTGTAATGATGGGGAATTATCGGGGAATTATGGGGAATTATGGGGCATTATCGGGGAATTATGGGGGAATTATGGGAAATTATGGGGAAACTTGGGGAATTATGGGGGAATTATGGTGGAATTATGGCTTGGTGTTGATTATTGATGGGTTGTTGTTCGTTTCCCGATGGCTTGCTTTTCATTCTTGCCGGGTTGCTATTAACTACCTTGTTTATAACTACCTTGTTTAGGCAGGAGAGTCGCACATAAAGAACATTGTTGTGAGGATGAAAGTCTGACACGTCTATGGAAGCAAGGGGCCATACGACGACAAAAAACAACGATCAGCAATGCAAGAAATGACATCCCAAATTCACAATTCCCCCATAATTCCCCATAATTCCGCCATAATTTCACACAAATTCCCCATAATTCCCCGATAATTCCCCATAATTCCCCATACTTCCCCATAATTCCCCATAATTCCACCCAAAGTCCCCATAATTCCCCATAATTCCCCATAATTCCACCAATGTAACGGGACAGCCAGCAGCTGTTGGACAAGCCCACTATAGCCTTTAAAAATTATGGGAAATTTCCCCGCCACCGCCAGACGAACTTTCCCCGCCAGCGCCGCCAGCGATTTGGCGGCCGCACAGCCCTGTACCTTATTCTTCCAACGCACTCGCCATTGCACTCACCACTTCAATTCATCATGTTTTGGCTCTTGATATCATGCATGGGCGATTTAGGCGATGCGGGTCATTCGGTGCATCCCAATCCCCCCGTCGCGGGATTCGAACCACTGATCACACCCATCACCGGCCCTGAGGATTACCACTCTACTATGAACGCTATTGTACCTTACTACATCCTTGTCAATGAATTCAAAACCCACCGGTCAACCGTGATCCTGTGCTACTTGGTTCACGCAAAAGGCAAGAGTCGCCGCATTTCCTGCTGTGCACTGTGCTCTGGGTGTTCACTGGGTTCCGATGAGAATGGCAAAAGTTGCCATTCTCGGGTGGGGTCGGGGGTTGGGGGTCCTCAAGGCACAAAGGAAAGCCGGTGTAGACACTACAGACACGTTTCAGGCTGACAAACAGAGGTTGGTCCGGGTGGAGGGACTGCCCATCACAGGGGTCAAAGCTCATGACCACTGCTGCTTTTCCCCGCTCGGCATGATGGGGCCCCATGCCTTGGGTGTCCAGTCCCAAAGCAGTCTGGACCGTTGACAGCCTCCAGGCCTCGCTATAGCACACACTGGCGGGACACACTACTGTGCCTGTGTGTGTCCCGGTTGCTGTGCCTATGTGTGTCCCATGAGATGGCAACCATGCGGCAGGGTAGGGCGGGCATGTTGGTACTACACCTCGTCGCTCCATGGCTAGTGATCATTTTGGTTGTTTGGGCCCAGGTGGGTGTCTGTGGGGGGCGGCTATGAGCAGGGCATAGGACGCTGATGCAGAATCCTTGTGCCTGCCTTCCCTGGATGGAGGGATGTATGTACTCTAGTAGTGGAGGGTTATCGGCAAGCAGCAGGGGTTGCCATAATAAATAAAATAAAAAAAAACTCGGAGTGTCCAATACGCCCTATGATGGCGGCCGGTGGGTAACTGATGGTGGTTGGTGTGTAACCGATGGCGGTTGGTGGGTAACCGATGGCGGTTGGTGGGTAACCGATGGCGGTTGGTGGGTAACCGTTGGCGGTTGGTGTGTAACCGATGGCGGTTGGTGTGTAACCGATGGCGGTTGGTGGGTAACCGATGGCGGTTGGTGGGTAACTGATGGCGGTTGGTGGGTAACCGATGGCGGTTGGTGTGTAACCGATGGCGGTTGGTGTGTAACCGATGGCGGTTGGTGGGTAACCGATGGCGGTTGGTGGGTAACCGTTGGCGGTTGGTGGGTAACCGATGGCGGTTGGTGTGTAACCGATGGCGGTTGGTGTGTAACCGATGGCGGTTGGTGTGTAACCGATGGCGGTTGGTGGGTAACCGATGGCGGTTGGTGGGTAGCCACCAAACATCAGAGAGTGGCTGCCTTAGTGAAAAAGAAAAAAAAAAGCCTGAGCGTCCTTATGGCAACCCCTGCCAAGCAGCCGGGTGTGAACCCGGTACGAACATTCCTGACTCTGAGGTGGCTGACCACTGAACCACCCGCTCCAGCGGTGGCGCTGCCCCCCGGGTTCGAACACGACCCCGCCTGTCACTCAGTGGGGTAGGCTGAGTATCCTACGATTTGATGTCTTAAGACCGCTCCACGACGGGAGGGCCCCATGTGGTTGGTGGCCGGCCGCCAGCAGTTGACGATTACCCACCACCATGACCATACCCAGAGGGGCTCAGGCCCTGTCGGGGGCCTGAGGCCAACATAATGAAGGGGCACTCCTTGACTATCCAGAAGACAGAGCTGTTCGTGCGCTGAGTGCTGTCCCTTCATCTCCTGACCTGAGACCTGTGCCATCCTGGAGGGTCCTTGGGGCGTGCTGAGCCGTTCCCTGTGCTGCGGCAACTCACAACGCTGGAGCCACTTTAGCAAGCCCGAGATGCCATGGCCACCATGGACAGACGGACCCACAGGACACCCACTTTGTCAACCCTCGCCTGGGCAACCCAAAGCACAATGCTCATCCACACTGCATCAGCCCGAATGCATTTGCTGAACCATGCAAACATGAGTCATGAAGGTATGGTACACCATTGCAGGGCGATGCTCCACCTCAAAGCGCATGTACATGTCATGGTCCACGACGCGCAGGGCGGCAACAGCCTTCCTCCCAACAATTGCCTTCATACTAGGGGATCCTGGGTAAACCAAGGGGGGGGGGGGATAATCGGCTGGGGAGAGACCCAATTCCTGTGCCCCTGCCCCTGCCGCCTTTTCCTGAAACCATCACTTGCATTGCTTACACTTTGCCATCCATCCCCCTGCAGTATCCGCCCACTCGGAGTTCTGAGGGCTGCCAACGGGCTCACCACAAAGCAAACCTTTTTGGCTGCCAAGCACAAGGTCTCTATGTGTTTGAAGAGGCTGTCAATCTCCGCCTCCTGCCACCAGAAGCGCTGCGATCCTGGGTCTCGATTCCAGACCTGCGCATGAAAGATGCACACGGGAGTGGGGCAGGGATTAAGGGCCTGAACCATGCAGCCACTTGTGATTGCAGTCATTCATCCTTTCCGGTGCCCTTGAGGGTAACCAGCCCATGTTACTCCTCTCCACGGGGGAGACCCCAAGAAGGCAGGGGTCCTGTCGCCATTTCCAGGTCTGTCACACCCCTTATGGAGCATGGGAACACGTGGCCCCTCATGTTTGTACCCCCCCCCTGAAAAAGCTGCGCAAAAGTCCCAAATTAATACGGTCCCTACGCCTGCTGTAGCTTGGACAAGGCCGTAGATGCCCAGGTTCAAAAAGAGAAGATTGCATGGTGAGCTGGTGCAAGAACGGGGGGTATAGGTCAGACCCACAAGAGACCCACAATCAGAGCTATGCAGGTTCAATTGGGCTAACACTCACAACAAATGTGTCCATGACTCTGTGTGACTGGCAAATTCGTCACCAAACCCATGTCGTATGTGGCTGCACTACATTTGGTGTGGAAGTAAATGAGGTGCCAAATTAATACGGTCCCTACGGCCACTGTAGCTTGGACAGTGGCGTGGCTTTTACAAGGGGGGGGGGAAGACTGCTGATGCAGGCAACTCAGCTGCCACGCAAGATGATGATGGAGGGGATGAGGTTGAGGTTCGTGCTGGTGCTGCTAGGGGCACACCACTACACTCGGTGGTGAATTTAATGAAAAGGAGAGGGTGCCCCTTGCTGCATCCAGCTTTGTAACCCATGCAGAATGACGCATTTCCTCGCAGGCATGCTGTAAGACAAGCTGTAAACTGCCTTCACGGTGCCCTGCACAATATGGGGACTGTCTGCGGATGCCCGCTGTATTCCCTTGCGCATGGCCCTCATTGTCTCCTCAAGCGAGTATCCCAAGAGCATGGGCACTTGAACCCACACCAACGCAGAAATAATCCGTGACAGCCACATGTCCGTCCATGCCCGCACGTTTGTCAGCCCACTTGCAAGAATACCACCAAGGTAGCCTTTATAGCTGTGTGCAAGGGTGATCAGGGGCGCCGCATGTCGCAGCGCCCAGTCTGCACGCAACGCCTGCTGGAGGGAGCAAGAAAGGGGGGAGCACTGTAGGAACTGCGAAGTAGGAAACCCAAACCTGGCTGATCGTGTCCAGCATCCAGCTTGCACTTTGCCGGGCTTCCAGATCAGTCGGCGTGCTCTTCTCCCACGAGTATTTTTGAGACATGGATGTATCGAGCTCGTTCCTGGAGCTGGATGGCTGCTGGATCTCTGTGGTGCAGCAGCTGTAGTCAGGACTTCCAGGCTCAGGGGCACGAGGGGTTGTGCGGATGATAGGTTTGACAACAGGTCTCTGGCGGCGGGCGGCAAGCTTGCCTGCAGGTTTCGGGGCAGGCTGAGCCACAGGCTTGGCGGTGGACTGCACCACCGTCGTCGCTACACCCCCGGACCCGGTCGTTGATGCATAGCTGCGGGTCGATGAATATCCCGTCTGCACTGGTTGAGGTTGGGCCTGAGTGGTCACGGTTTTGATGACAGTGGGCTGCGCCGAGCCAGAGGCCTCGGTGGCAGGTTGTGCACTCCTGGTGTAATGCCCGCTGCTGACACGGGCTATGGCGGCGGAGTTTGAGTAGTGCCCGCTGTTGACGCGGCTTATGGCAGCGGGGCTTGAGTAGTGCCCGCTGTTGACGCGGGTCACAGTGGTGGGCTGTGAGTAGTGCCCGCTGCTGACGCGGGTTATGGCAGCGGGGCTTGAGGGATAGCCAGCAGCAGCGGGCCTTGCGGTCTCAGCAAAGGTGACCCGAGGCTTGCCACCGCCGGGGCTGGGTGGGGGATAGGCCGCGGAAGTGGTGCTGGCAGGAACAGCACTTGCAAAAGTAACGAATCGGACTTGGCTGTGGGGCTGGCCAGAGGCTGGTGAGGAGGGAACGCAACTGGCTCGCCGGGCATGGGATATGGCAACTTGTTTTGAAGCATACGACAGGCTGTTCGCTCGGACGTATCCGGTAGAGACAGGGTCTGTCTGGGCCCGCGCTGCCCCATGACCATGGAAGACCTGGTGCTGCATGGTGCACCCCAGAGGCTATGCCAAAGAACTGGGTCGCTCAGTGAGGGTGACCATGTGCTGTGGATTGAAACACAACGACATGCAGACAGGCCATTGCTCGCTTTACCGAACCCCCCTTCCAAACCATGTGCCATGCATGCGCCATGCAGGACCCAGTAGTGCAGTGTTGTTCCCTAGCTTCCCTCAGGCCAAGACAACGTGCAAAGGACAACAAAGGAGGCATGTTGTGAATCACTTGTGATACGGTGCACATTTCACGGTAAGAAAGATACAAAGGTTTGAAGGAAGTGGTTAGGAACCTTTCCCCCACTGTCGACAGACTGTCCAGTGTCCCTGTTGCTTCCCACCCACTGTGCACATCTGGACATACACAGACACAACACCACACAAACCATAAAACAGACACATTTGCTTGCTCCTCGCCTGGGACTCAGAAAACTCAGAAAGATTCTGTAAGAAAGCGGAAGTTGTTGCACCGTGCGTGCACTGTGCGCGCACCATGACAACCAGCAGTGGTCAAACACCGGTGAACCAGGATGTAACCACCCAAACAGCCCATAGAACCCCAGAAAACCTTAGTTGCAAGCATGCCACCTGTCTTCCTAGGGTCTTTTTGTGGCTGCCCAAAAAGCCTGGAGGCTTTTGGGGTACTTTATGTTCTTTCTTAAACCCTGCTGATGGTTGTAGTCATTACTAGGAGGCTGTTGGATCTTCTAATTCAGTGGGGGTGTCCCAGCAGATGATGGCAATGGGCTTTGGATGCGGAACTCCAACTGGTGAAGTGGTGCACAATCATGCCATTCACCTCGTGGTGGATGCTCAAAAAACACCATCCAGCTTGGAGGGGCCCAAAACAACCGCAGGAAGTCTCTCCAATGCACATGAGCGATGATAGATGACGTTGACACCGGGAACAACCCAAGGCAAAGACATGTTGTTTCAGACCTGTGAGACAACAAGAATTCAGTGCCTACACCACCTCATGTTTACACAGCATGCGTGCGGCACATGGGCACAGCAACACGTGGTTAATGCCCCCCTATTGGGTGCTACAGGTTCCTGTGGGCCCCTAGATATACCCAAAGTTTGCACGACATGCGCACTGCGGCAACTCGCACCCGCACCCCGGGGGGGGGGGGGGCCTGGTGGCCCAAAATGCTGAAATTTGGGGCCAACCCCCCCACCCATCTCTACACCCACCCACACACCCACCCAGGGGGGGGGGGGTTGCCCACTAAGCAATGGCCTGCCGGCAAAGAGTGCCCCCATAAGCAAGCACAATTGGCGAATACCAGTTTCTCGGCTAGCTTGGATTGAGTAGAGTATTGGTTGGCCTATTGCCTGGCAGGAGCATTGATGGGTGCAATGGGAAACAAGCACCAAAACGCCAAGCAAAAGGTTGCAATTTGTTTGCCCAAGTGAGAACACTGCTGTGTGCCACACATGATGCATGATGCAAACTAGAGGTGCTTAGCCTGCACTACAGCCAAATAGTGACACAGCACCCGCACTGTGCATGTTGGGTGGCTGGTACTCACGCAGCAACCCAGTCATCCACCAACAACACACCCCTTGCCACGTAGTAGAGGTACTATATGTGTGCACTGGTGGACACAATCATAATCCACCCCGACGTTTCCCAATCCAACAAAGGGGCGGCGGCGGGGTGGAGGGGCTCCAGCAATTGGCACAATCTGTGGACACGAAGAGCTACGATAGCATCTTTATCATCGCTTTTCCAAAGGTTAATGATGGCCGTTTGAGCAGTAGCAGTTGAAGGAACGCTCAGAGCATTGTAGGCTGACCAACAACCATTGCAAACCAGATGATGGCGATTGTGGGCTAACCGAGAGGTCGGGGGATGACACGCACGCACTTCTCTGGGGCAAATGTTCAGAGATCTAGGACACCCAATCTATGGACAAGTGCACGTCCCCAGGTGTCCCAGACAAAACCCGACGCACGGCACATGGCATAGACCAACGCACAGTAGTGACCAGATATTCGAAAAGGATGGCTGTTTGCATGCATTCAACTGGGGACAAAAGGAAATCACCGCATGTTCTGAAAAATGGCAGGGTCCGGCAGAGTGCCGTGAGAAACCCCCCCCCATTGCCCGTCCACATGGCCATGGTAGGCACAATGGTTCGTTCCATTTGATGACCTTTATGATTGTCATTGCAACTAGTGCACCATCATCATGTCCAAATCGCCAGAGGCTGTTCCTGTTGCCAACTGAAGAAATGTGTTTTTGCCAAAAAAACAATACCGGGGGGGGGGGGAGGGGGAATTATGTCCAGGGGAATTGTATTTGCACAAATTACGTCGTGAGTAATTCTGTCTCAATCCTTTAAAATGCGTGATGTAGTCATCCACTTCCTGGAAAAGTTTGCTCACCAAAACGTTGAATGTTCTTCGGCAACTAGATGCGCACAGATACTTGTTGTCAATTCTGCCACCCTTGTCGTTAATTTGTGGAGGCTGTTGGATGGTTGCTCTCCATTCTTGGACATTGTTTAGAGACTTTTGGATGTTTGCTGTTACTATTTCGTGGACACTGATGGATGTTTGTTGTCCATTCTTTGCGACTGCTGAATGGTTGTTTTTATTTCCTAGACGCTTCTCGATGTTTGTTGTTCATGTCTCACACCTAACACCTGATGGCTCCATCATACTCATTTCGAGACAAAAAGAACCCCCCCCCCATATCATAGGTTGATGCTGAATTGGGTGCAGGTGATTGTGCTGGGCCTCCGCAGTGTTTATGCGTGTACCAGTGATCAGTGGGACAGTCCTAAATGGAGTAGGAGAGGGTCATGCACCACCACCTATCACTTAAACACAGGTGTGTTGACAAAACAGGCCAAAAGCTGAAAAGCATTGATGAGTTAGAACAAGTGGATGTATCATAAAGCTATCTTCGATTGAACTCTCGAACATTGCTGCATATCCATACCGGGACGTGCATGTGTGGAGCATTTTGTGACCTGCTTGCAGACAGGGCAATGAAGATATGCCAGCAGCACCCCTCACAGGAAAACGTCCGACTGATAAGCCACCCATGACACCAGGGAAACAAAAAACGGAGTACAGCAGCATCCCACCAATGGTGGCCAACATCAAGCCTATTGCCCTCCACCGAAGCCGCTGTTGCCTAGCAGAATAAAATCATTGGGGTTGTAGTTGCTGAATGGGAGGCCTACCCCTATGATTCTTTGTTGAGCTCCTGCAAGGAAGCACTCACGAATGACAACAATCACACTCAGCTTTGGTGGCAACCATTTGTGCCTGTGAATCCCACCTGTGAACTTCACCCAGCGCATAAAACGAAAGGGGGGAAATGAGTCAGCACAAGCAGCCCAAGCTTTGCCACAACTACAGTGGAATTGACCAAGATGGCAAATGCTGCACGGTGTCGGCCTTGGGCTAGCCGTATCCTTGGGGAATTTCTTGCACTGCGTGCCACTGCGTGCATACTGCGCACGCAGAGGCTGGGATACTCACCCAAGTAATACGGTTGGTGGTGACCGTATTATTTCCTCGGAATCCATTTCAGAAAAATGAGCAATCCAAAAATATTTGACTATTTATGGAAGCACTTTTCCTTTATAGGAAACCAAGGGCAAAGGATCAATGTTTTACCACCAAAAGGTAGCTAGGGTGCGAGTATTTGCCGACATCCAAAACTTCGCACTGCGTGCATGGCTCATCCGGCAAACCATTGCAGGCTTTCAGCAGATTGTTTTGGTATGTGCCATGTACAAATATGGGCTAATGGGTAGCATATGTACGTGGGATTGGTTCAATCACTCAGTACTGAATACTAGACGATGCCATGGACTCATTGGGTAGCTTTGCTATCAGTGAATCACACAAACCTGTCAGCGCATCCTCAGCTACTAGGGATCAACCTTCAACTGCTGTCGATGAGCAACGACTCTGGCGATGAAATTACTTGCCTGTTTCCCTGCGCCGGACCTGCGTCAAGAGTTCACAAGGAAGTGGCTGAAAGGGGCACACTAGCATTTTTTTTGAGCATGTGACATGAACCCGCAAATCAAACGAGGATGCCTTTGAACTGTGCGCGATTTGCACGCTGCTTTTGAAACCTACTCTCCCAACCCATTCTCCAAACAGCCCCTCTTACAAATGCTGCCAGGCCCTTTAAAGAACACACTTGTGCATTGTTGCGGCCTGCCTTCCATCAAGCCAAGACTCCATGCAAAAGACAACAAAATAGGTAAATTGTGGACCACGTGTGTCACCGTGTTCATTTCACTCCATGAAATCACCAAAGGTTTGACAGAATGGGCTAGGAAGCATCAGACCACTGTCAACAAGTTTAAGGGTCGGCTTGGGTTGAGTAGAGTAATGGTTGGCCTTTTTGCCACTTCCTCTCCCCAGCAATGAGAGAGGAGGACACAGATAATTAAACAAGACTCCAAAGAAAGAAGGAAAGAAATTTGGACAGCCAAGCTTGCCCACCTCTGCCATCCCCTCCAGGGTAAGAAACATACAACACAACATCTGTAATCATTCTTCAGAGGTCGTGGGAGAACATAATACTAATTTGTCCCACGAATGATGCAAACTACCGGTGTGTAGCTGACCGCATTGGCCACCTTGTTGCACCACGTGTGCATTGCACTCAAGCTGCCCCCTAGGTATGACCTCTGGAACCTGTACGGCCTCCGTTCAGTGACCATCAGTAACGCATAGGTCATATGCATCCATTGGAGTAGACACGCATGGAGGTAGAGTATATGAAAGGCGCAGGATATCATCAGGTGCAGCTGCTAATACCAAGGTCAAGGCACTAGCCACGTGTCAAAGGAGGTGTGCTAAAACGAGAACACAATCAGAGCTGTACAAACACATTGCAGCAAACAGCCATGCACATTTCCCCAAGCCATGCACATATCCCCAGTCCCCTCGTTTAACAACAATCTGGGCCCAAAAATTGACAGAAACAACATCTGTTTTTGCTTGGACAGTGTATCTGTGCACTACAACACACAGAATCCACACTTGGGCATGGTGCACAACTCTGAAAACCGGGGGCAGGGGTGTACTGTGCCACGGGCATTATTCAAAATGGACGAAATCTGAAATGGGCAAATTGTAAAATCACCACCATGAACGATGCGGGGCTTGGGGACCGCCAAGACAAATGGAAAATATCAAAACTGTGGCCCTGCATCGGGTGACAGAGAGAGAGCAAGGTGCCAGCCGTAATGTCCAGCTACCCCAAACCAGTGAAGATAGTGGGTTGCACTCAGAGACTGATGCGGTGTGGGCAAAGAGTGCACGGGGGGTCTGTGATGGGCGCAGCTTTGGAGGTGAGCTCTACTTCACTGGAAGGGCTCGGACCCCATGCAATGCGTCACGGCAACACAGGCGCTGTCGGGAGCACAACGTGACGTGACTCCAGAGTGCCCGCAGATGACCCTGTCGATGCGCACCACACCGCGTGCACTGCAACCACAACGCTGGGCCATCGGCCCAGGGGGTGCCTGGTTGACCGTTTGTGTGGCATTGTCGGGGGTCGTCGTGTGCAGGTACCAGCTTGGCTCTGTGCTTCATCCACTGAGCCATGGTCTTCTGCACCTTCGGGAGGGACTGTGCCGGACAGGCGTCACAATGGACGGAATTTAAGACGGCGGGCCCAGCGTTTTTGTATTGTAGGGTTCTCCCATGCGTCAACCGCTGGCGATTTCGCTAGCGCCGGGGGCATGTCCCAACAATTGCTGCATCACTGTGCATTTCACATGAAACATTGTTGTGTGTGTTGCACCAATTTGCGGCCCAAAGTGGCCCATGGTGGCGTGCACATGTGACAATTGTCTCCGTGTCTTCGGCAGGCTGATGCTTCCTCTTCTCGCTGCCACTTACAATTTGATTGGCAGCATGATCTGCCATGGAGGGATCGGTGGAAGAATACAATACATCAATGCTCCAGGCTGCGTCCAGTTGTTGCTGGGCGGTCATTGACCTGCTTCACGTGAAAATGATACATGAGTAGTTTAGTGCTGATCGCGATGGACTTGGCCGCAGGACATGGACTGGTCAGTGTGGGAGCATCTGAAGCAGGCCATTGCTTGAGGTTCCCCGCGGGGGGGGGGTGTCACTTGGGCCCCAGCCAATCGACCCACCCACCCGCATCAGGAAATACGAAGTCACAGAAGATTTGAAATTTACGCAAACGGCCCGAAATAGGGGGGCGAGTTCTAGATTTTGGGTACCCCCCGCGCCCCCTTGTAATCCCCCCTAATGTCAGGCCGGTCCCGCCATAGGGGGGGGGGGGGTGTTGCACCACACAATGGTAGCACTAAAACTGCAGCAGTTCCAATACAACCTCAAGAAAATTCTATTGCCTTCGGCAAGGCACCTTGAAGAGGGGAGAGGAACAACCTTTTTTGAGCTGCTGAGGCGGGAAAACTGCATAAGCAGGTTGTGCCCTAGAACCCTTGGGAGCCCCCCCTCCCCCCCGAAAACCCAAATAGGGTGAAAAACACATAACGAGGGGCTAAAACATCCTTTACATAGGATATTTGATCATTTTGAATGGCCAAAGTATCAAAAAAATCAGTTTCAGAAATTACCATTTTGAGCTGCTGAGGCGGGAAAACTGCATAAGCAGGTTGTGCCCTAGACCCCTTGGGAGCCCCCCCCCCCCCACCCAAATAGGGTGAAAAACGCATAAGAGGGGCTAAAACATGCTTTACATAGGATATTTGATCATTTTGAATGGTCAAAGTATCAAAAAAATCAGTTTCGGAAATTACCATTTTGAGCTGCTGAGGTGGGAAAACTGCATAAGCAGGTTGTGCCCTAGACCCCTTGGGAGCCCCCCCCCCCCCACCCAAATAGGGTGAAAGACACATAAGAGGGGCTAAAACATGCTTTACATAGGATATTTGATCATTTTGGATGGTCAAAGTATCAAAAAAATCAGTTTCGAAAATTTCCATTTTTGAGCTGCTGAGGCGGGAAAACTGCATTAGCAGGTTGTTCCCCGACCCCTTGGGAGACCCAACACCCAAATAGGGTGAAAAACACATAAAAAGGGGCTAAAACATGCTTTACATAGCATATTTCATCATTGTAAGTGGTCACAATATCAAAAAAATGTTTTGCAAAATTTTGCATTTTTGACCTGTAGAGGCTGGAAAACTGCCTCAGCAGTTTGTGCACACACCAAATGCCATTGAACCACCTACAAACAGCAATTTTGAAGCTTTTGGGGGGCCCATGGCTCGGGCTAGATGGGCCCGGTGGCCACTACATGGGTCCCCATGGGTGCTCAAGTACCCGTATTGTCACCAAATGATCACCCAAACCCATCCCAGGGGCGACAAAAGGGTTTCCGAAAAAGGCGAATTTCGGAAATCTTGCAGGTGTCACTAAACAGCCTACTCAACGGCCATTTCGGGGCTTTTGGGGGGGCCATGGCTCGGGCTATATGGGCTTGACGGCCACTACGTGGGTCCCCATGGGTGCTCAAGTACCCGTATTGTCACTAAATCATCACCCAAACCCATCCTAGGGGCAGCAGAAGGGTTTCCGAAAAAGTCGAATTTTGGAAATCTTGCAGGTGTCACTAAACAGCCTATCCGGCGTGAAAACGGCTAAGTCCTCACCGGCAAGGGGCCATATGGGGGGGGGGGCGACTGGGGGTACCTGGAGTTCGGACCCGAGACCCCCGCCATGGGTTAGGGGGTCCATATACAAGAAGAAATTTCTTCAGGACCCAGGTCCCAGGTCCAAATACACACACAGCGGCCACAATACGCAAAGAAGTTTTGCCCCCCCCCCCCCACCCCCCCACCCACCCCCCCCTCAAAAAAGGGTACCCCGGTGCGGGGGGGTACGGGGGTCAAAATCCAAAAAATCATTGGGGGATCATTTTTGGTCCTAAAATGATGATTTTACAGGGGGTTAAACGTTAGAAACCATACATTGGGGTATGCTACGCGAACGACCCCAAAAAAGGGGGGTATACGACGCTCGCGCCTGCGCTTGCTCTAACAACCTCTCTTCGAGGTGATTTTTCTTCGGCGCCTTGGGCGCCCAGTAATTCCTATGCTTTTTTTTCAAAGTGACGGTCCCCCCCATGGGGGGGGTTTTCCAGGAGGGGGGGGGGGGGTTTGGCATGACGCCATGGTGTGATGATCTCGTCTGCAGCTGGCGGCGCCTACTGGCCGATCGCCATTCGCTGCCCTTCCCTTGGACCCTTTCCCTCCATAGGCAGTGGTGCCCATCAGCTTCTCACCACCCTTTGACCTTCCTCTTCCTCCTTGCCCTAACCTTCCCTCTCCCCTCCCCTTTCCCTTCCCTTGGCCTTTCCCTCTGTAGGCCACAGCGCCCATCGGCCTCACCACACTCCTTCCCTTCCCTTTCCCTTGGTCGGTTGTGCCAACGGAGCCCCCGGACTTGCCCTGTTTGACTTCTCTGCGTCGAGTCCACGCAGAGGAAGGCAAATGCCTTCGCCGTTGGCCAGGTGCGTCCAAGCGGCCATCCCAAGCCGGCGGTGAGGTACCTCTCCCCAACGGCGGCTGGTGGGCCTTGGGATGGCCACTTGCGGGGTCGTTTCCCCGACGGGGGCACATAACAACCTTTCTCCTCCAAGTTCCCGCGCTCAGTCCATCCTTTGGCGAGCGCAACACAAACCCCCTACCCTCTCCTTCATGCGTTTGCTGCGCGGACGGGGGTTGTGGGGTGTGCGTGGGTGCACGGGGGAGTAGGATGTAGGGAGTAGGATAGGGGGGGGGGGGTGAAGCAAACTTGTTGTTGGCCTTTGACGTCCCTCACCCGGGAAGGGCCGGTTGGGAAGAATTCGTGCTGGGCCCAAAACATCTGGTGCTCCCACTTGGGCACCGGTTGTGGATGAGGGTCAGGGGGGAAATGGCAGGGTCATGAGGTGCGGGGGGTGGTCCCTGGTTTTGCCGGTTGGAACTTTCGCTTTCCCGCACTTAGTCGTGTTTTTGTGGGGGCCTGCCGGTGGATGTGGGGATTGTGTATTTGGAGAAGGTGGAGAAATGCCACATCGGCTACATGTGTATGTGTGTGTGTGGAGGGGAAGGGCGCGGGGGTCACCATATTACAGAGGAAGGCCTGCGTAGGTCTGCGGGCCGGCTGGCTGAGGGGGGCTGCCCACGCGCGTGTGTGTGGAGGGGAGGGGCCAATCTTAAGGAGGTGCGCCCCCATGGGTCGGTAGGGTCAGCCCGCATACGCACGGGGTCTGGCCGCTGGGGTACCAGAAGACCCAAGATCCCCGGATCTGGCCCCTCAACTTGGGGAGACTTGGTGAGACGAGTGCACAGGTACGGTGCGCGGGTGCATGAGGGGGCTCGAGAATGCTTTGACGGCAGAGGCGAAGCGTGTGCGGGTGGGGGGGGGGGGGGCAGGGGCCAATCTTAAGGAGGTGCACCCCCATAGGTCGGTAGGGTCAGCCCGCATGCAGGACCACAGGTCGCACGGGGTCTGGCCGCTGGGGTACCAGAAGACCCAAGACCCCCGGATCTGGCCCCGCACCCGGCAGAGAGAGGGCGATATGACCCCCGTCCCCGCGCACCCATGGGGCGCCATTCCGGCCTCCGGAGCCGACGCGCACCTCTGCCACGTGCCGATGCCTGGCCTTCGGCGTGTGCCCCTCGCGGCGCAGTCCGCCGCTTCCTATTCGCCGCCGGCGTGTGGCCCGGCGCGATGCAGCGCGCGGGCCAGCGCATCGCAGTCCTGTGCTCCGCGGGGTCTGCCTGTGACCCGTATGCCCCCGGGTGCAGCAGTGCCGCGCCCCTTGCCCCGCAGCCCCACACGCACTGGGGTCAGTCACGGGCCGAACGGGGCCACAGAGTGTCTCAGCCCGTTCTTGCCCTCCGGCCTGCGCCATTTCCCGGGGCCTCCGCAAGGGGGCGCCCTCGTTGCCCCGGCCTCCCGCTGCACCCGTTCCCCATTTCCTCGCCGGTGTGCGTGTGTGTGTGTGTGTGTGTGTGTGGGAGAGGGGGGGGGGGTGCAGTGTTGTGGGTGCGAGTGCAGTGCCCCGCTGCTCGCAAGGGGGGGGGGAGGGGGGATGAGGGCCAGGGTCGCTGGGCAAAAGGGATGCCAGCCTTCAAATGAACACCCTGGACCGGCCACCGGCGATTCCTCCGGACTTTTGGGCCCATGGTACGGCAGGGGTCGCAGAGCCCCCCACTTGCCCCCCCTCCCCCACCCCCGGGCATTGTGCTCGGGGTTTTCTACCCATTTGACCACTCTTTGGGACCCCGATATGCCAGGGCAGGCCTGCGCTTGAAAGGGGCGAGGCACCAACAGCAATTTTCAGCTACGCTCCAACCGCACCCTTCCAATTCCCACTGCAACTGCAACGGTTTTGTAACCGTCTCCTGCTCCCAACAGTTGTCCCAAACGTGGCCAACCGGTTTTACCCGGTTTTGCTGCTACCTTGCGGCCTCTCTCTCCAGGCGTACGCCTTGGCAGGGGGGTTGTGGCCGTTGGACTCCACCCCGCGGCAAAGAGGCGTTGGGGCTGGTGGTGCTTGACCGGCTGAAAAAGAAGGCCATGAAAATGGTACCATTCACCCCTGCTGACTCTGGTGTTTGGGGGTGTTCCGGTGGACATGCCATGTGGTGAGGCTGGGGGTCGGGGCTGCCATCATCGTGGGGTCAGGAAGTCAGGAAGTATGGGGGCAGTCATGGTAATCAACAAAAAGGTTCGGCACAACACCGCAGTGAAGACATGGGGGTGAGCAGTAAAACGCAGAGTCGGTCAGCAGACGTGAAAGTCCGGACTCAAGACAAAAACCGAAACGTTGAGGCCCAAGGCGAACATGGAACTGGGAGCGTGGATTTGGTTTGGAGAAGGGCGCGAGCAGGAGACGGGGAGTGGGGCCCGCAGCACCCCCGCAGCACCAGACCTTGGGAAACCTCGCGTGCCATCCATGTAAGTGAATGCCACCGACATCACATCGCCGTGTGTCGGGCCCAGCAGCCCGAATGTCCTGTCCAGGATGGTGCAGCATGGGATGTGAAGGCACTGCTTTCCAGACTTGTCGGTCGGAAAGGCACCGTAAAACAACGAAGCTTGGGGAGGGTAGTGAGCCAAGGCGAGGAGTAGGAACAAATGGGGGACAGGGAAGAAAGGGGGTGCTGAAGGGAGGGGGAGAATGGTTGGGCAAAAACGACACCGGGCAAAGCTAGAGCTACAGAGCAGGCGGGAGGGAGAGCATGCGCACGCGCTCGCGCGCGTGCTGGCGGGAGGCATTCCAGAGACTGAGGGAGCAGGCCTGCGCTTGAAGGGGGCGAGGTCCCCACCCCCCAGCCCCCAACAGTAACTTTCAGGTCCGCTCCGACCGCATCCTTCCAACCCCCACCACGGCTGCAACGGTTTTGTAACCGCCGCCTCCCGCTCCCCAACCGCCTGCCCACCGGTATGGCAGGCGTTGGCCGCACTGCCCTGTGGCCTCCCCTCGCCTTCACGCGCAGGCCCGGGGGGGCACGTTGCAGCAGGACGGCAAAGAAGAGTGGCATCAAAGTTCGACGACTGGTGAACCGGTGTGGCCGTGGTTGCAAGGGCTGTTCGGTACAGGGGCCATCAATGCTCCGGTCAGACCCCCAGAGCGCAAACCCCCCAAAAGACCCCCAAACACACATCCGGAAACGGCGCAGCGGCAGCGGTCGATGGGCTGCGTGCAGTCGACTGCAGCAGCTCTGAGCCCGAACAGGACCGCGTGTCCACCGCCCGACGCGCTGCCAACGGACTGCGCAGGGGGTGCGGGCCGGCCTTGCCCTGCGCGTGCGCCCGGCCAGACACTGTGTCTGAAACGGAAAACAGAAGATCATGTCTAACTACAGTTAGTCAGACAATCACGGTCAGTAGCAATTGGGGGAGGGGGGGGGGGGTTTGCACAAGGCCTTGGTGTTTGGAAGGGGGGGGGGGGAGGAGGGGGTTACGCCGGGCGGCAGCGGGCCGCAAACGCACGGGGGCGCGCCTGCCGCGTTGCCGGAAGCCATGGAAGCGGACGCTGCGGGCCTCTCCGCTGACAACTGCGTCCTCACCCCCACACCCGGAGGGTGCCGCGCGGTCGTGTCACGTGTGTCGTGGTGGCGAGGTCAGCGCGGCAGGAGAGCACGTGTGCAGCAACAAGACAACTTAGCTGCCAGCAGCCCCCCGCCCTACCCCCGCCGCCCCCGATCAGCCCCCCGATTGCACTCCAGGGCGCCGGCATGAAAACGGAAAAGCCACACAACAAAACCGGAATCCGTTGCGCTGGTGGTCTTTGGTGATGGCGTAGAAGTGGAGGTGGGCCCCCAACGTTGCCCAAGCACTGCGGGGGTGGCCCATGCCCCGACTGCGCCCCTCGTCGTGGGAACGCAATGCAGACTCACCGATTGCGGGTTTGCCGCCGTGGGGCCCCTGGGCCACACGGAGCGCGGGGCCCTCGGCACTATTCCCCGTCGTCCGAATCCGCATCCGAACTCGCCTCCGACGAGTCCTCGCCGTCGTCGCTGTCCGCGTCCAAATCCTCGTCCGACTCCCCGGAGCCCTTGTCCTCGTCCCCGGCGGTGTCCGTGTCGCTGTCTTGTCCGGCCGGGGCCTCATCGCCATCGGTGTCCTGAGGGCAGCAGAGGGACACCGGGAGGATGTCGAGAGGCGCTCTGGAGACCTCAGCGTCCCAGTCCGGGGGCGTGCTCGCTGGCTGCCAGGAAGGGTCCTGTGGGTACCACCCTGCAGGCCAGGGCAGGGCTTTGCTTGAAGGGGAGGGGGGCCATCGGGACCGTCCCAGAGCGGTTGCAGAGCGGTCACAAGGGATGTCAAAGCGGTTGGGGGGTGGGCGGTTTCTGGCGGTTGGAAATGCGGTTGGTGCTGGTGTTGGGGTATGGGAATGCCTTTGGGGTTGATCAGGGCAGTGGGGAGGGGGGAGGGGGGTACCCCCCCCCCCTTCAAGCGATTCCCTGGGCCAGGGTGTGGCAGCCCAGGGAGTGCTTCTTGCCTGTCCGGAGATGCTGACCCCCGCATCCCCCAGGCTGTGTCAGTGCCCCCCCCACCCCCACCCCCATGACTCCCCCCTTTCAACTTCCTGTTCTTTTTCCTTTTCCCTTCCCCTTTCCCTTGCCTTGTGGTCTTTGGTGCCTCTCTCTAGCCAGTCTCCTGCCCAGCGCACACTCTTGGTGCAGCGGAGCCATACCTGAAGGCTGACCAGTGCCATGATGTACGAGTGACTAACCCCATGCCTCAGTTGCTGACCTTCACTGCGAGGGTCCAAGGCACCAATGCCCATCCGCTTCCCACTCTCTGACCCCCCTAACCCCTAATCAAGACTTACGACCAGGACCGAGCTGGGACCTAGTCATGCTCAATGCATAGGAAATCGCCGTGGAGGGAGAAGCGTGCATGTTGGACATCTTCCTGCGTGTTCAGGACTATTGCCCTGGCAAGCGGCTGAACACGGCTCACTTTCACCCCAAAATGGGCCACCGCATGGCACCACGCCGGAATGGACTGGCCATTGAACACCCATTTGCGATCATGTGACGGCCCAATTGCCACGGAAGCAGAAGCGCCCTCGTTGCTAACGCCTGCACACGCTGGCGAATGTCCTGAACTTTCCGGATGGTCGTCCTGAAAACACGCGAAAACCAGCCACTTTGGGACACTACGTCGGCCATAAAACGGGCTAGAAAACGGCTAAAACAAACGGCCCAAAACACACGAAACTCGTTGCTGTTGATGCGCATTTGCTCTGCGGTGGATTCGAGCCACCTGGATGCTGGTTTGGGGCCACGAGACCTTTGACCCTTCTGCTGCTTGCTTTGCTTGCTCCTGCTGTAGCTGCTTGTTGCTAAAATCCATTGCTCACCCTGGACCCTAAGAAGGGTTGTAAAACCTCCACTGGGAAACCCAGCTCGGCAACCCCCCAACCTGCCCGCCCCCCCCTCCTCCTGTCTTGGTACGGCCCGCATCATGGGCCGAGGTGGCAGTCCCCCGGTGTTGGGCACTGGGGCGTGCCATGACTACGGCCACGCAGGAGACTGGAATTCAGAAAACCAAGGGAGACACCGACGACTGTGAGCCCCACGAAAGGCAAGATTTGTGATGAGGGGGAATGCATTTGGTTTGTGTGTGTGTGCGTGTGTGTGTGTGTGTGCGAGGGGAAGAACAATCTCTCTCTCTCTCTCTCTCTCTCTCTCTCTCTCTCTCTCTCTCTCTCTCTGGGACATCCATTAGGTGCCAACACGGAGCAAATTTGCACTTTTTCAGGGTCTTCTCAATTTTTCGTCGAATGCACCAAAATTTCGTTCCGTAGGGGGGAGGGGTATGTGTATACTTTTTGAAATCTGTGAAAAAAGGCCGTTTCAGAAATGCATGGGTAAAGGGGGGACAGGTGACCATATTTTTGAGTACAGAGGCCGAAGTTTTCGGTGTTTCAGGGTTTTCGGGCCTCAGGCTGCTCCGCACACGCGTGCGGGACACCAACTCATAGGTGTTCCCCTGGGTGCTCCGACATATTGTGGAATTGGAGGAAAGTGAAAGGAGATAAGTGGATGCATTTTGACGCGCTGAATCCAAATATTGTGGTCTCATGTCCCAACTTGACAGCCTGTTTGAGAAATTCTGCCATCTTTGATTTCTTGCACTCTGGTGAGCTTGATGCTGCAAGTTGCACCAGGCATCACCCGGGTGTCCAAGGTAGTTATTGGTCAAAGCCTTCAACATATTGGGGTCTTGAGGGGACCCATGTTGCACATGTCTTCTGCATATCAAATGCAACAAATCCACCCGAATGACTTGACCCTCATATGCCCATATGTTGGAGTAATGGGGGTAGGGGTGCGGTGCAGTCTGTCTGAAACCAGACCAGAACAGGCACAAAAAACCCAAAATATCAACGGTAACGGCCAATTTTCGAAAAAATATGGTTCCGGACCCCCGCCCAACCAACCAATACATCTCGAAAAGCCCTTTTCAAGGGCTTTCCGAATATACCCCACATACCCCCCCCTTTGGGATACTCAGCGGGCACAAATGAGGCAACAAGGGCACCAACCCCTCAAAACGCTTCGTGTTGGCACCAAACGCGGTGTCCCAGAGAGAGAGAGAGAGAGAGAGAGAGAGAGAGATAGAGAGAGAGATAGAGGGAGGCCCGTATGGGTCCAGGGCCCCCGTGGTCGCCTGAGGCGCCATCATAAAATACAGTCATGCCTTCAGTCCCAGGGGCCTGTCAGCTTTCCTGCCTGGCGCCTGCTCGGGTCGCAGCCGGGGGCCTCACGTGAGCCAGAACCTCTGGTGTGTCGGGGTCCGTGTGTGTGCGAGGGGGTGGGGGGGCTACGTTTGGAGCCTCCGTCACGGACACCCCCCCCTCTCAGGCCCCCCCCCCCCTCCGCCCCTTGTGCAGTGGTACCCCTCCAAACACGCATACCGCACCACTCGGCGTCCTGCGACGGGGGAAAGCGGTGCCTCCACGGGCCACGGCAAGACCACCGGGCCACGCCGCCGCCTGTCCAGGGCGGGGGCTGGGGCGCGGAAGGGACATGCGACACGGCGACGAGGCCCAGCCGGCGCGCTCGCCAGGCCCGGTCGCCCGGTCGCGGGGCCCGGTGCGCACAAGCGGATGTGTGTGGGATGCCCTGTTTGCGTGGGTGTCGCGCGCACCACGAACAGGGACTTGAGGACGCTACCAATACTGCGGACCGGGGGCACAGGACCGCAACACAAGTGGCGGTGCGGACAGCAAGAGCACAGACCTGATCCTCGTCCCCCGACTTGTCCCGGGCCGTTTTGTCGTCGTCCCTGAAGCAGAGAGTCGAGGTCCAGACACGCTGTCATGCCGGGGCTCGGCCCAGGCGCATTTGCTACGTTGGCGGTGTGTGTGTGTGTGTGTGTGTGTGTGTGTGTGTGTGTGTGTGTGTGTGCGCGCGCGTGCGCACGTGTGGTGTGCGTGTCTCTCTCTCTCTCTGTGTGTGTGTGTGTGTGTGTGTGTGCGTGTATCTCTGTGTGTGTGTGTGCGCGCGTGCGTGCCTGCATAACGAAGGCCCTCTTGCGTGCGTGCGTGTGTGTCAGGCGCCCAGGGCGCCCAGCCTATGCCCAGCCACTGTCTCCTTGACAGCAAGCGCCAGCTCCAATGGCATTTGTAACCGACAGTAACTGCCCCCAACCGCTTTGACAACCTCCTCCAACCGCCTGTCTAACCGCTTCTGGGGCCGCCTCTGAGGTCCCGTCCCTTCTACTGCATCGCTGGGGCTGGGGGTTCACGCAGCCACGCGGACAAGTCTGCACACACTGAAGCACCGTCCAGCCAAGAGCGACGGCACGCATACTCTGCAAAACTCTCATCCACGTAATCCCCTGAGTTCTCCGCGTCGTCCTCATACTCCTCCTCGTCATACTCCTCGTCATCATAGTTCTGCTCCGTGGCAGACCCGTGCCCGGAGCTGTCGGAGTCGGTCTCGTCGTTCTCACGCTTCTGCATCCGCTTCCGATGGTACTCCATGATCCCTCGGATCTGAGGGGAGGACGGCGGCACCTCCAGTCCCTCGCTAGCCCCCGGGTACGTGCCCACCCCTGCATCCCACACCGGTCTCCACAACTCCGGCGGATGGGGCTGGGATTCAGCGCGGGTTCGATAGGGCCCCAGTGTGTGCGTGCAGGGGGGGGGTCCAGGCCCGCGCTTGAAAGGTAACCTCCCTTCCCCTCCCCTCCCCTCGGGGATGACTGGCAGTTCGGCCCCATCCGCCTCTGCCCGGCCCCCGGTGCGGAAGATGTATTAGAAGAGAGGAGGGGGGTCGGGGGCTGGGCACGCGGCCGTGGTGCGGGTTTGTTTGTCGTTGGCGGCGCCTATGGGCCTCTCGCCCTTGCACATCCCGACCCTCTGTGGGTCCGAACGTGGTTTGGTTGTGTCAACGGAGCCCCCGGATGACTTGTCCTGTTTGACTACTCCGGGGGTCGGCTGCCCCAGAGACGGGCTGGTGCCCGTGCCGTTGACCAGGGGCATCCCGATGCACACTCCGAGTCCGTGCGGGAGTTTGCGACGAGGGGGGGGGGGGTCTGGGACCAAAAACTTTGTGCACCACAAATGGCCTGACCAGATTTTCCCAACAGCAAATGTCGGTTTTTCCCACAATGGCCACTTCAGTCGGGGGGAGGGGGGCAGGGCGGTTCTTAACGGCAAAAAAAAAACAGTGTTCCGTTACACAGTCTTCCCAAAAAAGCCCGCAGGCACACCATGTGTTGGCGGTGGGCGGTGGGCGGTGGGCGGTTGGCGGTTGGCGGTTGGCAACTGGCGGTTGGTGGCGGTTGGTGGTTAGTGGCGGCGGCTGGTGGTTGGGGATTGGTGGTTGATGACGGTTGGCAGTGGTTGGCGGTTGGCGGTTGGCCGCCGCTGGCGGTTGGCGGTTGGTGGCGGTTGGTGGTTGGCGGTTGATGGTCCCTTGGGGCGGTCCCTAAGGGCGGTCCTTAACAAAAACTAATCTAGTTCCTTAAAGACCCCCCTGGAGGGGAGTCCTGCTACGGTTGTCAGCTGTTCTAATACATCCTCTTGCCCAGTGCCCCCCAACCGGTTTGCAACCGCCAGCCTTGGCTGACGAAACCGCTTGCCAGCCGCCAGTACCCGCTCGTGCAGCCCCTCTTCAAACCCCCCTTCAGCCCCTCGCAGCCTCCACCCCCGCACGGCCCCGGGGGGCGCTCCGGGGGACGGCAGCAGACGCCGCACACACAACCTCCGCCTTCGCCTGGGAGTACGTCACCCGCCCCTTGGCCTCGTAATGGTCCGGGTGCGTCAGCTCCTCGAACACCCGCTTGTTCTCCTTCGTCGGGGGGACCTCGATCCCGAGCTGCGCGCACACGTGCGACACGAACTTGCAGAACTGGGGCCGGTCCAGCGACTTGGAGTGCGAGCGGTCCGTCGCCCAGAACGTCTCGCGCATCAGCGTGTTGATGGGCTCGTTGTGGCGGGCGAGCAGCTCCGTGATCTGTGCGGAGAGGGGGGGGGGGGGGCACGGCGGCGTCTCCGGAGGGGGGGGGGGGGGGCGGGAGGCAGGGGCGCCACGTGTGCCGCAGCACCCGCCACCATTGCCGGCAGCCCCAGCCCGCACTATCAGCCGCACCCACACCCCAGCAACGCCCGCTTCCGATACCAGCAGCACCACCCGACGTCCTCGGCAGCGCCTGCGTGCTGCATCAGCAACAACCCCCAAAATATATATCGGCAGCAGCATCCCAGAAATTGGACCGACACTGAGAAACGGAGCATTGGTCAGGCGGGGGGGGGGGGGGGTTGGATATAGACGCATGGCTGTGCAAGAACTTGGGGGGTGCCGCGGGGGGGGGGAGGCAGGAGATGGTGAGGGGTCCAGCCAGGGGGGCAACTGGGGTGAATACTTTTTTACCCCAAAAAACATTCGGCAAAATGATCAGCAACGCTGCGTATGTGTGCATTCGAAGTCTAGCAGCCCAAATGGGTTGCAGTGGGGTGAGGTTGGGGATCAGAAAAAACTGCATGCCTTTCATGCAGATTTGATTTCTCCGGAGAATTCTGAGCATTTTGAGTCAACACACATGGGCAACCGGGCTTGCAATTGAGGGGGGGGGGGGGTCGATAGAGCCCCCTGGCTAGACCCCCCCCTCCCCCAAAAAAGGCTCAATTGGCGGGACCCCCAAAATCCTACGGAGACTGACCCCCAGGCCTCGGAGGTGACCCAGACCCAAAATCGGCAAAAAAAAAAATGAAAATGGGATTTTTGGAATCAGCGCGTCGAGGGGGTTCAGAAAAGTCACCGTTTGCCATGTATTTGGTGAAAAAAAAAATTTTGACCATTTTTGGTGCTCAAAAAAATTATCGGCGCGTTCAGCGCCAGTGTTCATGATAACTGATTCATGGTGCCTGTCAATTGAGCCCTTTTCCCAACCCCCTGTGTGACATTCCGTCGGATTGTTGTTTCTTTACGGGGCCCTGGACAGTCACCCGTTCTTCCCTTCGCATGTTGCGTCAGGTCGCTGCTTTCTGTCGGCCGCTGCGGCCAGATGTCTATTTTTCCAAGGAAAACCCCGCCTTGTGGGGCTCATAGCCCAACATCCCTGTATTATGGCAGAAGTGACACCCCCACTATATGGGATCGGTCATCGCACTGACGATGGCGGATTGAGTTGCACATTCCATCCCCCCCCTCCCCCTATCTGCGTGTCACGTCAGGTCTGGTATTTCGTCCGCACGTTTATACCAGCTCGTAAGTGACCACTTAGAAGCTTAGGAAGGGGGTGTACTAAGGTGGGACATAACACCCAGACAGACAGACAGACAGAAAGAATTATCGGTTTAGAATTGATCCAGACAGACAGACAGACAGAATTCTCTGTTCAGGTTGGATCCAGACAGACAGGCAGAGACAGACGACGTCGCAGTGCTCTTGCTGGTGTCCTTTTCCCAACCCCCCCCCGATTTTGGGGGCTCTAGTGAACCCCCCCCCTCACTTGCAAGCTCGACATGCCCATCGGGTGAACAACAAATATTGCGCTTACCCCCTGCCATACCCCTCGAAAAGGTGTTCGGCCCTGGGTCCCAGCCAAAATCGGAAACTCCCGGAAATCGGGTCCGGGAACTTTGGGGGGTCCGGAGGGCGGCGGGGGGCCGGGGGGGGGGGGGGGCTTGTGGTCGCGGTCTGAATCAGGGGGCCCCCTTGGCATGGGTTCCCATGTTGGGACCCACCCAACGTTTGCTCGCTCTGTGACCCCACCCTTGCGCAAGGCAGCAGCAGCTGTTGGGGGCCACACACGTATGGCGAACGCACAGGCGACGTCATCCTGAGGGGGGCCGCGCATTCGTGCACCATCTCGGATGTCAGGGGCCTGATGCATCCGTTTGAGGGATCTGGGCTAACAATGGTTCTCGGACTTGTTGCGCCCACTGATGAGCCCCACGGGTGTTGGGCCCCAGAACCGAACTGAAACGCCCCCTGTGTGTAGCAATTCCAAACTCTCCAACCATCTTCAACCCCCTCCATCCCTCCCTAACATTGTCCCACCCTCTCCAACAGAGGGGGGGGGGGGGTGCCCAACCGCAGCCCTTGACACCAACACCCCCCCCCTCAAAATGATCAAAATTTTTTGGAAGGTCCGGTCCCAGTTCGGCGCCATGGCCAAAACGTTGGGATCATCGGTGCCCCCCGTCAACGCATCGTCCACAACGGTTTGGCCCGCGATGAATGGTCAGCGGCACCCACCCACATCCACAGCGGCAACCCCCTCTCAAGGTCAGCACCCCCCACCCATATCCCCGGCGCCACACACACGCACGTTCCCAGCAGCGCCCCGCCAGCGTCCCCAGCAGCACGCGATCAGCAGCACCCATCCACATCCTCAGCAGCACCCGATTGCGTTGTCTGCGGCACCAGCCCCCACCCACAGCAACAGCCACCCCCATCCCGAGCAGCTGCTCAGCGGCACACACCCCCAAACCGAGCACCCGCCCTCAGCCGATGTGCCAGAAGGCCACCTGTTTTGCAGTAGTCACGGGTTCACCAGTGAGCTCCGGGTGCGTTGGCAGTCGGTACTGGTTGCGGACCATAGACGTCTGGCCCCTCGGAGAGGAGTTGTCACTGAGGCTGGTCTTCGGTCTGGGGGGTTGGTTCTGCGGTGCGTACCGACTGCATCCGTAATCGTGGTCCTGGAACAAGTTGAGCGGATGGGAGTAGGTGAAGGAGGTCTGCGAAGGGCTGATTGCACAGGAAGGGGGGGGAGAGGTTTGGGCAGGCGTGCGTGGAGGGGCCAGGGGGTCGTATAGGGGGGAAGAGGATTGTGCACAGTTGGTGAGGATCGTCCTCCCCAACTCTCCAGCCCTCTCCAGGCCTCGTACCCGTCGCTACTGTTGCTGCTGCTGTTCTGCTGCTGCTGCTGCTGCTGCTGCTGCTGCCACATCCAGACTTGTGGTGGGAGTGGCCTTGAGACGGCTGGGGTTCTGTAGCCACAATCCACACTCATGTTGGATGTGGCCCCAATACAGCACGGGTCACGTTGCCACAATCCACACTGATCTACACCCCAGTGCCCGTGAGAGCATTGTGTACGCCCTCCATCACCCGGCCTCGTTCCAGATGCTTTGGCGGGTGTCCCCTGGTACAACGTGGTGGTTCTGTTGCTGTTGACCTGTCCAAACTGCCACAGCCCTGAGCTCCAATACCGTCTCCAATTGCCTCTGACCCCCTTTGCAGTGGAATACTGTGGAGGGTTGGATAGGACTGTAGAGAATGGAAGAGGTTTGGATGGGGTTGAGGACAGTGTGTGGAGAGAGTTGAGGGTGCGGGCCGGAGAAATTGGGAGAGTTGGGAAGTGTTGGAGAGCACAGGGGGTTCCCAGTGCAGCCCCCGACAGCGCCACCCCTGAACCATTTTGGCCCTCTGAAAAGGTGGGGGGGGGGGGGCGGGGTCCTTGGGGGCCAGGCTGGGGATTCCGGGTGCCCCTACATGCATAACTCAAAAGGATCCCCTTCTTGCACTGTTCATTTTGAACACACATATGTGGGGTTTTTGAAAAAAATATTCTCACCCCCTCCCAGTCCCAGCAGCCAGGGTTGGGGGGCTGGATGGGGGAGGTCAGGGGGAACGCTTTGCGGCGCGCAGGGAAAGGGTAATTAGCTTTACTGTACACTGTCCAAGAAATCTACAATGGAACAAAAAAGTTCCGTGCACGGTATGGCGGGGACCTCTTGGGGACTGTAGGTCACATCCTCAACACGCCAATAGTTGTAGTGGAGATCTGCGAGCGGCGCTACTAAACCGCGGGCAACTTAGAGGATCTGTAGTCCCGGATGCCGCTACCACAGCCTCAAAAGCAGTCTTCT
Organism: Eutreptiella sp. 'Long Island Sound 2002'; assembly: GCA_964036045.1. Classification (NCBI taxonomy): domain Eukaryota; phylum Euglenozoa; class Euglenophyceae; order Eutreptiales; family Eutreptiaceae; genus Eutreptiella; species Eutreptiella sp. 'Long Island Sound 2002'. The sequence continues at coordinate 39,832,417 of OZ038385.1, forward strand.
CTATGGGAGCGTGGGTAGTTGTAGATGGGCCTTCCGTCACCCCAACTGGAGGGGCCACGCCTAAGCGTGGGAGTCCATCACCCCAATTCGAGGGGCCACGCCTAAGCGTGGGAGTCCATCACCCCAACTCGAGGGGCCTCCAACGTGGAGAAGAAGATTGTGAACCGGTTATCCTCACTAGCACCGGAAATTTCCGTGGGAGGCAGTAGGGAGGAATACAAGTGCACCATTTGTGAAAGAAAGAGGCCCAAAAAGGAAAATGTAGCAATAAAACGGGAGAAACAATGACGTGTGGGGTTTTAAACGGTATGTAGAAAATGTGTGTAATGCAGCACTATTCCGCCTGAATTCTGGGACAATTACCCATACAGCGTGCCACAGGGTGCACGCTGCACGCGCTGCAAAGGAAGCGTTCCCAGGGGTCATGCTTTGCATACATATTTGGATTCCCCATGAAATCCTGAGCATTTTGAGTATAAACACATGGAGTAGAAACGAAAATTTATCCCCCACCACTTCATTCCATTTCCAAGGCCTTTGGTGCCAAATTGGGACCGGACCTTCTGAACATTTACGCATACATTTTTTTGGGGGGGGGTCAAGGGCTGCAGTTGGGCAGCCCCCCATGTTGGAGAGGGTTGGACAGTGTCAGGGAGGGTTGGAGGGGGTTGAAGATGGTTGGAAAATTTGGAATTGCTACACACAGGGGGCGTTTCAGTCCAGCTCTGGAGCCCAACACCCGTGGCAGGAGGGGTGGTGGAGGCTTAGAGGGGAGGCGGGGGGGGGGGGCAAAAAATTCCAGCTTCTTTTGGCATGTTGAAATGCCCCGCCGGACACACAGAAGTGGGGGTATGAACCTGTCTCCCTTTCACCATCATTTGACCATCAGTGAAAATACAACAGGTCACTCCGGCAGACGCACAAATGAATCTGCAAAGGCATCCCCTGAGCAGTGCAAGGCATAGCTTCGTGATGCTTTGGCCTTGCAGTGTTGGCCGGCGGCTGTTCCGGGCACAGTGAAGCACTTCAACCACCACTGATCCACACCCAACAGGAGTGAGCATTGTAGCGGCATCATGCTTGTCATCACAGGGCCTTCCCCAGAGTGAGTGTGGTTTGTCGTGACATATGCCCTGCTGAAAAATAACAACCCCTGCTCCTCCCCTTTGGCGTGGGGCGCACCAGCCCCGATCCGTAAAATGGGGTAGGTTTGCCAATCGATACTGCCAGTTGCACGCACTTGGTTGTGTGGTTGTGCGGCCGCACTTGGGGGGGGGTGGATGCAGGGCACCCCTCAACATCATCGACGGTTTAAAGCCACCACCACCCCATGACACACGTGGTGTGGCATGCATGGCACACACGTCGAGAATGTGTGGCGGTATTCCCAAGTGTAAAGCCGTCACGGACCGCGCGACTGCACCGGCAGCCGCAGCCCCACGTAGCAATTCCAGTTTATGGGCCCTAGTTCTGAAGGCATCCGGACCGAATCGCGGATACAATCGCCCCCGTTTCCATTGGTGGAGGATGGGGGAACGGGGGGGGGGGGGGTGGCTGGGGGCCCAGACGACAAATTACCAATACCAGAGGCGCCCGGGCAAGAATATGAGTATGAGCATCGGTGATGACTTTCCAATTGGACTGCAGAGCGACCCCATTTCCAAACACCAAACAGGCCGTGGTGCACGCTGTCTCATCGTTTGTCCGGAACAGACCGCACGGCAGAAGCGGAAGGAAACGCAAACGTCACCGCCCCAAGGGGCAGGGGGGGGGGGGGGGCAGACCCGGGGGTCGACGCTGTAGGAGTGCATGACAGAGAACGGGCGCGCCGGGTTGAACGTTGGCATTGGATCCCTCCGCTCGTGCATCCGCTTGCGGTGTTCGATGGCCCTCGCCACGTCCCCGTGCTGCTCCGTCAGCGTCTGGAACGCCGCGTGGCGGTTCTTTCGGTACTCCACCAATCTCCTCTTCCACACAGGGGCGCGCAGTCCATGTTCGCGCTGTGCAGTGTCTCCTGAGAAGCAACGGACACGCTGGCAGCCAACAGCACGACCTCCCCGATCACCTCCCCGACATGGCGCCTCGGCTGCCGGAGGTCTCACACGAATTCCTTGCTGCAGCTTGCTCCGATTGGTACACGTTTCTCGATGGACAATGTGCGAGTAGTTGAGGATTCATTTACGCCGCCCCCCCCTGTATAAGCTACGCCCATGTACACAATTATTACGGTCCCTACGCCTACTGTAGCTTGGACAAGGGCGTGGCTTGCGCGCAACACATACAACTGCCAACGCACACGTGCGCAGGCCACATGTGCTGAAACAGGCAATTCAGGGCCTATGAAATGCATCAGACTGAACAAAAAAAAATTCCTGGTGCACCAGCAGGGGGCCACATGTGCTGAAATTAGCAAATGTGCCGACAAACCCATGTCTTATGTGGCCGCACTACATTTCGTACGTACTTAAATTACTCACACAATTAATACGGTCCCTGCGCCTACTGTAGCTTGGACAAGGGGTGGCTTATACGGAGGGGGGGGGGGGGTACAAGCGCAGATTGTCCTCACAAAACATGGCGCGTCCACAAAACACAGACCACCATCAGCTCGGGGCAAATAAAGCTGAAAGCAAAGGACTGTACCGATTGCTTCTTGTTGCCACCACATGCCGAGAGGCACAGTGGCTATGTTGATGGAATGTGATGGGAATGGGTGTTGCACTTGGGGTGACGGGGAAATGAAACGCTTGTGGCATCGTGAGGCATGGGGATGAGGCGTGGATGGTGTATTGCCGAACGACGGGGAATGCGAGGACGGACTCTGGGGACCTGGACCCGTGCCGCCTGTCATGACGCACAGCGAATGGTGAAGTGCTCGGCATGTGAATATGACCTGCAAGGTTTCTCTTTGGTTGACGACGTCTTGGCTGACCATGTGATGCTCCTTGCGGTGGAGGATGGGGCACGACAAGTAACAAATGGTGGCGAGGCACAAGGACAGAGGGGGCAAATCGACAAGGAGAGTCACCGAACCTGGTTGGGCAGCTAATTTTACGAAAATCAAACTCAAAATCTTTTTCCCAAAATCAAAATCGTTTTACCAAAATCAATTTTCACCAGAATCAAAATCAAGATTTGGTAAAAAGATTTTTGATTTTGGTAAAAGACTTTGGCAATCAGAAGAGGCAGTCCAGCACCACACACTGCACCATCTTGGAACCCAAGCCAGCAGTCCTGCACAACCGGTAGACCTGCATGACAAGCAGGGGGTCAGGGTGGACCTGAAAACTGAGTCTGGGTCGGAGTGGACTGCTGTGCTTTCTGGGCCTTCATGGGCCCATGAAAGAACCCGCCGTGTCTGTGGCCGACCCAGAAATCGAGCTGATCTGCAGTGGGAAACGGACTGTGCTGGCGTTGAGGCCCACTTGGGCCACAGAGATGTGCATGTGCGACCAAGGCAGGGATGCAGCCCGGGGGGAAAGGGATGACGGAGTGGGGGATCTTGTGGCCCCTCAGGGCGTAAGCACTTGGGAGGCCGGGTTTTCGTTTGCGGGGGGGGGGGGGGTCGATAGAGCCCTCCGGCCGGACCCCTCCCCCCCGAAAAGGGGGCTCAATTGACAGGAAAGGTTGCTAAATCTTGGTGGTTTACAGTTGACCCACCAGATGCGCACACCCACATGGAGCGGGCAACCAGGGCCCTGCACACCGCAAAGTTCCACGTCATCCAATACTACATCCCCCTGAAATTCATCACCACGTGCTTCGGGCAGAGGTTTGGCCAGTAACCGCCAGTGGTTGGCGGTTAACCACCGGCCCAGGGGGGTTGTTCAGGGCCTTTTTCGCAAACCGTTGATTCAGGAAAGCCCTGCCCTGAGTGCATCGCCCTGGTGCTGGGACCAGCAGGCTTCAATGCAGCCTTTCCAAATCCAGAGTTTGAGGGGGGAAACACAACCACTGCGGCCCGGGCTGTGATGGAGGGTCCTGTCCAAAAGCTGCACACTTTTGAGGGTTGGGGGCCAAAAACAGCCATTTTTAGCCTGGAACAGCGCCCGATCTGATTTTTGCCCATTCCGCGCGTCCTTCCTTGCTGCTGTTGCTGTTGCTGTTGCTTCTTGCTGCTTGCTGCCAAACCTGGTAGGGCCGCCCTAGACACCAAAGAGGGGTATAAAGCCTCGCTGGTTCCACCATCTCGATGACCCTGACCCTAACTTAAGCGGCCCTGTTGGCCCCCCAAATGAAACTTTCAGAATACTGATGGCGAAAGCGACGGTCAAATGAGGGCGTTGTGCTCATTTGAGTGTGTTTTGGCCCTGTTTGGACCCCCCCACACACACACCGCCTTGGAAATGTGTATGCCAGCCCTTGAGATGCTCTCAAACGGACATTCCGGGGCCATTTTGACGTTGTTGCAACCCTTTTGCCCCCCCCCCCCCAACAGTCTGGACAATAGGCTGCCATTCTGGGACCAGAAAATGGCTTGGACTTCTAATCCATCATGTCCCGATTCGGACTACAGTGGCAGTCCGGGACTCGGTGGGATGGGATGCGATGTTTCCGAGGCACGTTTGAGCCTGTCCTGACCACCTTTGCGAAGCCATCCAGTCGGCATGCACGAGACCTTGGGGTACACAGGCGTTGAAGAGAGGGGTGGATGGAAAAGCGCTGATGCGGCACCGAGCGATAAAATATTCCGAACAGTTTCGATTCTTTGGGGCCAGTTCGCTGCCCATTTCCAGGCCATTAGCAGCCTTCAGCTCTGCCACTGACTATACGTTCAGTCCTGTGAGCCCCTTTTCCGAGCCCCTCGCCAGTTTGGGCTCGAACGCTGCAGGCGTTGTCAACTCCCCGCGTACTGTGCGGCGAAGATGGGCCTCTCTAGTGTGTGTATTGACGTGTGCAGTGTGGGAGGCGGTCACGCGCGATGGACCGCGACCGGCACGGGGGCCACAGCGACGGTCGACGCTGGGCGCTGCAGGCAGAGGGAGAATGCACGCAGTGACCTGAGGAGTCCAGGGAGTTGTCGGAGTACTGGGGACTGCCCGGGTTCTGTGGACTGTACGGACTAGAGGGACTGGCCGGGGCCTTGAGGGTGGGGGGGCCCTTTCCATCTACAGAGAGGCGGCGCAACGTGTCGGCGTGGCAGTCGGACGTCCCTGAGACCCTTGGCCGGGGCCTGCCGCGCCCCACTTCATGTGTGTCTGCGCGGATCGACATCGTGAGTGTTTCGCCGGCATCACACGCCCCGTCAACAAGACGCAAACCGACCCCCGGCGCTGACCAGGCGCTCATGCGCCTTGGCAGCACCAACCTCCCCCGCTCCCTTGCGCCTCGTCAGCCCCCTGTGTGACAGACATTCCGCCTGGTTGTTGCTCCTTTACGGGGCCCTGGACAGTCACCCGCTCGTCCCTTCGCATGTTGCGTCGGGTCACTGCTTTCTGTCGGCCGCTGCGGCCGGTGCTCTTGCTGGTGTCGTTTCCGCGTTCGCGGAGCCCAGTAGTTGGTGTGTTGGGGCTGTGCTGAATGTGGCGGGATGTGCCGTTTGCGCGTCAGTGGCGCCCAGTAGTTGGCGTATTGAGGTTGTGCTGTTGTTGCCGGGGTCGTTTGACTGTTTTTTTTGACAAGCCCCCCCCCCCCTCCTCCGTGCAACTTGTCAGCCACCCCCCCCCCCTGTGGGCCTTGTCAGCAGCAGCCTGCGTTGTAATGGGGGGGGGGGGGCTGGATAAGACCCACCAACCCGACTTGGGACCCACCCAGACCCTACCCCCACCCCCCTCTTACAATTCTGTGGGGCGCATGTTTTGAAGACACATTGAAGCCAAGGCGCTTGCCTGTGTTCCGCATCTCAGCCCCAAAAAGGTGACATCCATAACAACAGGGAAATCGTCCATATGCCACTAGCCCATTGATGCTCCTGCACATGCCAAAAACTGTTCCCATGTCCCTTCCCTTGCCCTCGCCCTTGCCCGGCTTTGCTGCTGCTGGTGTTGGTTTTGCATTCTAAACGTTTTTGCCTGTTTTGGCATTTTCTGTGCTATCCCCTAACACCCTTGGTTGTGGGGGTCTTGGCAGGGATGTATTAGAAATGGGGGAGGGGGGGGGAGGTTGGCTGGGACCCCCCTCCTCCAGGGTCCCCCTATGGTCCCCACCGAAGGCGGGCCGAAAATTTTTAAGCTTAAAAGCGGGGGGGTCTAGGGTGGGGAGGGGGGTCCAGGGGGGGGGGGTAACCCCCCCCCCCTACGGTGTACAGCCGTTCTAATACATCACTGGGTCTTGGTGTGGCTGGAGTTGCTGGCATGAGGGGTGTGCTGAGCGTTGTTGTGGGTGCTTTGTCTGTCTGGCGGTTGTGTTGGGGCTGGGCTGTGTTGCTGTTTGTGCCGCGGCCTTGTTGTTGTCGTTGTTGGTGGTGTTGTCCCTCCTATGGTGGTATGCTCTCTCCCATTGCGCATGCGCGTCACTCTTCACGTGCTCCCTTAGCCCCATCAGAGGAACCAATGAATGACCCACGACAACCGCAAAGAGATTTCTGTATGGTGCCTGCATCAAGAAGAAAAACAGCAACCGCACACAACTTGACAAGTCTTCTGTAAACAAGGAAGAAGGAGGACCCCGGGCCAGAAAACCCTCAGAAGTATAAGAGGGGGGTGGTGCCATCAAGGCTGAAAGAGTATGCCGGTTGGTGCTTCTGGGTGTTCATATGTATTTGCCTTTTGAGGAGGGAGTCCCCCGCAGCGGATAGGTGGGTTGGGTGCCCACCCATTGGGTTGCAAGTGAAGAGGGCAGGTTTAAAAAAAACCTGTGGGAGGTGAACGCCCTGCTTGGCTACCCCTAACAGCTGGGTAACATTGCTTTTCCAGATGAGAGTGGGACACTTGTCCTGCTGCTTACAGACGCTGCTTCTGCCCTTTGGCGTCCCTGCCATGCCGGCGCCGGCAATGCTCCACACCAAGTCTTTCCCACGACAGCGGAGTTTCGAGGGTGCTCACCACCACTGATGTGGGAAATGTAACACAGGGCCACGGGGTTCCGGATCACCAGGGGATCACAAAAGGGGGGGGGGATTAGCCCCCCCCCCCCCCCCCCTTGCAATTTGATTCTTATCTCTTGGGGACATTGACAATTGCGCCAACTCGGTGGGTTTTCAGGGGATGTTGCCATTGTTGCCTGATTTCTGCCAACTGAGTGTTCCAGAGGTGTGGGTATGGGATGTATATCTCTCGGGGACGACGCCGTTCCTGCCAACTTTCTGGGTTTTCGCGGGTTGGCGACCTTGTTGCCTCATTTCTGCCAACTGAGTGTTCCGGAGGTAGGGGTATGTGGGGTATATCCGGAAAGCCCTTGAAAAGGGCTATTTGGAACACCCCAGGTCTGCTTGCTGGACTGACGACATGTCTGAGATTTTCGTCCGTTTCGGACGGTGCATGCGTTGCTTGCTGCCTCTTTTTGTTAACAGGCAGCTGCCATGTCCTCATACAAATTTACACCACGGGCTGTTGCTTCCCCGGACGCACCACAAAAGCCTTTGTCGCGCAAAAGGGCTCGCTCTGGGGGTGCACAGTGGGTGCGGGTGGCTCGACATGTGCCCGGTAGCAAGGCAAAAAAACCCCGTACCGCCCGCTCACAGCCACCCGCATGCTCCCACAAGGAGCACGACATTCTGACGACCGCTGAGGCCACCGCTTTTGCTGCCCAGTTTTGGGATCAAAAGATGTACCCCACCAAGGCTTCGCAACATGAATTTTTGGCCACATGCATTGATGTTGATGTGGAGAAAAACGTGAAGTACAACAATTACGAGAAGTACACCATCAAGAGGGGTCATCGAACGACAGTGACAGTGATTCTGAATAAAAATGGATAAACGGTGCAGTGCCGTGTTTGTGTGCACCGTCCTATGTGTTGTGCTGCCCTGAAAAATGTCAAGCCCTCCCCCCCAAACCCATACATTTCTGAAACGGCGTTTTCTTGCACATTTCAAAAAGTATACACATACCCCCCCCCAGGTGACGACATGTTTGCACACAGAAGCGAAAGTTGTAGAAAGTGCCGAAAAGTGCCAAAACCCAGAAAGTTGGCAGGTTCTGAATGTCCCCGAGAGATATTCGGACAGCCCTTGAGACGGGCTTTTTCTAACACCCGGGGTCTGCATGCTGTACTGATGACATGTTGCAGACGATGCCTGTGTTGCTTGCTGCCTCTTTTTGTCAACAGGCAGCTACCATGTCCGCATACAAATTTACTTGACGGGCTGTTGCTTCCCCGGATGCACCGCAACTGCCTTTGGTGCGCCACAGGGCTTGCTCTGGGGATGCAGAATGGGTGCAGGTGACTCGGCGCCGGCCTAGCAGCCAGGCCCAAAAGCCTCGCACAGCCGGGTCGCAGCAACCTGCATGCACCGAGGGACACTAGATTCTGTCCAGCGCAGAGGCCGCTTCATTTGCAAGCCAATTTTGGGATCGTAAAGTGCACCCCACGAAGGCTTCACAGCATGAGTTCTCGGATGTTGATTTGGAGAAAACCATCCAGCATGCACAGTGGCACCAATACACTAGAAAGGGGGGGCATCAGACAATGTATGATGCATGGAGCACGTCCACAAATCTGCAAAGCAGTGGTCCCTCGAGCATTGCTCCGTCTTGTGCATCGTTCAATTTGCAGCTCCGTTTCAGAACGAATGTCCCCTAGAGATATTTTTCGCAGCCTGGTCAGCACCCCCCCCGCGCCACCGCCTTGTACCTTTGAATCTATCTTTAATAAAAAAATTACAAGATCGCATTGATGGCATCTTTGCATTTTGCACATGGTGGCACATAAGGGCTGAAGAACGCAGGAAAAAGCAGTCAACAAGCGCTGGGACATTGTAGCTGTAACAGAAATGGAATTTGGTGGATGCTGATTACAGAGCAATCCTCCTGAATGGGCGCCGAAAGCGCCAAGGCTTTTTCGTCCCATTGAGAAACGTACCGAAACCGCTGCTTTGCAACTGACCTAGAGCAGATGGGGGACGGGGGGAAGGGGTGTGGGGGGCTCAACACTAAAGCACAGCCCTGGTGTGTGCGTGGGGAGGGGGGGCTTTTCTGAAACCCCCCCCTACCTCCACCGGAGGTCGGGGGATAGACACTGCAACCCCCCCACACCACCATGGGGAAGCATTCATGCACAAGCGATTTTTGGCTGCAGGGCACACCCCACGAGGAAAGCGTAACTCGATTGTGGGAATAAGCGTAAGTCGCTTTTTTTTTTTGGCGTAAGTCGCGTAACTTTTTTTTTTTGGCGTAAGTCGCGTTTTTTTTTCGACGGAAATTTATTTTTTCTTTGGTGTAAGTCGCGTAAATTCACCTCTGGCCGACCAAAACAGTCAGAGTGCTGCGGGCGACCTCATCGCCTGCAATAGATCTAAAGCTGTACTCGCCCATAGCGCCACAGGCCTTAGTGTGCGCTCTCCAAAAGACCCCGCCGGGTCTATGGGACACAACCACACACGTACACACACCGGCGATCCAAACACGTGAAGCAGCACTGATGCAGGCCTAAGCCCCAAAATTATAACAACTGACAGATATATACCGCAAGTATCGACAACCCACCAACAAAGAATCTCAGACTCATATGCCCCGCCGCACACAGTGAGGGGGCGGGCGCGGGGGCGGGTGGTGGGAACACAATAAATTTTCAACAAATCTGTACACACACAGAGATAGTGATCCCCTGTTCGTAAACGAAAAGGGGGCAAGACAAACAGGGGATCACAAAGGACAAAGCACCAAGGCAATTCAACAATTCACCTCTGGTACCCCTCATCCTTGTCCCCATGCACAGACCATACACGCTCACCAAGCTGGAACCTACATACATACGAACCCAAACTGGGTCAGTGCTCGGCGCACGCAGCCAAGCAGCCACAGCACCGGCGTGGACCCCAGCGTGCGAGCTCATTGCGCTGTAGTCCCATTGGTCAAAACCCCCCACCGACGTCTTCACGTCAGCGGCCCGTATCAGCGCACGACCGCACCGCATCAGCACACATGTTGATCCTACTCAAGCAATCCAGACCGGATGGTGATTCCAACCACCTGGATATAGCACATGCAATGCAGCAAACTCGCGCACCCCTTGGTCCCATATACAGGAAAAAGGCATGGGGCCGCAGCCATGGCGCCCGAATCCATAGGGGGGCAGCTTCTGGTGCCCGCAGACAAACATCCACGGCGCCGGCGCCAACCACAGGGTACAGTGCTCGCATGCACAGGCCCCAAACTCCAGACCCCGCATATTCAGAAACGGCGGGCGCTCACAAAGCACGGAACATGAAGCACACGCGCCGTACCAACACCTGCTTCCCTTGGACCCATATATAGGGCAGACGCTGGCCCCCAGCCTTCGTGTGCGACGACAGACTAAGGTACAGCCTACTATCCCCAACCCTCACAATCCAACGATGGCGGCACAGGTGATTCCCGCCCATCCCCTTAACATTCGCATCACCGGACGGGGTCTTCTGCTGCTCCGCAACACCATGCCCGCCAGGTCCTGCGCCGCCAGCTGCAGCACCCCGGAGCATCCTCCTTCGAGCAAGGCCGCATGAAGACCAGCCTAGCAGCCAGACCCAACCAGATCCGCTTCACCGGCCGCCAGGCAAGGCGCCTCTCCAGCACAACCCTGAGGTGCTGTTGCGCACGTTCCCGCCTGCGCTGCAGCGCCTCCACCGACCGGCGGTGACGAAATTTTCCACGCCTGCGGCGGCGGCGTTTCCCACGTTTAGGCATGGCAAAAGCACTGAGCACCGCGAAAATGGCGAACCATGTGTTTCTCTAAAACTAACAGAGAACACCTCACAATACCAACCCTCCCACCGACACCACCTCGCGAGGATGCTTCAGCAGCACCCGCCAGAGTTGAAACGCACGGAAACACGCCCGTTGCACATTAGACTGGAAATTGGAGTCCAACCTACTTGGCGGGTCAGCCGGCTGTAACACGCCCGGCACCAGCCGGACCTCGACAATCAAACCAGACTGCAACAACCTCAGAACCAGGGCCCTCAGTAGCTTCTGCTGCCTTGACAGCCACGTGGACGCCCGCAGGGCCACCAACTGGCACGCAGATACCTGGGAGTCCGTGACCAGCACAACATAACTCCACCCCAACCTGATTGCCAACCGTACCAACCACACCAAGACCCAAAGCTCAGTGCTCTGCTGCGTGTGACGTGCAGGGGGGATCACCTGGGAACGGACACCTGACAATCGCGGGATGAATGCCCCTCCTCTATATCGAATGATATCCAATGCAGCATCCCCAAACATCACACAGTGTCGAACAGCCCATAAATCGGGCGTAGCTGACAATGCATGAAACACAGCAAGGCGTGCCGGTGTTGGGGGTTCCCAAGTATCCATACAACGGACGATCGCGGTACACAGTCCATGCAGCACCTTCAGTGGCGTGGGTCTCTCAAACCCCCCCCACCGATCACAACAATAGCTTCCCGCGAGCAGTGGGCCCCCCCCCAGACGGGGTCTAAAGTGCCAATGGATGAAGCCCAGCGCCTTGGAGAGTAACCGGGAAGAAGGCCTGGACCTCGTGGCCAGCCTGAGCCAAATGTTGAACATCTGGAGAAAGGCCCTTGGATGTGAACGGATCGTGCGCACTCCCAAATTGATGTACTTCCCCAGGAAAAATATATCCGTAACCGGCTCCAACGTACTCTTTCCCGACACAATAAAACCAGCCTCCTCTAGCGCCCTGACCACGCGAGCAGTCACAACACGCAAACGCGCTGGATCCGGCCCCAAAATCAAAAAATCATCTAAATAATGGAAGAGGGTGTACCCCTCCGGGATCAAGGGTCGCACTATCCTTCCCAACGCCGTCTGACAGAACAACGGGGAAAGTTTTCAACCAAACGGCATCCGCGACATACAGAACACCCTCTCCACACCTTCCCAACGCATCTGGAACCGAAAGGCTCTCTCGTGTCGTCTTGGCAACTTAAAACTCCAAAAGGCGTTTTTAAGGTCCACGTGTGCACAAAACAACGGCCTATCGGCCGGCCAATCCGCCAACTTCTTGGAGATTTGCTCCCAACCATCCAACGAGAAAGACAGCGGCTTATGTAAGCTCTCATTGAACTCAACGAGATTAAATATAAGGGACACTTTTTCTGTGGACTTTGGGATCACAAACGGCCAGCACGTCGCCCTCAAATGGCAATCTTCATCCATAATGGTAACTATCTCCTCACGCAATAACCATTTAACCATGGGTCGCACCAAAGCCTCCCTATTAGACGAGTGACTTTCTCTCTCCTAGTGAAAATCGGACACAGACGCCTCGAAATCAAGGGGGGCCAACTCACACCACAGATCATCGGAAATCATGTAGTTTCCCACCGCCCCTAAACCCCTCTCCACCAGCTGCGGGTCCACCCTGCCCACCTGCGGCACTGGCGACGTAGACAAATGCAAAAGAGCCTGCCAAGACTCAGCGGTAAATTCTGACAGCGCGTTAAAAATTATATCCGGCGCTGACCGCAAACGGTAGTCCTCACACGTCACAAACAAGCGAAGCACAAACAAATGGAGTCGCTTCATGAGTAGCAGAACCCCGCAAGACAGTGCCTAGTGAAGCCACGGTAAGAATGTAAAGAAGGCTTGCAAAAATTGCACAAATAACGGAACTGGTTCCGAACGCACATACAACAGGTCTGCCCTGGTCAGAGGGCGGGGCCCCCCATCCGCCAATGTGATAACCTGCAGTGATCCCTGCGCTGAACTCAGCACTGGGCCACCAACAGGCCCATCACAGGCAGATGGGGTTTCGCGAATCGCCCCCACGGGGGGCGAATTTCCAGGCGACCCCCCCCCCCGCGCTTGCCTGCCGCCGCACTGCCGCCTTGGCCCTGATTCTCCGGTGGGGACCGCACAGCCACTTTGCTGGCAGGCCCGACCGGAGGCCCATCAGGATGCCTCCTCTTGGGGGCAGGCCGTCTGGCTTTTGCATTACCCAGGCCCACCTTCGCGCTCGCCGCATGATGCCGCTGGACAGATATGGAACCGCCCAGACCAACGACTCGCCGCTTGGGCCTCGGTTTACCGTCGCCGTCGACCTCTGCTGCGCCACTTCTCGGTGTCTTGCCGGCTCCCTTAGATCGCAGCCTCCTCTTGCCGCCCCCGACCTGAGGTCCGGTTCCCGGCGTGAATTGTGGAGGACGTTCCCCCAGGACATCGGGCGGTGCGGGCTCCGCGGGGGAGCCACAGGCGCCTGCTGTGGACACAGCGGAGGCCGAAGACTCCGAGGGGACGGACGAAGAATCCGAATCAGACTCCACGTCTTCCATTTCCCCTTGATGCGGCGCCACATCCATATCAGGAAGAGATACCACAGGCCCCGCAGGCACCGGGGCAGCGATTTCCAGCGACGCCTTCGGGGACTTCCTTTCGGGATTAGCATACATGGGGTCACCCCACAGGTCGGCCAGCAGCACAGCCAACCGCTCACCAGGAGTCCGGCCACCCACAGGCCATGGAAGCACCAAAGCCCCAACCACCGCAGGGTCAGAGTAGCCCAGAGCGTACTCCAACGCCGTGGCCAGCCGTTTCCACCTCCCCCACCAAACGAAATAGGCCACATTTGGAGAGCGGTGGAAGGCGGCCGCAGCGCCCCCCCGCCGCAGGGAATGCCACCGATGGTCACTATACGGGGAATCACTGAGGAGGTCTGCGAAGATCTTCTCCACTGCCTCAACCCCTCCCCTAACCAACGGTTGACCCTCCGGGACGCAGCTTGCCGCGGCGTAGGATCTAAGGAATCGGACCCACGAGCGTCCCCACTCATAAAGCGGGCGCCGCACTTCCCTGTGGCCTCCAACCTTGGTAGTGACGAACAGGACCACGGAATCGCTTGCCAGTCCCGCTGGCGTGATGGACACCGCTTCAGAGACTCGCAAGAAGAGAAGCCAACTGAGGTTCGCCAACGCCGCCACTGCCTGCTCAACCGGTGAGGCCGCTCTGGCCCACAACAGGCTGAGACCCTCCGGTCCCAGGTATGGCTGTCCCGGTGTCGGTTTTCCAGACTTTGCAAGTCTCCAGTGGATGGCCTGAACACAGCCCGGGAGCAGCCTGATATCTTCCGCCGCTCGAGTCGCGGACACATAACCCCTGAGGGTGGACCTTGCCTGCCCCATAGAGACCCTTGACGCCAAGAAATCAGACAACGTGTCAGTAAGCGGCGTCCGCAAAGCCCTGGTTCCCTCATACTTCGCCACCGCGGACAGGGCGGAACGGTATCGGGCTTGCGTTTTTGGGGCCCAGCCCCGAACGCCCACGGCCGCCACCCTAAACGATCCAACAGCCGCCATCGCCATTGCCCACCCCGCCGCCGCCGCGCTGAAGGTCGCTCTGGTAGCAGGTAAGGCCATGCGGGTGGGGATTGGACGCGCGGGTTGGGAATCTTCACACCAACACGGCCATCCCCACCCCGCCCTGTCGCAGTGGCGACAGTCCCGTCGGGACCAGTGGGGACACTGGAAATGTCAGTGCCGCAACTGCTCTGATGGGACGCCCTCTTTGGCGCATCTCTGGCAGTCGCCAGACGGGCGGGCGGATATTGGTACCCACCTTCCTTTCTTCGTCATCCAATGAAGGACGCCTTGTCGCATAGCGAAGTCGATGCCCTTATACTTAAAGGACGGTCCCCCGTTTTTGACCGCATCTGGCCAGCTCATGGCATCCAGCGGGTTGGACGGGTCCGCCCGACTGCTGGACTCCGGCGCGAACCTCTGGGCGTACGCCTGCTGGGAGTCGAGGATGATACCCCAAATCCTGTAGGCCAGCCTGTCGCCCCTCGGGCATTCCATCGCATTGCCCATCACGTCGGACGGCCTGGCCGGTGCAGCACTTGCGCTTCTAACGTAGTCCCGCAGCGCCTCGCCTGACTGGCGCATCCAACTGGCTACTTTGTCGCCCCCCAGCATCTGCTCCACTGCCTCTGCGGTCAAGTCCGGCACTGAATTTCTCTCCGCGACGGCCAGGCTCTCCAACCGTGCTTGTAGGTGCCCCATCGCCTCTTGCTGGGACTGCAGCAACGCGCGCAGCTCCTCAGGCGACATCTGGCTGGTGTCCTGCACCGGCGCGTCCGCTCCAGAGCCCGAAGCTCCTTGGTCTGGGGCCCCAGACGACGCACTCTTAAACGGGGAGCGAAAGACCTGCATGCTGCTTCACAAAAACACAATAAATTTTCAACAAATCTGTACACACACAGAGATAGTGATCCCCTGTTCGTAAACGAAAAGGGGGCAAGACAAACAGGGGGTGTAAGTCGCGTAATTTTTTTTTTTTGGCGTAAGTCGCGTATGGGAAAAAAAAACCCATTTTTCCAAAAAAAAAAAAAAAGCCGGGGAAACACAAGAACCACCCAACAACCGCCATCGCTACCGGAGGAGGTGAAGCATACAGCCCCCACGGACATTTTGGGTACCTCCGGCACGGGTAAAGCAATGGAGCCGTGGCGTGAAGGGTGGTTTTTATACTCATCGCCGGCAAATGGCGGAAATAACGCGCGGCAGATGGCGGAATCATGACCGCAAACAAAAAATGCAATTTGCCCTTCGGCCTTTGGCAAGCGGTATCAAAATGACGATATTGCTGCCGGCGCCACCGGCTACGAAACTCAAGCCAGTGATACCACCTGAGTCCGGTCACCTGGGGCGAACTACATTCTTCGCATGCAACCATAATGGCGTGGGGCCAACTACAAGAAGTCGCCAAACACACGCTTGTAGATCAAATCAGACTTTGTGTCCGATGCCTTCGGCTTTGCACGCGGATTTGTGTTCCGCGCACAAGCGTTACGGATGTCCTTCACAAGCATCTCTTCCAGCTCTCGAATAAGTCGTTTGTCGTTCACCAACCGACCCTCTGCGCCCTTTGGGTACGCCTCGGGCACCTCGAAAAACTTCCGACAGATGAACACGGATGGACGGGCATCATCACTTGTGGGGGGGTTAGAAGAGGAAGTGGACTGCGGGGTTTGTGGAGGGGCCTTAACATTGCCTTTCACTGACTTCCCATCTTGGGGCACGTCCTCGGAGTTGGAGGCCGGGAAGGCAGCGAATTCTCCAACCGTTGGCTCCGAGGAGGAGGCAGCAATGTTGCCCTCGGGTTCCGAAAGAGCATCCTCTTCATCGAAAAGGAGGGGGCAAAATCAGAAGTGGCCCACTTGTGGGCAAAGTGGCTACGTCACCCCTGCCGTCTCGGGGATCCCCACCGCTTAAGAGCGGAGGGCAAAATCAGAAGTGGCCCACAAGTGGGCAAAGTGGCTACCTCACCCCTGCCGTATCAGGGATCCCCACCGCTGCAGAGCGGGGGGCAAAATCAGAAGTGGCCCACAAGTGGACAAAGTGGCTACCTCACCCCTGCCGTCTCGGCGATCCCCACCGCTTCAGAGCGGGGGGCAAAATCAGAAGTGGCCCACAAGTGGGCAAAATGGCTACCTCACCCCTGCCGTCTCGGCGATCCCCAAAAAGGGGGGGGTAGACATGGCCCACGTTCGGCCGGGGCAAAAAGGCCTCTAGGGGCTTTCCTTAAGGGCTGTCCTTAACAATAAAAAAAAAATCTCGTACCTCGCTTTTTTAAAAAAAAGCGTAACTCGCTTTTTTATAAGAAAAAAAAGCGTAACTCGCTTTTTTATATAAAAAAAAGCGTAACTCGCTTTTTTATAAAAAAAAAAGCGTAACTCGCTTTTTTATAAGAAAAAAAAGCGTAACTCGCTTTTTTATATAAAAAAAAGGCGTAACTCGCTTTTTTATAAGAAAAAAAAGCGTAACTCGCTTTTTTATATAAAAAAAAAGCGTAACTCGCTTTTTTATAAAAAAAAAAAGCGTAACTCGCTTTTTTATAAGAAAAAAAAGCGTAACTCGCTTTTTTATATAAAAAAAAGGCGTAACTCGCTTTTTCATATAAAAAAAAGGCGTAACTCGCTTATTTTTTTTTTGCCGTAGGTCGCGTATCAAAAAAAGCGCAAGTCGCGTAACTTTTTTTTTTGGTGTAGGTCGCGTCGCAAAAAAAGCGTAAGTCGCGTATCATACATTTTTCAGTTTTTTTTTCCACACGCGACTTACGCCAAAAAAAAAAAAATAAGCGACTTACGCCAAAAAAAAAAAATAAGCGACTTACGCTTGACACACACCCCACTGGCAAGATCGGCAAAAAATGCATGCAGTGCACCACCGATGGGCAACACTTGGCGATCTGGAACCCGTGGTGTCACGGTTTGGGAAGGGCTGAACGTGAACCCAGTCAGCGCTGGTGGGGAAGTGGATGCCACAGGGGGCAGTGATGCTACAGTCGTGAGCAGTGGGAAAGACACGCACTCTGACCTCATGAACTGCAGCCCCACCACCATCCCCCCTCCCCTCCGCACCCAACGCACACCCCCGTCTGGCCATGCACACACGTCCCGACGATCACAGCCCAGAGGCACGCCACCACAGAACACACCCAAGTGTCTGACACCAGAAGTCACTACTCCACTCTTGTGCCCCCCTTCCGGATTGGGCAGTTTTTTGGGGTCGGGGGCGTGCAGGGATGCATTGGAAGGGGGGGAGGTAACCCCCCCCCCCTCCCCTCCAGGGCGCCCTGCCTATGCCCAGCCACTGTCTCCCTGACGCCAAATGTGCGCGCTTCAACGGCATTTGTAACCGACAGTAACCGCCCCCAACCGCTTTGACAACCTCCTCCAACCGCCTGTCTAACCGCATCTGGGGCCGCCTCTGAGGTCCCTTCCCTTCGAATGCATCCCTCGGGGTGCCGGCTGAAAGAGCTCCTTTGCGAGCTTTGCAGCCTTGCCAGAAGCATTCCTCCCAAAGGGGCCCAGCCTCCCGGCTCAGGCCTGGCGCAGGGGTGCGCCCAAAGCGCGCAGAGAGGCACATAACCACTGCCAACCCATCTGAACCTTCAGACAGCCACCGTGAGAGCAGACACAACACAACGGCTGACCTTTGGGCTTGGACTTCTTCTTTGCCCTCGGACTCGTTTTACTTTTGCCCTTGGGACTCTTGGGACTGGTCCCTGAGGCTTTGGAGGCAGCTCCGGGGGATACGGCAGGTGTCTCATCTGCGCAGAATCAGGATCGATCAAGCTGTTGGCCACTGGCTGCTCCAGGGTGGCCAGTGCCTTGTGCGGGGCTGGCATGGGGTTGGCCTCAAAAATTGCGTGACCCATGGCCGCATCATGCCCGAAAAAATATCCTCTAAAAAGTTGGATATCATTCGAATTATTGACGTTAATACTGTTGCACCTGTTGTTGTTGGTGTTGTTGTTGTTGTTGTTGTTGTTGTTGTTGTTGTTGTTGTTGTTGTTGTTGTTGTTGTTGTTGTTGTTGTTGTTGTTGTTGTTGTGGTTGTTGTGGTTGTTGTTGTGGTTGTTGGTGTGGTTGTTGTTGTTGTTGTGGTTGTTGGTGTGGTTGTTGGTGTGGTTGTTGTTGTGGTTGTGGTTGTTGTTGTTGTTGTTGTTGGTGTTATTGTTGGTGTAGTTGTTGTTGTGGTTGTTGGTGCAGTTGCTGTTGTGGTTGTTGTTGTGGTTGTGGTTGTGGTTGTTGTTGTTGTTGTGGTTGTGGTTGTTGTTGTTGTTGTTGTGGTTGTGGTTGTTGTTGTTGTTGTTGTTGTGGTTGTGGTTGTGGTTGTGGTTGTTGTTGTTGTTGTGGTTGTGGTTGTTGTTGTTGTTGTGCTGCTGCTGCTGTTGTTGACGTTGCTATTGCTGCCGTTATCCTCAAAGGTGCTTTACTGAAATGTGCTTGTTGCAATTTCATCCACCCGCAGAAAACGTGCCACAATCGAAACACCGGAGATGAGAAAGGCTGCTGGCACTTACGGCACCAGTGCACTTCAATGTGCTGGTGAACAGGCGCGTTGGCTGGGGTGGGGCCGGGTTGTTCGTGACTGCGCTGTGCAGCCAATTGCATTACTACTATACTGTTGGTCAACACGCCGCCCGCTGCACAAAGGCCAAGGCAGAGTTGCGCTGAGAAAGGAAACCAGTATTGGAGCTGCGGGGAGCGGGGGTCAGTAGGGCATTACAAGGGCCGCCAGCCAGGGCCAGCGACAGCCCATCCACCCCCCATCGGATCCTCTTTGTGCGTGTGCACATGCGTGTGCATGTGCGCGTGCGCGTGCACGTGTGCGTGTGCGCCGGTGCGTGTGTGCGCGTGTACCACACCATTGACCAGGCCAGACAAATCCGTCGACGCGGTTCGAATGGCGAGGCCTGGGGTGCGGCCCACCCCATCCGGGCATGCCCTCCCCAGCGGTCGAGGCGCAGGAATGGGTCTGCACACACCCGAACTGCTCTTCCTCCCTTTGTCCTTCCGCAGCCGCGCTCGGCGGAGGATTGCCTTTTCGGTCATCTGCATTGTACTGCGACGGGGACGGGCCAACTGCCGGGCCTGAACAG
Source organism: Eutreptiella sp. 'Long Island Sound 2002' (assembly GCA_964036045.1). NCBI lineage: Eukaryota > Euglenozoa > Euglenophyceae > Eutreptiales > Eutreptiaceae > Eutreptiella > Eutreptiella sp. 'Long Island Sound 2002'. The sequence continues at coordinate 39,851,862 of OZ038385.1, forward strand.
GGCGTACCACCGAAAGAGGGAGTGGCTCCGGCGCGGGACGTGGAATTCGCGGCAAAGGGCAGGGTCCAAGCTTTTTTTTTGATGCGAAATCTTAATTTTTAGCACTTATCTTATTTTTTAGCATAAAAAAAAAGATTTCGCGCTAAAAAAAAAGATTCCGCGCTAAAAAAAAAGATTCCACGCTAAAAAAAAAGATTCCATGCTAAAAAAAAAGATTGCGCGCTAAAAAAAAAGATTTTTACATGATCATCATGTATGTCTCAAAAAGTTGCACGGGGGGGGGTTACAAGGAGTGCTACTGCATCAAGCCAACCCCTGCCCATGTTCACAACTTCATACAGTAGGGGAACGTGGGTTTCGGGACTGACCCAATATGCACCCAGTGGCCCTCTTTCCTTGTTGCCTGCTGCATGCGGTGAGGAGGTACCCTATGCAGGGATGTCATGAATGTGGAAGGTTTTGGGTGCATTACGCAGAACTTGTGTTTCACAACAGGGGTGTCCCTTTGGAGCTGGGGGGCCTATGGGAATGCCATGCACGCAGTGCAAAGTTTTGGATGTCGGCAAATACTCGAACCCTAGTTTTGGCCCCTTTTCACAAGTTTTTGGTTCCGTACCAGGGTTTTTTTGGCTTCCCAAGCATTTGGGATGTGGCGTATTTGAATTGTCAACCATTTCCCCCTAGAAGAGGCCCATCGACAAAGTGTACACAGTCGACACGACCCGGATCTCGACGTCGTCATTGTCGACACTGCAGCGAGCCTCATATCCGTAGAGGCGGTTCGATTCGCCCTGCAGAGTACTCTTCCGGACAGATAGTACGTGCACCAAAACCTTGGTCGACTTCAAGGTGATTCTCGAACCGAGATGCTCAAGATCATCGATCGGTATGGCCACGTCCACAACTGCAAAGAAGTCCACGTGGTCATCGTCGCTCGAAGGCTCTCGATCGCCGATACTCGATGGTGGTGAGTCGACACCAGGACCGGACAGTTCTTCTTCGACGATGTTGTTGGTTATAACTACAACCAGAAGTATCGATGGACACCTGGCCAACCCTATGGTATTGACACCTTTCAGTCTTCCCCCTAGTAAACAGGTGACAGGTATTCTTGGGTGAGTATCCTAGCCTCTGCGTGCACAATATGCACGCAGTGCGCACGCAGTGCGCACGCAGTGCAAACACTTAGCCTATGCAGAGAGTTCATCGGAGAGGATCACAGGTAATGTCTGAATGTTGTAAAGTAGGGTACTCAGCCACCTTGGCCAGAGCCCATGTGCACAATTTCATCTGCTCAGAGAACAGGGGTTTCCCTTCGCCATAATCATCAACTCCTGGGACATTTGCATCCCAACACATCCGTTCCTGCATTGTATGCTCATTTTCTGGAGCTTTGGCAGTCTGCCCAGTCAGTCCCCAGTTCCAGATTCCTTGCTCAGATTTTGTTCACAGGGAGGTTTTTTCGCAGTTTTTTTTTTTGCGCATTTCTTCTGCAGTGCATTGTGCCACCCACGTGCCTGTGCTGCAGTGTCTGCCAGCCATAGTGATCAACTCGTGAGAACCCTGCATTCAACACTTCCGTTCCTGCATTATATGCTCATTTTTTGCAGCCTTTGTTGTCTGCCCAGTCAGTCCCAGCGTTCAGATTCCTTGCTCAAACTTTGTTTAGAGGCATTATTCGGTGCACAAAGCCGAGTGGCATTGCCTCGTAGAGGTTGTTTTCAACCACTACTCAGTGGGTGCACAATTTTGCCCATAATTTCATGCTCAAGTTTTGCTCGTTTCAAATATCTTCAGGTGCACACAGGGAGGGATGCTGCTTCTGTATTTGTTTGGCATTTCCAAAAATCCACGGCATTTTAGCCCTTCTCCACAAGGATGATGCCAACAATATCTTCCGAGTTTCAAACACTTGGCGCATGTGAACCAAAGGGCCAGGGGGAAGTAATCAGTGAGAACCTTCCAAGATTCAATACGTGACAAACACCATAAGAATCAGGGCAATGCAACGCCCAATCGATCTGACGACATGTGAAACCCATCATCGGTGGTTTGCAAAACCTCCCCCTGCTGCCTGTGCATCAGTTGCACAGTGGCATGTCCCGACGCCATCAAGTGGGTTACATCATCTTCACGTAATGTAGTGTGTACTGCAAAAGCACGTTCTGCAAGTGCTCAGCCATCTGCTCCGGTCTTGTTGGCATTCTTTACCGTTCTTTGCTTTGTGCCTTGTTTTGCAGGGTTCGCCTCAGGAATGTGGATGATTCGTCCAGTGGGGTGCCCCTAGGAACTGCATTTCTGCCTCCCCTCCCCACCCCTGGCTTTGTGTTCTCTTAGTTTTACCAAAATCTCACTTTTTACCTGGCCATCTAAAAAAAAAGATTCTGCTTTTTTGACGTTTTTAAACATGCGAATGACTTTTTTTTTTAGATTTTGGGTTTTGTTGCAATCTTTTTTTTTAGTAGGGAATCTTTTTTTTTAGATGCGAAATCTTTTTTTTTAGATGCGAAATCTTTTTTTTTAGATGTTTTTGCTCATTTTTTAGCTGTTTTTGCTCATTTTTTAGCTGTTTTGACTTAAATTTTAGCACTTTTCTTAAATTTTAGCGCATCTAAAAAAAAAGATTTCGCATCTAAAAAAAAAGATTATCCCAAAGGGCAGGGGCGGACGGCGAGCGGATGGGCCCAGGACCCAGGGACCCGGGGGGACTGTCCCGTCGGTGCCAGTGTAGGACATAGCGACCCCCCCCCCCCCCCGAGTGACGAGTGACAAGTGACACATGAGGAACCCGGGCCGGGTGAGGGTAGGAGGGGGGTGAAAATTTTTTCCATGTTTTTCATGCATTTTTGAATTCTCCATAAAAATCTGAGCATTTTGGGTAGACACAAGCCGGGTAAAAAAACCGTCTCCTCCTTTTTGTATGCAAAAAAATTTCCTTGTGAGTTGTGGCCAATTGTCATTGTGTCCATGTGGCAGTCAAGCGCAAAGTCCAGCTATCTGTCACTCCACATGTGTCACTGAGTGACAGATAGCCAACCCCCAGCCCCACACAAACATTGGACCCGTTCTCATGCCCATCCCTGGTCGGGTGCGCCATCCCGCCCCGCTCTTCAACAACCGAAACGGGCCTGCCCTTGAGGTGCAAGGGAGTACCGCGCGCAGTTGCCGACGACTGACGGTCGGAAAGGCCGTTGTTGGGGAGCAAATCCTTGCGGTCCTGGCGGTTGGAGGGCTGTTGGGGGCGGGCAGGAGCGGTTGGGGTGGGCTTGGGGTCCTCCTCCCCACGTGAAACCACGGCCCTGGGGGCGGGGGTGTGCAGGCCGCCCACTGGCCCTCAATGGGGACTGCCAGGCCCGCCCTCTGACATCCGTTTCTCTGGGGCACTCAAAGACAAAGCTTTCAGTGCAGGCACCCATCGTTGAGATGTGCCCAGCACCATGACCGAAAATGCAGCGAACGCTTCGCTTCTGCGCGTCAGCTGCGACCAGGCTTTCATGGTGCAGGCCCTCCTGTCTCCAGGGCTTTGGTATGGGACGGGGCGGGTACTACGCGGCCACGTCCAGCCACTCCGTCCCGTGACTACGGATCAGGCGAGGCGGTTGCTGCTCGTCCGAGGTCCTGCCGCAAGATCAGAGGTCAGGGCAACCCCAATCTCGTGGCCCATCAGCACGAAATCGCAGTGAGGCCGCAATGACATTGCAGGTACAATGGCAGTGCCACGCTCCCCCGAGCGATGGCACATGAACGCCGGTGAGAAGGCGTTTCCGGTGCTACAAATGGGAACACGTCACACTCCAGGGATCGGAGCCCAACAGTAGCCCCCCCCTTGCACAGCCACGCTTGGGAGGGGGGTTCCTTTTGGAGCCCTGGCTGACCAGCGCCGACCCAAGCCCCCCGCTCATCAACATGAGAAGACTCTCAGCGAGAGAGCAATGAGATGTGCCAAACGAGCGCGCCTGGCCCCTACCCCAGGTTTGTCAAGCTCATCCATCAAAAGGCGCCACAACCGCACTTGAAACTTCTGAAGCCACGCTTGGAACTGCCCTCCAGTCTCGTGCGCCCTGCCCCAGGGGCTTGTGTTGGCGGTGAAAGGACCCATCATCATCATCGGTTTCACTGCGCGGAGTCAACTGAAACACCGACAGCTGCCCCTTCGAAGGTCGCCCGGGAAGCTATGTAGTCGGAGGGCAGTTGGGGGCGGATGGAAACCACAGTAATGGGGGTCCCATCGAAGTACAGCCCTGCCGTGGGGAAGTGGTGTGGGGCGTGGGAGGCGACATACGCGAAGCATTTGGACTTTGGCGGCCGATTCCTTCGTTCCCATCTCAAAGTTCTCCAAAGAAGTGTGGGTCCCATTGAAGTCGACATCGGCAGCCTTTTGCAGGATCTTCGGCCGCGCAGGAGCCTTAATGGCCGCCAACTTGGCTTGCAGGGGATTGACGTAATCGTCGCTCAAGCACGCATCGTCCCCTTTCCTCAGGTACTCCTGTTTGTGAGACGGTAAAGCCGGGTGTTGGCCCCCCGCCCCCGCGCGTCGCGTTTCGGGAAGATCGTAGAAGCATACTGGAGGAGGCAAAGGCAGAGGCGCAGCGGAGGAGGCGCTGCCCACCTCGCACATGTTAAAAACGATGCCTTTCGGGGGGTTGAGGAGGCGACGGCCCAACGTTTTGCACCCCCCTCCCTGACCAAAGCATCCTGCATGGTGACCGCGGGGGCCACACTTGACGAAAGAATGCAACAACGGAGCAAAATGCCCCAAGACTGTTGTGCACCTTGGATGGGCAGCCCTCGGAACCTCGTGGTCGAGCTGTAGTTGCGTGCGAGGCTTGCTCGCGCGGTAGAGAAGGGAGGGGACGTTCCGAATGCGAGGAGTGCTTGCACGGTAAATTGGAATGGGTTGATATGCGTACATCGAGCTCGTACACCGTACACCGATACCGAAGTTGCAAAGAATCATGATTACGGGTCCACGTCTCTCCAACGAAAACGCATGTGCGCACCCATCTTTTGGTGGACTGTTTTGTGTTGGTTGTAAATGGCCATGAAAAGCCTAAATGGCCATGAAAAGCCCGTGCCATCCCCACCTTTGCGTGTGGTACGGTAGCGAGTGGCGTGGCCGGCCCGTGTCTTCTTGTCCTTGTGGCGGAACCCCACACGTCAACCATAATTGGACGCCGCGTGGCTGCAGGACAAGGGCGCATCCGACCAGGTGCGGGTAAGCCAATAAACATACTTGACTAAGTGAGAGAGCGGCATTCATAGTGTCCTTGGGAGGCAGAAGCCCTTGAGCTTTGGCCATGACTTGTTCCATAAGTTGTCGACTCTCACTTGGGGTCTGGAAGGCCATCCGCTACCATGCGGCCCAGTCACGGTCTATGCGCACACCAAATGAAGGTGTCATGACTGTGGTCGTATTGCCGCACATTCAAGAGAATCGCCGTGGTATATTTCTTCTTCGCGCAATGGGTCCTCAGCATACTATTCCGTGTTTAGACACTTATGTTTCGCGAACACACGCACCACACTCTGGACATTAGGCGTGTTAACACGGCCGGCCAACACAGAGGTAGAAAGTACCCCCCCACCCCCTCCTGTGTTGTGTTAACACAGGCCCAACACGGACCTGAAAAGTACCCCCCCACCCCCTTTGTCCACCCCATGGCAACACAAGAAGCCGAAGATTTTGTGTTGTGTTGTGTTGTGTTGTGTTGTGTTGTGTTGTGTTGTGTTGTGTTGTGTTGTGTTGTGTTGTGTTGTGTTGTGTTGTGTTGTGTTGTGTTGTGTTGTGTTGTGTTGTGTTGGGTTGGGTTGGGTTGGGTTGGGTTGGGTTGTGTTGTGTTGTGTTGTGTTGTGTTGTGTTGTGTTGTGTTGTGTTGTGTTGTGTTACAACAGAACACAACAGAACACAACACAACAAAATAAAAAAGAAAAACACTGCACAAAATGACACAAGAAAAAACCCAAAACAAAACAAGGAATGACACAACACAACACAACATAACACAACATAACACAACATAACACAAAAGGAAAACAACACAACACAACACAACACAACACAACACAACACAACACAACACAACACAACACAACACAACAACACGTACCACAACACACCACCTATTGGACGTGTTAACACGGCCCCAACACAGGCGGTGAAAAGTACCCCCCCACCCCCTCATGTGTTGTGTTAACACAGGCCCAACACAGACCTGAAAAGTACCCCCCCTCCCCCCCCTGCCTATTGCCCTCTGCGAGGCATCTCAATCTTGATTCGGGAAGGCACGGTTTTGAGCCGCTAGTTGCCTCTGCCCTCTAAATACGGTGGCCTGCACGTGCACGTCTTTCGTGACGACAAAAAATGTGATAGGTGGCTAGGAAGTGCAAAGGATGGCGATCATCAAAGAACACGGACGTGATCACAAAACCAACAAAGACGAGTGAGGAGGAACGGCAAGACGTACCCATTTGCTCTTCAATCGTCAATGCGGATCCATGATTCAATTGACAAACGCTGTAAATGGGGACGTCGTTCCATGATTTTTCCACTCAGCTCGAAGGGACACAACAAAACAATAGAATCACGAAGCTTCAATCACCGCGCCATAGCCCACAACATTCTTGCTTGAGATTCGGCGCTTTGTCAAAAATGCATGACCGTTTTGGGTTCGTGCCGCCAATGGTACGTGTTCATGTCGAAGATGATGAGCCTTTTTGGTGTTTGTAGGGCTTTTTCGGGCGGTCGGGGCTACACGAGCGGAGCACCGGGCATCGAATTGCTCACGAATGCGGCTTTCAAGACGAAAATGTGAAATGAAAAATGACGAATGGTGCCTATCGACGCGCTACAAATGACGGACATAGCTCACGTGTCGCGGTTTTCAATCCGCAATTGAATGGTCGTGACATGCAACGACCGTGATGCTGCAAATGCATTTCGTCTTGATGGAATGGCAAGGTTAAACGAAAATAAACTCATTGATTGCCGCAAGGTTGGTGGTATCCTCTCCGGCCGAGACTAATCAAAATGCCACGCACCACTTCTTGGATGATGTGCGGGGCGACAATACGGGTTGCAAGGAATGAACATGTAATCACATATTCGAGACTGCTTCAGGCCATCATAGAAACATGTGTCGTTTTGGCACACCTTCGAGACTGCTAGAGGCCATCATAGAAACGTGTGTCGTGTTGGCACACCTTAGAGTGTCCTATTTCGTGCATCGTAACCAAGTTTTTCACACTTCGGGCACTGGAGACATGGAGTCACATCTCATTGACCTTTCGTTGGATGCGGCACTTAACCACTGAAACGATCCGCTCTCCCACGACATTGCCACTTTCCCCCCCATTCACTTTGTGTTGACAACTTTGAGGCTCGCCCCCTCCTTTTGTAAGTGCCCACTCTAGCTTTTTAGCGAGTTTCTTTTTTTCTTATTTTTTGCATAAATGCATATGTTCATACAAGATCACACGCATGTATGTGCACACAAGATCGTCCACGTGTCCGAACTTAGTGTGATATATTCAACCGGTACACTCACGGGCAATTACATCGCCCGAACAATGTACCAAATGCGTTGGTGATGTAAATCATGAGGCGCATGATCTCCACATGCAATTCGGAAACGGCCACAAGGCATGTTTCCGGAGTCGTTGACACCCCGTCACTTCGGTTGCACTTGCATTGTCCAAAACCTGTCACATTTTTTGCCTTGCTCGTACGCGTCACTACGCGTCACTTCAAAGGATAGCGCCGCAACACCAAAATCAACTCCACAACACAGTTTCCAAATCACTCTACTTTTGCTGATTGGTTGTTTCTCAAAAAAACGTACATGTTTTGGACCATGTCGCAACCACAATCAAGACATGTCATCACGCATGGTAAAAATTCAATCTCGTTCCGTCACTACGTCCACCGTACTTTGGCTACGTGCGGCAGGCAGGGGGGGGGGGGGGGGTTTTCGGGGTGGGTGATCCGGATCATTTTTGATCCAAACACTAGGCAGTGGGGAGGGGGGGGGGGTTTTCGGGGGTGGTGATCCGTGGATCACTTTGGATCATTCTTGGACCATTCCGGACCATTTTGCTTATTGCACTTTGAACTTTGTGTCAATGGTCGTGTGGACTTGTGGATCATTTTTTGCAAGTTAAATTGATGGAACAAGTGAACTTCCATTTTTGGTTCCTTTTTTTTTATGTTGCTGTGTGATACTTACATTTGGAAGATACATCTTTGGATCATTTTTTGCAACACAAATTGGTCAATCAATATGTTGTTTTGTGCGTGCTCTACGTGATACTTACATTTGGAAGTTACATTTTTGGATCATTTTTTGCAACACAAATTGGTCAATCAATATGTTGCTTTGTGCGTGCTCTACGTGATGCTTACAATTGGGGGTTGCATTTTCGGATCATTTTTTGCAACACAAATTGGTCAATCACTATCTTGTTTTGTGCGTGTATGTACAATGGAGACCTTTTTTCCCATGCCGGTGGCGGGGTTTTTATCCAGGTTATCCAACATTTCCATTGCTTTGCTTTGCATGTGCCCGCCTTCTTTGTGTTGACATGACTCCATATGTGTACGCATCACGACCACGGGTTCTTGAGCCCCTAGGACTGTCCACGTGTCCGAATTAGTGATCCGGAAAATTGCGGATCATTTTGCTAGGCAGTGGGGGGGGGGGAGGGGTTTATGGGGTGGGTGATCCGTGATCCGCGGATCATTCGGTGGGGGGGGAGGGGGGGGGTTTTGGACCCCCGCGGATCAGTGATCCGCGGACCGCCTACCACACTACTGAGTCAATTAGGGAGAGTGGGATGTGGCACACCCAACCAAGCGAGACAAACAAAACGCCAAAGAGGCTAGCCACCAACTTCGTCGATATATGACTTGACACAGCATACATAAAAAGCAGTATTCGCGGTGGAGTTAGTGAACTTTGTTGCGGTGCGTGTGGGGTTCCACGATTCCGACCAAAACCGCCATACGGACAAGGTGGGAAGGTTTGCGGCTATTAACCAATGAACAACCTACACAACACAACTGCATTGAGGATGCTTCGCTGAGAAAACCAAAGGGTTCCCCCAATTTCTCTCTCGCAACCTGCGTACAACCAAAGACGCTAGATTCCCAAAAATCGATTTTTGGTGGCAACAAATGTATATGGAAGTGTAGTGCATCAAATATCAGGGCATTTTGGACAACGACAAGAGGAAGAAAGGCACAACGTTGAGGGCTCTATGCGGAACGTGTCGACGTGGGACCCGTTATAGAACAGGATGCACAACCAAGAACACCTCTCGTACAGGGGCTATGTTTATGTTCATAGTTATCGAACTCATGTGGTGCCGGAACCCCACCCCCTAGGAGATTTGGTGCCACCGACCTCAATGGCCGTGGTTGGGCCCAAGGGTCAAAAGTGATGCAAATTGGGCGGTTAGAAGTGTTTTGAAGGGTCAAGGAGAGCCGTGAACAACCTTGTGAAGGAGGAAGGAGCCATGTAAGGATAACCCACGTCAACTTTGGAACAACTGGAAACACAAACATCACACAACAAGGCCCAAATCGCATGACGATTAGCAATGCCCTTTTCGAAGCCAACCCCCCTGCCTTTAGACCCAGGTCGCATAATGTTTTGACCCGGGCCCAAGGGCCTTGGCTCGGTCTCATTTTTGTTTGATCCGGAGGTGTGATTTGTACTTCACCAAATGTACCACACCGAAACCCAGACGCCATGTATGCAACAAAACCTACGTCGTCTATAACATTGTCCCACTCGTTCAATAGCTCGTTCTCAAGCTAGTGAGACGTAATCCCAAAATACACGGGCAAACAAAGATGTCCTCCGGAGGCCACGTAGCGGCTTGCCACCACTCCTTGTGAAGTTCGTTCACCACCTCCTCTAAGCAGGAGGCTTGTCCAAGGCGGTGTGCCTTTGAGATTCCAAAAGACGCTGTTGTTTCTTGTATTTCGTGATGCAGACCATTAGCTCCGATTTTGTGGTATAGCAAGCGACGTGCCGCATGTGCAACGGTGCATCAGGATTATTCTTCACATCGTCGTCAAAGCACTTGCCAACAGTGGTGTTGATCTCAAAACATGGATGGCCACGGTCCATCATGGGGTCGTACGGGTGGAACGGATGCTGCTTCTTGATGTGTGTGATATGCATGCCCTCTTCCACAGCCTTCTCAAAATTCTTGGCAGCCTTTTGTGATACTACATCGTGTTCATTGGAGGATGATGCCAAGTCGAACAGGCCCATAATGTGCGGATGGAGGAGGCAGACAAATCGAAACAAAAAATAGACACTCGAAAAGTGTTTGGAAATGTGCCTGTGAATGTTGGCACAATCGTCACACTGGATCGCTCGGTTGCGTAGCGCACACAAACTTGGTGCGTAAACGTCATTCCTTCATTTTCCCACTCAACTCGAAGGTTCAATCACCGCGCGTAGCCCATAGCATCGTGCTTAAGACTCCATGTGCATTGACTAGAGATTCTGTCCCTCTCACTGTACAGTACTTATGCATTTTCACGGAACGGAACTCCAAGATACATCATGCACTATCGATCACGTGCCTTCTCACTTCTCAATAGTGTTGGTGGATGGATGCAAGCCGTTTTGATTGCTATGCATGCTTGCCAATGTGAGCTTCTCCTCGGTTGGACCATCTCCTCCAAAGGACCCACCCCTGAATCGTGTGCACATGGGTTGTGGGGTTTCGATGGGTTGAAATACACCACCTCGGCCGCAGCTTCGGGATGGACACACGAACGAAGTGTGTATCACTCCATAACATTCTACACATCGTTTGTTTAGTAAAGTAGCAAACGAAGCACAACGCGAGAATACTTCAGCTTGCCATTAACACAGTTGGGCTGCAGTGCAACAAAGAATCGGCGTGTGCGCACTCCATTCCAACCACAGTATTTTTTCACCCTATTTTCGTAGACTCACGTTTCTTGTAACTTCAACCGCAATTTAACCATGTATCTCTCCGGCATGGAGCCTTGTGGGGCCCAGGTCATGTGGTACATGTGGCAGTGTCAACGGACAATGAACCAAGAAAAAATGGGCAATTGAGCGTGTGCGGTGATCGCAAGCAAAAAAGAAATGATAACGCAATTGTCGCAAGCATATTGTACATCGATCACAATGGGCAATGGAGCGGAGTCAACGACTTGAGCAGATTCCGATTCCGATCAGACTCGAGTCTGCCGGGCCGGCAGCTGCGCGATCCGCTGGATCTCAACCTTTTGCCGTGGATATGGCTAAGCAGATACGGGCCCGTAGGCAGATACCGGTGACGGTATGCAGACTGCGGCCCTAGCAGACTGCGAAGGACTGCGCACGAACAGGCGACACGCGTAACTGAAAAAACTACCGCAACTGACAGAAAGGTATGAATGGGAAGGGTGCCGTTACCGTGACATACCGCAAAATACCGCGGCGCCGGGGAACACCGCAGTATTATACCACAGTAAATACCGCGGCGCCGCGGTATTCCAGTATTTGGTCGCCTGTGTATCAGTATTTGACTTGACTATCACAGGTATGTAAATCTGTGAAAATTGTAGCATTTGACTGTTGACGTTACGTTACATCAGTCGAAATAAATAGTTCTACACATCATGCATCATTTTTCAGGCATGATGAAAATGCAACTATTGCTGCTATTCTACATATGGCTATGGATGTCATCAGAAGTACGGGGAGCCAAAGGTGGATCCAAAAAGGACCCACCCTACTTCACCAGTTACGAAATGGGTGTGATCAAGAACACCCAAAGTTTGTGGGGAAGAATGGTAACAACATGTGCCAATGGGAGTCCTGCCTTTTTTGTGTGGGACCCATTGAGACAATACAAAGTGCATCTCTTTTGTGCTGCCTGTGGACAACCTTTGCGTGTTCACGTGTGGCATAGGAGGGTTGCATGCCTTTTAGAAGAAAACTGCATTCTTCTTATGCGAGGGTATGCATGTAGGCACCAAGTTATTAAGGCCGTATTAGTAGGTTGTGGTAAAACGTACCATTCTTGGGAAATTCATAGCCAATTGACTCCCAAGTTACAAAGGGCCTCCCCCTTTATATATATATATTCCAACGAAGTGCCTTGCATAAGCAAGTGCTTCGACTTGTTTTAAGTGGCCTCTCTAAGGGTGTAAGCATGAGTGCCACGGCAGAGCAAATGGCTTCGTTGTACGAGGGGAGATACAATGATGGTCGGCCACCGCTGCCAAGGCATTCGGAATGTGTTTTCGTGGAACAGGAGACAAGAACCATGTACGCTCGGAAACCAGTAGAACCCAAACGTTTGATGAGTCCGAACCGGACAATGTAAGGGAACGTGTTTCGCTTTGGAAAAAAACATTCGGCTATCATGTCAACAGCAAGGTGCGTGCAGAGGTAGCAAAACTGCTTGACAACCATCCCGATTGCCTATTTCCGCAGCACTACTCCGGCACACAGTTGAATGAGTGTCTCCATCGTCTGTTAAATGCATTGACCTCCATGCGCACGGCATCCGCTCCATACATGGAAAATGTTTTAACATACCTCATTCACCTCTTCAATGTGAAGAAATTCACTAAGGCATGGGCCCACCCTGAAAAATTGGGGATCACGCATGATCATCTGCGAAAGCTTGCCCCTCTTTTTGCTGCTTGTTTGGAATGCAATATGCCAATCCCAACAAGATGGGAGGAGGCCGCTACCACTCATTCCATGTGGAAGTCAACTAACCCACAAGCCCAGGAATTTCCTCGGACATGCACTACCAGGTTTGGTTTACCGACTAACCAAGTGCCACAAACATTGACGGAGGAGGCTTTGATGGATGATGATGAGGAAGATGATTCTTTTCAGGGGGGTGACAAAGAGGCAGAGACCATTGATGGCAAGATCTGGGATTGGCTAGAGAATGTTGAGAAAGAGTGCATTGAAGGTCCCTCCTTTGATGAGGATGCCGATGCAGAAGTGGTTGCGGATTGGTGGGAGAAGTGGGTGGGTGTTCGCTCACACATTGCACGCGAGTTTCGGGTGAGTTCCTTGTTTGATGAGCCTGCCAGGAACGCACAAGGGTTGTCTAACTCAAAATGTCGGTCAAACGGACCCTTTGCGCCATAGTTTTTTGAAAAGTATAGTGTTTTCCGCAACTTTTGACCTAAGTAGCACCAAAATCGGAGCCGCGCCAAGTTACCCCCGGTGTACTTTTAAGAACCCGTGTTTGAACACTGGTAAAAAAACTCAATTTTTGGAGTGACCCCCCACCAATGGCGGCCCAATAGCTCAAAACGAGGGTCAAACGGACCCAACCGGCTATAGCTTTTCGGAAAGTAGACACCTTTGCGCAACTTTTGACCTAGGTGGCACCAAAATCGGAGCCGGTGGCACCAAGTTACCCCCCGGGTACTTTTAAGAACCTGTGTTTGAAAACTGGTAAAAAAACTCAATTTTTGGAGTGACCCCCCACCAATGGCGGCCCAATAGCTCAAAACGAGGGTCAAACGGACCCAACCGGCTATAGCTTTTCGGAAAGTAGACACCTTTGCGCAACTTTTGACCTAGGTAGCACCCAAATCGGAGCCGGTGGCGCCAAGTTACCCCCCGGGTACTTTTAAGAACCTGTGTTTGAAAACTGGTAAAAAAACTCAATTTTTGGAGTGACCCCCCACCAATGGCGGCCCAATAGCTCAAAACGAGGGTCAAACGGACCCAACCGGCTATAGCTTTTCGGAAAGTAGACACCTTTGCGCAACTTTTGACCTAGGTAGCACCCAAATCGGAGCCGGTGGCACCAAGTTACCCCCCTGTACTTTTGGAGACCTGGTTGTTGCACTATGGTACCATATCACCACAAACCCTCAAAAACTCTCACTTTGTCCCATGTGCATGTCCTCTTACCTTCAAAAGCCTATCCGTATGCATGCATTGACCTGTTGCAAGGACATGAGGCACCACAAGCAGCCACAAAGGCCCCGGGGCTGGCCCGGGGCCTTTGCTTTTTTTAAAATTTTTGAATGTATATGGACAAATCTATATACTACTTCTCAGGTCACACTGCCGTTTTCGGCCTGTCCTAGTCGGCGGTGCGCAACGCGCTTGCGCCAGAGCTCCGGGTTCGATTCCCGCCACCAGCGCTATTCTGCAGCGCGCGCCGGCACAGGCTGAGTTTTACTGTCTGCAGCAGTACTTCGCCGGCGATTTGTGTCATCAGGACTTTCCTGGAATTTTGTGTCATCACGAATTTTTTCCACGACGATTTGTGTCAATAGAGTGGCAGCCTAACCAATATTTTTTTACATACAGTGCGATAATTGCTATGAAATTTGGTCATTATATTCCTGAAGTGTTGAAAATGATGATTCTGTTATTTTTATGCCGGCGTCATTCAAAATTAGGTCGGTGTTACTTATTGGGCAACCATAGTGCATTCCAAAGGCAGTAGGAGCTTTGTTGTAGCTTCGTTTGGTCAGTGGTGACTTTCCGGTCACATTTTGGACGCCATCTGACGTCGCAAGTTTGAGCATTGCCTACAAGTTGTCATTTCAAAGCACAATGCCTTGCTTGACCATTTCCGTCCATTTCTGCAGCTGTTTGATTCTTTGGTTGAAGCCATGTAACACAAAAACCTAAGAGGAAGTTCCGTGCAACACAAGAGGCCGGACATGGTTTTTGCGGCTTGAAGCTACGTGAATGCGCGAGATAACGAAAATAAATAGGGCGAACAATCCTATGTCGGAATGTGGTGCAAACACCCGAATTTTCTTTGTTGCACTACAGCCCGATTCATGGCCGTCTGAAGAGTTTCTCGCGTTGTTGCTTCGTTTGCTGCTTTACTAATCATCTCTACGCCTTCGACCGCAAGGGACATACGAAGGCCGTTATATCCTTCCCAACTCTTTCTATAACGCAACTTTGAATTTGTTGAATTATTGGTATTTGCGTGGATTGACTACAACGACTTGTACTCACCATGGCGCCAATGGGATGCAGCGTTCTAGGGCGTGGTGCGGAACCCCTAGTTAGAACGCAATTTCTGGAACACCCACCTACCCTCAATCTTGGGGCAAACCACCTAAAAAAATGGATCCAGCACCCTCAAAAACCCCCCATCCCCTTTCTTTCCCCACATAACCCTCATTTTAGGGGTGGTTTTTGGGGGGGGGGTCAAAGAGTTAGAGCACAGTTAGAACAGAGTTAGAACGCAGTTAGAGCACCTTGCTCTAACTAGTTATCGCGCTAGTTATCGCGCGATAACTCAGTTATCGCGTAGTTATCGCGTGTAGTTATCGCGCACCCCTGCTCCCTCCCTCCCTAGGACAAACAACACAAAACACTTGGCACAAAGCATGTGTGGTCGTTTTTCATACAAAGTCATCAACGTCTGAGGCCTTGACTGCCTGCAGTCCCAAAAGCCCTTGCTCCAAGGCGTTCATGGACATGCAATGGTGCATGTGGCGGAGGGACACACTTGGCCTCACCAAGGACCAACCCTTAAAACAATTTTTGAGCCTCCTTTTGTAAGGCCCATGCCCTTCGATGGCTTGGGGGAGGGCTTGGGGGCGGGGGTTTGGCCCTTACCCCTAAGGGGGGGGGGGGGCATCCGGCTCAACCACCACCACGTCTGGTCCCCGCTTCGTCTGGCCTTTTCCCGGCCTTCCCCCCTTGGGTGCATACTGCCGAACCCAATCGGCAGTGGCGTCCACCACAGAAGGGGGGGGGTCATACCCACCAACCTGGTGGATGCCCCCCCCCCCTGTGCAGCTTCTGCCACACTTCCCTCCCCGTATACTCCCCCTCCCACAAAAAACACACCCTCAAAAGGAAATAAGATTTCCTTTGGGGGGGGTCGCTCATCCCAAACAAACACAAAAAAGCCGCAACCGTTTCCCCCTCAGCGGCATTCGGCCACTTGGCCGTTTCCCCCCCAACCCACACATAGGAGGGGAGGGTGAGGTTGGTCTTCCTCTCCACCCCCCCCTCCTTCTCGGTGATGGTGACCTGCCGGTACCATCCCGTCCCCCCCATCGTGCAGGCCTCATCCCCAGGCTCCCCCCACCGCCACGACGCCCCCTCCGGCAGCCTCTTCTCCCCCTCCAGCTCCAACCGGGCCGCCACCGGCTTGGCGGGCCGTGCCCCTGCTGCTTCTGCTGCTCCGCCTGTGCCCTCGGCTGCCTGGGCGTCGTCCTTGACGAAGATACGGGGCAGCTGAAAGATGGTAGCCTGAAAAAAACAAAAGAAACAAAAAAAAAACACGCGATAACCCGCGCGATAACCCCCGCGATAACTAGGTTATCGCGCGATAACCCCCGCGATAACCCCCCGCGATAACCCCGCGATAACTAGTTAGAGCGCGATAACCTAGCGCGATATCTAGTTAGAGCACCTAGTTAGAACGCGATAACCTAGCGCGACAACTAGTTAGAGCAGGGGTTAGAGCAGGGTGTTGTGGGAAGTTTTCACACCTGGTGACATGGACACATGCCTTGGCCCTCCTTCTTGGCGTCGTCCAGCACCAGGCCCAGCCTCCGCAGCCACACGAAGTCCGTGACGGCCGCATACTCCCCCACCTGCCGCCACTCCACCACCTGGGCCACCCCCTCCACCTCAGGGGCCACCCTTGCCACTCCCCCATACAACCCCCTCCTCACCACCAAAATGGCGCCCGCCGGCACCTTAATCCCAACATGCCCTTGCAAGGTGGGCCAGGGCAGTGCCTCCCCATGGCACACCTTGGCCAAGGGGCACTGATCGGGGTGGCCTGCGACCGCCCCCGCCTCCTCATTAGTGAGGGGGGCAATCACCTCCCTCCCAATCCCCCACCCCGACAACAAAAAATGCCCTGTGGTTGTTCCCACCGGGAGCAAGCACTGAGCAGATTGCTCAATGCTGACCCCATTGGGGTCCACCACCACCTCCTCCTCCTCCCCCCCCTCCACCTCCTCCCCCTCCTGGCATGGCACACAAAGGCCATCTTTGTGGGCGGTGCACAAAATCAGCCGATTGCATCCGTAGCAATTGGCTACCACCTTCCCCCTACACCTAACCGCCCCATCACACTGGACTGTCCTGGCCACCCGGCCACCAGGTGCCCCCAGCTGGGGCCTTTTAATGGACTGCGTCACGTGCAGGTTGGGGAATCGAAGATTCCCCCCCTGGGTAAGCTCAATGGCAAAAAATGCCATGACGCGGGGGTCCCTTACCCCCATGGGGGAGGCCTTGGGAATCCCCGACCCCCTGTGGACATCAAGGGCATTAAAAAAAAAGGCAGTGCCCCTCTTGAATGGCACAGCCCTCTCCACCCAAGGGTCAGGGAACCCCGAACTGCTGGAGGGCACAAAAAGAAAATGTGACCCATCCTCCCCCTCATGATTATGGGTTAGCATAATAAGGCAATTGACAATCAATGTGCCTTCAGGAATGGTGTAGGGGGGGGGCGTCGCGATGGAGGTGCTGGGGGGTGTGGTCATAGCTCGAAATTTCGGCCATGTCAAGGATGGTGCAGCTCCATCCGACCCCCCCCACCACAGTCTTCTTCGCGGTCTCAAGCACACGATCTGCCACCCTTTTGAGGACTGGCAGATCATGGAGCTTGTGGGGCTTGTGCTTGTGGTGGTTGGCACACCCATAGTTGCCATACAATGTGCGGCGGGTCCCAGAATCTTGGATCCTGCCGACAATGGGGGGGTTCTCGTTGAAAATGGGTGCCTTCTCTGAGAGAGGCACCCTATCCAAATCATCCAAAAGACTTTGCAGCTGAATGTCACTCAAGAAATCGTGTTCCAGGAGGTGGTTGACCACCAGCTTTCCCCCCACCGTGAGCACAAGGTCATTGGGGTCCCTATTAAAGGCCCCCAAGGGCTCGGCGGCAACCACCTCCTCCGCCTCCCCAATAAGGGGGGGTGTTGCCCCAAATGGAAAAAGAATCACCCCCTGCCCCGAAATAATGTTGGGAGTGGTGACCCCATACCACTCACGCTCCCACTCCCTTGTGGGGCAAAGGGAGTGCATGGGGAGCTTGTTTTCGGGGTCGTCAGTGCATACCCGGCGGGTGTTGTGGGTGAGGGGTTGGGGGAACCAACCATCCGACTTCCCCTTCCCCTTACCAGGTCGGATCCTTACCTTCTGGACACTAATCATAAGGGGGTTGTGGGGCTTCTCCTTCCTCCCCCCAGCCCCCCACCCCCCCGCATCCTCCTCCTCCTCCTCCACTTCCTCCTCCTCCTCCTCCTGACCCACATAGAGGGTCGTCTTCGTCCCTGCACCCTTCTCGGCATGAGCGGTGACGGACTCCACCACCGCGTCCACATCCTCGTTATGAAGCTGGATCAAAAATCCAGCAACCCCTGGATTTACCTCTAGCAACTCGAAGATGTAGTTGCTGAGAACCCGGGGGTCTCGCTTGTCCGGCATGAAGGGGGACTTATGGACAAGGGGTCCAAAGTCCACACCATGTTCAAAGCGGGTCGCCACAGGGCGCCTCACATTGGCATCACCCATCGTAAACCCCTCAGGACCGCCAAGGCGACGGACCCCAAGGAGCTTTTGATGGTGCTCGCACCAAGCGTGGGCAGCAGCAAGGGCCATTACGAAGAATATGAAAGCTTTGAGAGCTAAAGCGAAAAGGGGAAACATAAAATGAAGCGCGATAACCTACGCGATAACTCGCGCGATAACTAGTTATCGCGCGATAACCCCCGCGATAACCCCCGCGATAACTAGGTTATCGCGCGATAACCCACGCGATAACTAGTGCTCTAACCCCGTTCTAACCCCGTTCTAACTAGTTAGAGCACACAAAGATCAAATCGCAAAAAGTGCAAAACGGGCAATATCGAGCAAACGAAACATGGAAGGCACATTGTTGCATCATAGTGCACCCATGTAACATGTGAAATTCCGGGTTCCAACCATATTAACAACACCCAAAATTGGGGGGGTTCCGCACCACGCCCTAGAACGCTGCATCCCAAAAGACACGTACTACCCAAGGGCAACGGAAATATTCCTTTGTCTACCACGCGCAGAACGGAATCAACGTTTTTTGTTCGTCAAAAATGAATCCATAAAGTTTTGTTGTTCCGGGGGGTTTTCCAACGTGCCGGACGTCATGGAAGCATCTGTTTTGTTCATTCCCACCGTTTTCCATGTGAGAAGCGTATCGTGCCGTTGCCTCTACCTTGGCTTTCGTGCTCCGTGTGCCGCGCGTGTTACGCGTGTTACGTGTTCTAAGCGTTCGCTTCTAGGTGTGCCTCTGGAACTCGAATAACTCGTGTCGCATATCCGTGCAAGGCGTGTTCCGCGTTCCGCACGTAACCGACATCACGCTTCTGGAGGCCGGAACCCACGTTTTGCGCGAGCTACGCGTCCTCCTGTACCTCAGCCCTTTCTTTATGCCCGCACCGCTTTTCCCGGATAGCCACAAGCAGTGGCTCGCCAAGGGGGGCCACCTGGGCAGCTGGGGGAGCGCGGCCACGCTGAAGCACAACGCGCTCATCGTGTTCCAAATCAAATAACAGACATGTATGTGATTGTTCAATGGGGTGGAGTACGGGTGTTGTGCCTTTCGATGTCCCCCACGTCGATGTCGTTCGTTTCACTTTTTTTTTTTTCTGTTTCTGGGCCGTGCCACACATTTCTGCATAGCTGGGTGGCACGCAGCCTGGGTCAACCGCAAGAAGCCCGGCAGCAAGGATCGCCGAGAAGATGAGATGTACCTCACCAACGTCACCGCATATCAAGTATGCATGCATGACAAGTGCCATTATGTTCCGTTTCGTCGCACCGTGCCGGTCCCTAGTCTCCATTTTCGATAAGCTGCTTACCCCACCAACTGCCTGCAGATCAAGACGAAGCCAAGCAAGCCCCGGGATCCCGCAAAAGTCCAAGATTGCCGCGCTAAGCCGGATGGATGGTTCGAGTACACAAAGGTTGTTCTGGGCGTGCTGCGTGTTGCATCTGTACGTGATTCTGCCCCCTGTTCTACGTGTGTTGCGCGTGTTGCGCGTTCTGCACGTTCCGCCGGTGTGCCTCTCGCTCCGCCTGTGGGGGCACCACCACCGTGTTACGCGTGCTGCGCGTTCTGCAGATCCAAGCGAACCGGTTGTGGAGCTGGTGGGAGGGCGAGGCAAAAGAGAGTGAGGAGGAGGAGGAGGAGGAGGAGGAGGCAGCGGACGATGGAGACGAGGAGGAGGAAGAGGAGGAAGAGGAGGAAGACGACGACGTGCCATTGACACCCCATGGCAAGAAGCAGGCCCGAGGCACAGTGAAGAGGGAGCATTCAGAGGACGAGCCAGATGATGTGCCGGAGAAACACTCCTCTTCTGCTGCAAAGGCTTCTGGAAAGGCAGCACGGTCCACCATGCTGGAGGTCAAGCAGGAGCCGCAGACAATGGCAGAGAAGAAGAAGCGGAAGGCAGAGGAGCGGAGCCGCTCAAGGTGCCACCGAAGAAGTCCGAGGCCGAGATGCCCAAGAAAAAGAAGGACAAGGACAAGCCGGCCCGTGGGAACGTGTCCTTTGCGATCGGCGGGAAGGGCCCGCAGAAGAGCATCAGCGCCGCACCGACAAGAGCAGAGAAGTTCTAGCATGAAGGCGGGTACGACCGTGATCTGGACACAATGCAGAGAATCTTGGAGACGGACTTCAATGCGACCGTGGGTCGCCTGGTGATGCACTACAAGGAGTGCCTGTCGGAGGAACCCAAGTCCAAGCAAGAGCTCGGGTTGGCCCTGCTGCTGCACACCAGTGTGCGGGCCCTGAGCGTGCAAAGCGTGCTGAGATGCGGGACCAAGAACGCCCAGTCGGCTGCAGTAGCCCGTGAGCACTTCGAGAAGCGCTACCCATCGAGCAGCCCGAGACAAGTGGCGGAGGGGATTTTGAAGGGCCTTTCGGTTTGTACGGGTTGCGCCGCCGCGCCGCAATGGCCGGTGGACCTCAGCCCGCCGGCAGAGGGCCTGAGTTTGGCCAAGCTGAAAATGGAGGGCCTGCGAGGTGGTCGTGGAGGTGGGGTCAGCGATCGGGTGAGCGCAATGGGCATCGAAGACATCGTTGACATGGACACGGATGTTTTGCAGGTGTTGCGCGCGTCCTCTGTTCTGTTTCTACGTAGTCGCTCCGCGCGTCATGCGCGTTCTGCGTGTTTGCTTCTACTGTGCCTCTGGAGGACCGATGGTGTTTTCCGCGTTCTGCAGGAGAAGTTTGTCCGGTTTGTCCGGATGGCCGGCCTGATGGCGTACAAATTGGAAGAGGAACGGCAACTCGAACTTCCGGCGTCTGGAGCATGGTCGTTGGTGCGCACCCGAGAGCTGGCGGCGAAGAAACCGCGGGTATCTGTGTGCTTTGTGGTCTCGGTGGTGTGCGCGCTGGTGCCTCCGCGCGGCCTCTGGAGGCCCATGGTAGCGTGATGCGCGTTCTACGCGTGTTACACGCATGATTCCTTGCACGCTTCTGGAGGAGGACTTGCCGTGTTACACGTTGTGCATACTGCCGCTTGGGATTGGCCACCGCAGTACCAGCAGTCGTACGACGAAGACCCGCAGTGGCCCAGCTATCCGCCACTGCTGCGGGGCCCGCCGCCGCATGGCCAGCCGCCGCGGGGCCACCCGCCTCCCTTGCCCTATGGTGCGCCGCCGCGGGGCCACCCCCCTCCCCTGCCGTATGGCGCGCCGCCGCGGGGTTCCCCGCCTCCCCTGCCCTATGGCGCGCCCCCCGGCGCATCGGGCGAGCCGCCGGAGCTTCGTCCGAAGGCGCTGCTCGGCCCATTCGCCGATGTGGCAGAGAGAAAGAAGGTGCGTGGGCGGCTGCGGAACTAACCCGATCGTACGTCCTCCGTTGCGGCTTTCAATGCGTGGTTTGTACGGAGCCGTGAGTCACATGTATGTGGAGCCCCGGTCTCGTCTGCCCGATGTTCTGCCACTTGGTTGCCCCCCTCGTGTTTCCACAGGATCCGCAGGAGACGGGCGAGACGCGGGACGATCCCCAGAGCATCAAAACAGAAGGATCTGGCGCCGTTGGGATGGAGGTGGAGCAGGTCGCTGTGCTGCGTGTTCTCCACGCGTGCTTCTTTGTCGCCTCTAGAGGCTGGTACGCCCCGTGTTGCGCGTGTTGCGCGTTCTCCGCGTTCTACATGTCTTGCCTCCGCCGTGCCTCTGGAGGACAGACATCACGTCGTTCGCGTTCTGCAGAAGCCTCCCCCGGAGACGGAAGGTCAGGGGGCCAAAGAAGGACCCAAGGAGCCCGCAGAAGGCGCTGCAGAAGGCGCTGCCGCACGCGCGGAGGTCTCAGCAGGGGGCGATGGTGGTCCGGCAGGTGAGCAGGTGCGCATTGCGGGGTCACTGCTGTTTGCGCGTCATGCCCGTATGGTTTTGTTGTGCCTCTGGAATCCGCCCTGGCATGTGTTGCGCGTTCTGCGCGTGTTACGCGTTACCCGTGTCTCGATTGTGGCCTTCCTCTGGAGGACAGCACCCCGTTTTCCGCGTTCTGCAGGCGCCTGTGCGAGTGAAGGAGGAGCCCCCCGACTCCCCGGAACGCCATGCCGAACCGGAGGGGGATCCAGATACGGAGACGGCAGCCGAGGGCAAGATGACGGACGGCGAAATCCAAGAAGTGTAGAGGGTTGGGAGGGCTGGGAGGGGGAGGAGGGGTGGGAGGGGGAGGGGTCCCAGGGGTTTTTCTCCCCGCTTGGGGAACCGAGTCCGGGATGGCCGGACCCCGACGAGTCCCGGGGGCGGCAGAGTTCGCAGCCCGCTTTGCGGGTCCCCCCTTTGGAAGTTTCAGCGCAGACAGGCGCTTTTTCTCAACAGGCGCCGGACTGGTGGCGTCGTAATATGTGGTAGCTATACCCGGTTTCCTGGCTGTACGATAACGGAGTATTATGGCGATTGGACATGTAGTGCCCGGCGCCCAGCACAAGCGAACTGGTGGTGTCCCGCAAAAAAAGATACCACACCTGTTGCCTATTGCTGCGGTCCGGGAATCGAGGTTGAAACCCCCCCCCTCCGCTGCAGGTTGCTGTGTGGTAGGGGAATTGAGGCTCAAACCACCCCCCCCATGAAAAAAACACCCACAGTGCCCTGTGATACGTGTGCTGCGTGTTGCCTCTGACTGTGCCTCTGGACTGCGTGTGCGCGTTCTGCGCGTGTTGCGCGTTCTCGGCGTTGCCTCCGGTTCTGCCTCCGGAGCCTAAAAGTACGTGTTCCGTGTTGTGCAGACACACCGCTCTTCAAAAATGCCATTTCCCACGAATCTTTGGGCGGGTTCACTCCCCGTGGAAGACTGTGCAGCAAATATCATGCATGGAGCCCGGCCAGGCCAAACTGAATTAGTCGGGTACACCGAGGATGAGGTGTGGGACCACATGTTGGCTCCCATCGAGGAATTACAGCGGGCATCCCTCCGGAAGGCGAACCTCTCCCACTTGATCCCCCTAGTACCAAGGTGTGTCCCACTTGATTCTAGCGGTTCGGCCAATCGATTGTAGTGTTTGCCCCAATCGATGTGGCTTCCATTTCCGTAGGTACAACGCCTTCATCCTCCTACTAGGCATGGTACGGCCCATGCAAGTAGACGGCATCTGGGAACGGGACGGGTTACTGTACAAGCCCTTCATGGCACAATTGCTAAGCCGCAAGCAGTACTACGTCCTGCGCCGTAACATCCGGCCCGACGTTGTTGAACTACTGGAGGAGTGCAATGGGCAGTGGGCTGGTGCCTGGCGGTTGGGTGGCGCGGCTTTTGGGGATGAGTCCGTGGTGCCGCATAAAGGCATACGTGCCGGCCCACTGCGGATGTTCATCGCCCGCAAGCCCCACTCCACCGGCATCAAGCTCTATTGCCTTGCCGATGCCACCAGTGGGTACGTGGTGGACATGTACCTGTACACGGGTAGACGCGGGCACCTGCGGCGGTTCGGCAACAGCGCGGGCAACTACAATGCCCAGCAGATCATGACCATGTGGGCAGGTCTCCTCCCTTCCGGGACCATCCTCTGTGCGGATTCCTTTTTTGGATCCCACGAGCTAGCGCGTGACCTCGCTGCGGAGGAGAAAGCATTCTTGATGATGACGAAGCGCTCCACGTACGGGGTGGACAGGGCAGGAGAGCTTCTAGGAGAAGGACAAACCGCCACGTGCACTGTGGACGACGCGAGGTACGCCATGGTGGTCTTCAAGAACCCAAAGGTGGGTCACAAGCCGCCCCGCGTAGTGCCGATGCTCACCAACGTCCACTTCCCACAAGCCGGACCCGTGCATCGCCGCAGCGGGAATGAGGTGAACCCGGTGGTCGCCAGCTACCGCCAGCTATCGCGTGGGGTAGATGGCGTCAACCAGACGGCGCTCCAGATGCGCCAGATGGGACGTCAGATGACGTGGTCGTATGCGGTGCGTGCGTTCGTCCTCCGGTATGCCGTTGTCAACGCATACGCGACCTGCCGGTCCCTCGGGGGGGCCCGAGCGGGTACCATGTTTGACTGGCAGTGGGACCTTATCCGGCGCCGCTTTTGTGCAGTGGCGGTGGCCAAGCCCATCCACGTGCAGGTGCGGATGCCGGGCCGCCGGGTGTGCGCCCATTGCAACCGGGGCAAGACCCACTACGTTTGTTGTGGGTGCGGCAAGTGGTACCATGTGGGGTGCTTTGCCGTGGCGCATGGGGTGACCGGGGTGGTAGAGGCGGATGTGGAGGAGGAGGGCGACGAGGCCGAGGAGGAGGGCGACGAGGCCGAGCAGGATGGAAGCGAGAGGGAGGAGAGTGAGGATGACACGGAGGAGGAGAGTGAGGAGGAGGGGGAGGAGGATGAGGAGGAAGAGAGTGAGGAGGAGGAGGAGAGTGTCGGGGAAGAGGACGAGGACATGGAGGATGACGAAGATTAGGAAGCAGAAGGTGGTGGAGGGCGGACGTGGTGGAATCGTGAACTTCATGGCCGCCAAGCCTCTGCCATCCCTACCCATGGGACCAGTGCGAACCGTGGGGGACAACCGCGTAGGCTGGATACCCAAACTGTGAGGACGCGGCCCCCCAAAAGTGCGCGCGTGTGCAATAGTGACGTGCTACGCGTGCTACGCGTTTTGCGCGTGCCGGAAGTCTGCTTCTAAGTCTGCCTCTAGAACTCCGTGCTGCGCGTTGTGCGCTTTCTGCGCGTGATGCGTGTGTTGTTTGCGTTCTGCACGTGCTGCGCGTGCTGCGCGTTTTGAAGCAACACGCGCAGCACGTATTGTGCCGCGCAGCGCCCTTCCGGACAGAAACGACCCCTCTGTAGACAATGGAATATTGTGCGGTTCACAAAAGCTTGGGCAACCACACGGCGAGTGAATGCAAGGGCCTAAAGAAGACCGATGATGCGGATAAACGTTGTTACTTGTGCAACAAGACGGGACATACTATGACTACTTGTCCACGCCGCAAGGAAGCCGTGCACACCGATGATGATGGAAAATACGTGGCGACCACACTATGTTGGAATGGTTGTGGAGAAAATCATTTGGTGTCAGAGTGTCACAAACCGTTGTGCATCAAAGTGATTCGTATGAATGAAAAAGAATACTTTGAATGCAAAGCCGAGGGGCGAGATTTCATTCCTGTTCGACGAGAACAAGTAATGGGAGCGGGAACGAAACCGGCACCAAAGCCCGCAATAGCCGCTAGAGAGGAGCCGGCGGTTATCCCCGTGGAGTTTCTCACAATTGAGGTGAAAGCATCGTGCTGTTGGGACGGGGAGAAAATTGCGGATTTGTTGGTTGACCTGGACACGGCGCCGGATGTGAACGTCGTGAATGACAAGGGCACGGAACTCCTCGCTTTGTCATTTTCCTCAGAGCACGAGCTGGTTGCAGCACAACAAAAGATTGCGGAGCTACAAGACGGCAATGGAGAACATTTTGTTGTTCGACGACGCCACGCTCCAACGCACTCGCCGTCTACGCCAAGCACAACCCTTGCTACGTCTTCCACTACACCAGGGACACAAAGTGGGAATGTTCCTTGGGCAGCCGACATAGCCGCTATCCGAACCGACCATAAGAAGCTGGAGAGCAAAGTGAACGTTATGGGGAGCCGCATCAACAAGTTGAGCACCGAGACGGATCGCACACAAGCGTTCATGCTCGAGCCCGCCGAATTTTCGGGTATGAAAAATGCGCGTGCGGTGATGGCAAAGTGTGGTGGTGACAAGGAGCACAGGATGTTGAGCCCACAATTCCGAAAGAGAATACGACCACCACGAGCGACAAAATGGAGATGGACAAGGAGAGTGCCACTGGGAAGCGGTCCACGGGCGAAAAGAGTGCGGAGATCACAATTGATGCGACCGCCCAACATGCATGGGCAGTGGTGAAGTTGGGACAACGACACCACGTCATGCACATGGAACACGTACGCACCGAGGAGCGTGAGAACTGCGGGACGAAGGCCCAGGAAATACAGACGACCTCGCTGATCAGGCGCAGAAGATCACACAGGCCTTACGAGTACCGGAATCGGCGGCATATCTGGTACGCCTGCTACTGGCGTGCCGAAAACGGGTACCGAAAGACGTCGAGTCAAAGCTGTTCCAGAAAGTGAAGGGAATCATACGCCAACGCTTGGGCATCCAACTGCCGCGGGTATTGGCTGTCCCCATACCGGCGAGAAAGGATGTGGATATGCAGCCTACGATGGGAGCCCTGAAAGACATCCTGGTGGAATATGCAGCCCCCAAATGGCTGCATCGCTACCTGATTGCAGTCATCAGACCGGTTGCCAAACAGGGCAAGAATGTGAAGGATGTCATCGCGACCACCACGCTACGTGGCAGCATGGAGGACGCGTTGGCCACGGCGACGGCGGCCTGCAGTTGTGCGAACCGCCCCGCGGGAGTGCCGAGGATGGACGGGTGCTGCATCGCCAGGAATCCGGCGCATCTGCGCCTGCTATTTGGCGAGCACGCGGCGGTGTTAATGCAAAACCTGGATAACACTACGGTTGCAGACTGGGGCACAGCCACAGAAACTGTCAACCGATTTGCTAAACAGTTGGGCCGATCCCTCCTCTGAGGGATGGGGCCATCGCCGCAGGTTGTGGCACAATCTGTCAAGCTAACCCTGCAACCAGAGTTCCGGAAAATAGCAGATTCACTACCACCCCACCTCACGACAAAGGCAATGAAAAAGTTTCGAAAAGCGTTCCCACATTGGAAAGTAACACCGCTGGATAAAAACGGGGGAAGGGCAATGGCCATGTGTGGGAAGCTGTACTGGACGAAAACAATCATGGCGTTTAAAGATGAGGTCCAGTTTGAAGAATTATCGATAGAAAAAGACCATGACACCGCAAACGAGCTGGCGCTGCAGAAATTGGCCGCTGCAGCCCAGGAAAATGGCCTGGCAGAGTACTGGCGGGAAACTGCGGCCAGTGGCCCACCCAGCGCATACTGCCTGCCCAAAAATAAAATGACGGAGGAGCACGGGGGGGCGTGGAAAGCACGGGTCATTTTTTCCCACTTTGCACACCCCATCAAAGCCCGAGGTAAGATGATAGGACGTGCGCTGTCGCTGCTGCTGAAGATAGCCACCGCGCACATGCACTGCTTTGAAATGGTAGACATCAGGGACGTCAAAAAGTATGCCGAGCAGGTGCAGACATCACTGTACAATATCACGCAGTCAGGTGAAGAACCACAGGGCATCGGGCCGGGAGGTTTCAGATTGTGGGAGCTAGATGTAGTGGAAATGTTCCCGCGCCTCGACAGGCAGAAGGTACTGGAGGCGCTGAAGGCAATCCACAAGCTGGTGAGTGAAGCCCGGAAGGTAAGGGGGAAGAACCCCCAGTGTTCATTCGCCCTGCACCACTATGACCGCCGACTGGACAGAATGGGGCAGGGCAGTGCACGCCATTTTACAAATTTGCAGTTTGATGATATATTGGCGTACGTTGAGTACGAGTTGTACAGCAACGATGTGTTTGTTGCAGGCACTAGGGTGCTGCGCGAGCGCAGAGGGGTAGCGATAGGGGGCACATGCAGTGCCCAGCTGGTCTGCCTCTATTGCATGTATCAGGAGCATGAATGGTACAAGGGAGGGTATATATCATATGCCGACAGTGTGTCCAGGTGGATGCACGCCCGCGCTGTACCCCTATTTCCTTTCAGATTCAGGGACAACATCGTGGGGGTGGGATGGGGGGATGTGACCCTGCAAGCCATCCATGGTTACTTCAGTGAAGTTTACGGCCTAGAGCTACAGATGGAAGGGGAGGGGGACACACTACCCAGCCTGGAGGCGAAACTCAGCATCTGTTAGGACACAGGAACCATGGGACTGCGCCTCAAACGCAGAGTGGAGGGACCCACAGACGTGTATCGAAGCATTATCAGGTATGTGGACTGGTACAGCACCAATGCCAGGGCGGTGCTGCAAAGCTTGGTGGCCGTCTGAAGAGTTTCTCGCGTTGTTGCTTCGTTTGCTGCTTTACTAAATAACTTGGGTGCAAGGTGTGTTCTCGACTTGCATTTGCACTACAATTGTGAATGGATGCTACATTTGCAGTTTGAGATGACAATTTCACCACATCTAGGAGCAGCAGGGTTGTATAGTTCAACCAAGGGTGTGTAGTTGCTTCCCTTGGCCTTGGGTTGCCTTCCTTAACTTGCACCACGTACCTTTGCACCACGTACCACTCCTCTTTGATATGGGTTTATGGGATGGGAGCATAGGAAACTACAAGCCCTCAACGTACAAACAGTGTGATGATCACGTCACGAACCTCGTTAGAACCCTCTTTAACCAACGGCTAATTAAAAACTTTGAGGACAATGACCTCAATTACATGATCTACACAAAGAAAACGGGGGGCAAATTGGCAATGCACTACCATGTCACCCGGCGCTTTGAGAAAACAAGTTCTGACATTCAAACATAGTGAATTCTCATCGTTGAAGAAGGAACAGGATGAAAGATAAGGTGCGCCTCCCCATGCCTTGAAGCTGCAACGCACCTCTTTCAATCGCTTCGCAACATTCGGTGTCAGTGGGTAGTGCATACAACACTATTCCGAGGTTTTTAGACAAGTGGTTCCGAGCGAGGGCGAATGGTTGGAAGATGCGAATGTTGAGTTTCTCTTGCAATTAGAGGCCGCTTACTCCAAAAACTTTGAGCTTCCCTTTCTCAAAGGTAGTCATCAGCTTGGAGTCGTGGAGTCCAACATGTATGAGGCATGGTATGAGGGCTACATGCAACTGATTCGCCGCTGGTTGGTCAACCCAATTGAGTTCTTCCCTCAACTTCCATCGTTGTCGAACCTCCACCAACAATGGGTAACCCTCTATATTCAGTGTTTGCATTCGGTTTTCCAGAAGCACAAACTATGCATCCGCGCACCGACTCGCATCAACCCAACCAACCGGTTCGGCAAAACCATGTTTCGCTATACGCGCGCGCGCCTTCACCCTGCGTGCGCGCAATGGTGCATTTTTTCCATAGTGCGCGCAAATTTTCAAAAATATGACCTTTACAGCGCGCCTATTGCGCGCGCTCTACCGCGCTATATTGTCCCTTTTTTCAAATTTTTCAAAACCGGAACATGTTTCAAAACCATGCTTTTTCCAGTGTCCTGCGTTTCTCAAAAACCCCTTGCTTTTCAAAAACATTCCCTGTTGCTCATCCAACCCAAGACACATGCAAAAACACTGTCTGAAAGGTCTGAAAAGTGTGCAACAGTACAGGTCCTCACGGGCACCGACAGTGTAGCGCGCGCAACATATTTACAGCGCGCGCTATGAGCCTTACGGCGCGCGCTATACCAGGTATAGCGCGCGTTGTCATTCAGTGATCTCCTTAATGGTTTGGACCACCACTTCGGCCTCCCACTCCTTCTCCCATTCGGGTTTGTGGTCTTCTGCCCCCGTGGCAGCTGGGGCTGCATCCCCTTCTTCTTGTGGGCTTGGGTCGCCTTTTGGGGTTGCTCCTTCGGGTGCCTCTTCTTCTTTCGGGGCTGCTCCTTATCCTTCTTGTGGCGCGGCCGCTGGTGCCTCTTCTTCTTGTGGTGGGGCTGGTGCCTCGTCTTCTTGTGCTGCTGCTGCTGCTGGGGCTGGTGCCTCTTCTTCTTGTGCAGCTGCTGCTGGTGCTTCTGTTGGTGCTGCAGCTTCGGCAGGTCCCTTGTCTTCTTGTGGGGGGGCTGGTGGCTGGGCTTGTGGGTCTCCTTGGGGCTTCTTCTTCTTTGGGGTTGGTGGCTTGGACGGGGACATCCTCATGGTCTTTGGGTCGGGGCAGAGGTCCACAATTTCATCGGCCTGTAATGCGTAATGTTTTGATTTGATCTACAAAACAAATTGTTCAATATCGAATGTGTGCAACAAATAGCAGTGACAAGACAAAATTGGGGCCGATTCGTACGAATTCGCACGAAATTCACACGAAATTCGTGCGAATTTCACATTCTCGTGAATTTGTGAATCTAGCGTGAATTTATGCGTGAATTTGGGTGCGTGAATTTCACATTCACGCCAATCTCACCAAATGTGTTGAACCATGCGGCTACTTCAAAACTGTAAATTGCACACATTTGTTGGATCTTACTTTGGGCGAAGATAGCACGACAAAAGCACACGATAGCACCAAGTTACGAGCAAAACACAGCAAAAATGAGTGAAATTCACGGTACCGTGAATCTCGGATTCAAACGGCCGGTTCACGAAGGGTACACGTCTCCCACCACGACTGCCACTTGTCCAACTCCTCATACGCTTTGCTTTTGGCGGAGAACACCTGGCAGCTGGGCATGAACTCCGACCAGTCGTCCTCTTCCTCCTCCTCCTCCCCTTGTTGGCTGGGGCTCCACTGATCGTTGGGGATGATGACGGCCACGTGGTGCCGAGGGGCCCTGGCGCCTGCTGGCTTGACTTCGGCTCCCTCCACAATCATCGGCGCGATCGCAGTGGTGCAGGAGATGATCCACCGAGGCTTGTAGCCTTTTTGGTAGGACCAATCTCGGCGCTGCATGAGCTCATCTCTTGCCTCCTTGTCCGCGTCGGCTCTGCTCTGCTGCTTGGCCTTGGGAGCCGTACTGGGGGGGGTGGAACCGCACGGACCTCCTTGTTCTTGTGGCTGGTCTGGGACTGGGACAGGCTGCTTCGGTGCTGGCTTTGATGCGAGCTGCGGCTGGGGTACCTGCTGCGGTGCCGTCTTGATTGCCTGGAAATAGTAGCACAGAGGCATAGCACAGGCATAGCACGCGCAATACGGAGCATAGCACGCGCGACGAAATGCATAGCACGTGCAATGACAACGATAGCGCGCGCTGCATTACCTTTTCTGCTTTCTCCCCCTCTGCTTTCTTCCGTCTCTTCTCCTCCTCTTCCTTCTCCTTCTTCTTCCTCCTCTCTTCCTCTTCCTTCTCCTTCTTCTTCCTCTTTTCCTCCTCTTCCTTCTTCTTCTTCTTTGCTTCGTCCTCTTTCTTCTTGGCCTGTTCCGCCTGACGTTGGACTCTCTGTGCCGCTTGTGCCAGCAGCTGCTGGTCGGCAGTCTTCTGGGCAAGGACCTTTCCAGGCGGGTGGGGGGGCTTAGCGGTGTGGGAGGCGGAGATGGCTGGTGGTAGGTGGCTGGTGGCTGCTGGCTCCTCGGTACGCTTCTTCTTGGGCCTTGGGACTGTCACCGATTCCGTCTCCGGCGCGGCAAAGGCGTCGGCCCAGTCCATCTCCAGCTCCTCCAGCTGCCGCTTAGCCCGGGCCAGCACCGGGGAGGGGCCTTGCTCCTTCCGTCCGTCAAGCCAGTGGGCCGCATGCTTGGACTGCCCGGCAATGCCCGCGGGCACGCTCATCATCAACGGCCCTCTGCGGGATCCCAGGCACAGGAGCTGCTCGAAGCTGCCCACCTACGTGACAATGGGACAGAAGGTAGGGCCGTAGCGCGCGCAAACAATCAAATCGCGCGTGCTACATCTAATGAAGCGCGCGCAACAATGTCGAAAGCGCGCGCAATGGCAAACATAGCGCGTACCTGTGCCTGTGCCAGTTGTTGTTGTCGCTGCTGCTGTTGCTGGGCCATCTGCACCCGCTGCTGCTCCTGGAGCAGCTGCAGTGTTGCCTGCTGCACGGCTGCCTGCTGTTGGAGCTGCTGCTGCTGCACTTGCTGCTGCTGCGGCTGCTCCTCGTCCTTGACCGCCGTGGTTTTGACTTTGGCGCCGATTGCAAGTGCCCTTGCGGCACTGGCTCCTTTCTTGGCTGACCCTCGCAGCAAACTGGCACCCGCACTTCTCACCGAGGCGCACTCGTTCTTGAAGGCCATTGCCCCCGCGTCGGTCGCGTTGATGAAGCTCGGTGGGTCTTTGTTGAAGTAGAAGTGGTGGACGGTCTTTGCGGTGGCACCCGGAGGCGTGTGGGTCCGAACATGACCCCACCCATAACTTGCCCAGCACGAGAACAGCAGCTCGTACTCCTCCACTTTGCAGTTTCCACAGGCAGCTTGTCCTTGTTGGGTTGGCACGGAGGGGTTCAACAGGTTCGCCGGACTGCACCAGTGGCCAGTAATGCTCTCGTCATGCCAGCAGGGTTTCACGGCTCCGTCTGGGATCTTGGCAATGGCCGTGGCCCTTTGGCGCCAGAACTCGTGAAAGGCCACCTCGAAGAGGTAGGCCGGTGTCACGTCCTTCAGCCATGCCCAGTCGGGCCCTTGGGCGCACATGGTGCTGGTTTGGTTGGGCCAGATTCGCTTCTTGAAGTCGCTGCTGAAGGCGAAGCCCTTACGTGGCCCTGGTGGGGGAGACTGAAACTGTGCTTGCACTTGGGGTTGCTGCTATCTTGGTTGGACCTGCTGCTGCTGCTGCTGCTGCTGCTGTTCTGGGCTGCCGACTTGCTGGGCCGCAGCCTGCATTTGCTGCTGCTGCATTTGCTGCTGCTGCATTTGCTGCTGCTGCTGCACTGGCAGTGGGCCGAAGAGCACTTGCTACACTTGGCCCACTGGAAGACTGCCGCGCACTGGGGAGCCCAAGGTGGGCGACCCGGCGGGGAACAGCATGGGAGAGAGCTGCTGTGAGGCAGCTCGTAACGGGGACTGCGGCGCGGGCCACAGAGGCCGAGTTGGGGAGAACTGGGTCAGCTGCTGGGACAGCGTCTGCAGAAAACAGGACAAAGCACGCGCAACGATGACGTGCGTAGTGCGCACAACGAGACAGCTAGCACGCACAACAAGAGCGGAGCACGCGCAACGGAAACAGCAGTGCGCACGGCAAGTACCTGTGGCTGCATGCTCCACGGCGTCGTGGACGGCTGCTGCAGTCCCGGTTGTACAGCTGCATGTGGCGGTGGTTGCGGTGTCGCACCTGCTCCTGTGGTTCCTGCAGCAGTTGTTGGCGGTGCTGCAGGAGGCGGATACCCCCAGCCCATGGGCTGCATGGGCAAGAGGGTTACATTAAAGTACCCCTGTTCCAGCAGTAATACAAAAAGGAAAATGCAGTAACAAAAAAATCGAAATCACCAAAAAAAACGGACGAAAAGGAACAAATCAATGCATTCCAAATTAGAGGCACATTTGAAGTGCGTAGTCATAGCACGCTACTTCCAATTATATATCGCGATTTCAAGGGTTCCGGCGCTTGAAAACAGCATAGCGCGCGCGATAGTGGTCATCGCGCGCACTAGATAGCATGTAGCGCGCGCTAAAAAACAAATAGCGCGCGCTACCACAGTTCCTCATCCGCAAAATATGCCCGAACCTCGTCAGCCAATTTTTGTGCATTGCACAGGTTGCTTCTGGAGGTCCCATTCCACCTTGGTACTTCAAAGTATAGGAACAGACGCTCATTAACCTGCCTGAGCATCTTAATGCGGCGCGACACCAGGGTTCCTGCCCCCCCACCTCTATCACAAAAGGAGGACCAAATGTCCTTCAGCACCCTGTTGCTCCCTTCCAAAAGAACCCCCGAAAACATTCCTAGGCCATAGGGCCTTATGGCCTGAATAGTGACTGTAGCATCGTGCAACATCCAGTTAATATAAGGTGATCTTATTGCTGGACAAACCCACCTCTGGAAAGCCTAGGCAACCTCTGGAGCCTGCAATGCACCCTCTTCAAACATTGTGCCATACATGTCCCCCAGTAGTATGTACATGGCAACCACTGCTGTGTGCATCCTCATGTCACCCCCAAGGAGGGGGGCCAGGTCCGCCCAAACCTTTAGAAGGCACCAAGTCTCTTACCCATCTGGCTCTGCCGTCCCCTGTAGTGCTATGTGACAACCAGACCTGTGAAGAATAGCCTGAACAGAGACCCTAGTATTACTGGGACGCACAGACTTGGCCAATCTGCGTACCAAGGCAGTGACCTGCCTCCCTACAAAAATCAGAAGGTGCAGAACACATGGTATAAGGTGACGCCGCCTCAGAGGCACCTTCAACAACCTGCTGTGGACAACACCAAATATATCCATGGGCCTGCACTTGGCCCCAGGTGCAATAAGCCCTAGCAACTTCTCATCTCGCTCGGTGGTTCTATCCACATCCTGTTGCAACCACGTTGCACTGGACTTGCACCACGTCATGTAACTGAACAGACTACCTGCCATCCAATGTGTAGTGACACCCGACAACCGACGCAGCCAAGGGCTATCCCCACCGCAGAAAATCCTGCAGCGTCTGGATGCACCCCGGATGGGAACCACACCACTGTCAAGGGCACTCTGCAGAAAAGCAAGATTGTTAGCCCAGACCAGGGACAACACAGAGGTGGACTTCTCACCACAAAGGGCGACGTTAACAGTCCAGTGGTAGGACAACGTCCTTGCCAAGTGACCATGGTTGGCAAAGGAAATGGACATCTGGCACCTCGATTCCCCCCCACAAGGCAACCCATCCCCCCTCACAATGATCCACAGCTCTCCTTGGCACTCCCTGGGGTATTGGAGGTTAGAAACAATGGAATCAGAGGAAAATATATAGTCAAAAAAGTGCTGCAGGGGCAACTGCGAAAAGACTGTGACCCCATCTGTGTGCACGGCAACCTGTAAATGCTGCCTACTTGCAAGCTGGTTCCATTCTGTGGCGAAACTAGCATAGGAGTGGAGAGAAAAAAGGTGTGTGGGGACCTTACTTCTCGTCAAGTAATCAAATCTTTGTACCTCAGTAAAATAGCGCGCGCAACATGAGGACGTAGCGCGCGCAGAAGTCAACGAAGCGCGTGCTATGAGCGGAAGTGCGCGCAATGTCACATGCAAAGCGCGCGCAATAATACCTTCTTCTTGGAATCTTCAGGAGCAGGACCAAGTCCACCACCGACAGGGGTGTGACGGCGTTGGCAGCCTCGGTCCTGCGACGCTTCTTCTCTGCTTCAGACACGGGGACCCTTTTTTCCAACCTGGCCCACAAAGACCGTTGGACGGCAGACCCTGGGCAAAAAAACTCAACTAGGTCCGCCAAAAGGTCCTCGTTCTTCCACAGGGACCACCCATAGTGACCCATAGGATTTTCTGCGGTGGGGATAGCCCTTGGCTGCGTCGGTTGTCGGGTGTCACTACACATTGGATGGCAGGTAGTCTGTTCAGTTACATGA
The DNA here is from genome assembly GCA_964036045.1 of Eutreptiella sp. 'Long Island Sound 2002'. Taxonomy (NCBI): domain Eukaryota; phylum Euglenozoa; class Euglenophyceae; order Eutreptiales; family Eutreptiaceae; genus Eutreptiella; species Eutreptiella sp. 'Long Island Sound 2002'. The sequence goes on from OZ038385.1 coordinate 39,887,390, forward strand.
CGTGGTGCAAGTCGAGTGCAACGTGGTTGCAACAGGATGTGGATAGAACCACTGAGCGAGATGAGAAGTTGCTAGGGCTTATTGCACCTGGGGCCAAGTGCAGGCCCATGGATATATTTGGTGTTGTCCACAGCAGGTTGTTGAAGGTGCCTCTGAGGCGGCGTCACCTTATACCATGTGTTCTGCACCTTCTGATTTTTGTAGGGAGGCAGGTCACTGCCTTGGTACGCAGATTGGCCAAGTCTGTGCGTCCCAGTAATACTAGGGTCTCTGTTCAGGCTATTCTTCACAGGTCTGGTTGTCACATACCACTACAGGGGACGGCAGAGCCAGATGGGTAAGAGACTTGGTGCCTTCTAAAGGTTTGGGGGGACCTGGCCCCCCTCCTTGGGGGTGACATGAGGATGCACACAGCAGTGGTTGCCATGTACATACTACTGGGGGACATGTATGGCACAATGTTTGAAGAGTCTCTAAGAGTGCATTGCAGGCTCCAGAGGTTGCCCAGGCTTTCCAGAGGTGGGTTTGTCGAGCAATAAGATCACCTTATATTAACTGGATGTTGCACGATGCTACAGTCACTATTCAGGCCATGAGGCCCTATGGCCTAGGAATGTTTTCGGGGGTTCTTTTGGAAGGGAGCAACAGGGTGCTGACGGCATTTGGTCCTCCTTTTGTGATAGAGGTGGGGGGGCAGGAACCCTGGTGTCGCGCCGCATTAAGATGCTCAGGCAGGTTAATCAGCGTCTGTTCCTATACTTTGAAGTACCAAGGTGGAATGGGACCTCCAGAAGCAACCTGTGCAATGCACAAAAATTGGCTGACGAGGTTCGGGCATATTTTGCGGATGAGGAACTGTGGTAGCGCGCGCTATTTGTTCTTTAGCGCGCGCTACATGCTATCTAGTGCGCGCAATGACCACTATCGCGCGCGCTATGCTGTATTCAAGCGCCGGAACCCTTGAAATCGCAATATACAATTGGAAGTGGCGTGCTATGACTACGCACTTCAAATGAGCCTCTAATTTGAAATGCATTGACAGACACAGAGGCTTGTTCCTTTTCGTCCGTTTTTTTTGGTGATTTCGATTTTTTTGTTACTGCATTTTCCTTTTTTTATCACTGCTGGAACAGGGGTACTGTAATGTAACCCTCTTGCCCATGCAGCCCGTGGGCTGGGGGTATCCGCCTCCTGCAGCACCGCCAACAACTGCTGCAGGGGCCACAGGAGCAGGTGCGACACCGCCACCACTGCCACATGCAGCTGTACAACCGGGACTGCAGCAGCCTGTGCTATGCCTCTGCGCTACTCTTTCCAGGCAATCAAGACGGCACCGCAGCAGGCACCCAAGCCGCAGCTCGCATCAAAGCCAGCACCGAAGCAGCCTGTCCCAGTCCCAGACCAGCCACAAGAACAAGGAGGTCCGTGCGGTTCCACCCCACCCAGTACGGCTCCCAAGGCCAAGCAGCAGAGCAGAGCCGACGCGGACAAGGAGGCAAGAGATGAGCTCATGCAGCGCCGAGATTGGTCCTACAAAGACGGCTACAAGCCTCGGTGGATCATCCACTGCACCACTGCGATCGCGCCGATGATTGTGGAGGGAGCCGAAATCAAGCCAGCAGGCGCCAGGAGGGCCCCTCAGCACCACGTGGCCGTCATCATCCCCAACGATCAGTGGAGCCCCAGCCAACAAGGGGAGGAGGAGGAGGAAGAGGACGACTGGTCGGAGTTTATGCCCAGCTGCCAGGTGTTCTCCGCCAAAAGCAAAGCGTATGAGGAGTTGGACAAGTGGCAGTCGTGGTGGGAGACGTACGAGGCCGTTAACTACTCCAACAGGCAAACAAGCACCAATTCCTCAGCCAAAATCGATTGTCAAAATCAAAATCAAAATGAAATTGTGGACCTCTGCCCCGACCCAAAGACCATGAGGATGTCCCCGTCCAAGCCACCAACCCCAAAGAAGAAGAAGCCCCAAGGAGACCCACCAGCCCAGCCACCAGCCCCCCCACAAGAAGACAAGGGACCTGCCGAAGCTGCAGCACTAGCAGAAGCACCAGCAGCAGCTGCACAAGAAGAAGAGGCACCAGCCCCAGCAGCAGCAGCAGCACAAGAAGACGACGCACCAGCCCCACCACAAGAAGAAGAGGCACCAGCGGCCGCGCCACAAGAAGGAGAAGGAGCAGCCCCGAAAGAAGAAGAGGCACCAGAAGGAGCAACCCCAGAAGGCGACCCAAGCCCACAAGAAGAAGGGGATGCAGCCCCAGCTGCCACGGGGGCAGAAGACCACAGACCCGAATGGGAGAAGGAGTGGGAGGCCGAAGTGGTGGTCCAAACCATTAAGGAGATCACTGAATGACAGCGCGCGCTATACCTGGTATAGCGCGCGCCGTAAGGCTCATAGCGCGCGCTGTAAATATGTTGCGCGCGCTACACTGTCTGTGCCCGTGAGGACCTGTACTGTTGCACACTTTTCAGACCTTTCAGAAAGTGTTTTTGCATGTGTCTTGGGTTGGATGAGCAACAGGGAATGTTTTTGAAAAGCAAGGGGTTTTTGAGAAACACAGGACACTGGAAAAAGCATGGTTTTGAAACATTTTCCGGTTTTGAAAAATTTGAAAAACGGGACAATATTCCTTTGTCTACAGATGCGCCATTTTTGGGCCTCCGCTCCCGCCTCCGCTCCGTACGTTATCCCCGTAAGCTAGGAGAACGCGCACAACGACAATAACACTCCGTAACGCTCCGCAACGCGGATAACGCGGAAAACGCACAAAACGCTTCCAGAAGCACGACCAGAAGCAGAAAACCGGAACGCGGATAACGCGGATAACGCGGAAAACGCTTCCAGAAGCACAACCAGAAGCAGAAAACCGGAAGGCGGATAACGCGGATAACGCGGAAAACCAGGGACTCGCTTCCTGAAGCACCACCGGAAGCACAAAAGCGGAACGTAGAAAACGCGGCCAACAAACGACCCCTATACGACGCTAAGAACGGTGGAAGCAAAGCTGGAGGCAACATGCAAAGTGCTTTTCTCCTTGAAAGTGGTTGAACCGCATAAAAACTCATGCGCGAGTGCGCCGGGCTACCTCAAAAACCCCCAGAAGCGTTGTAAAAACAAGGGTGTCTTTCCCGATCCCTAGAAGCGCCCATTTCGTCATCTACGTCGTAGACAAAGGAATATAGCGCGGTAGAGCGCGCGCAATAGGCGCGCTATAAAGGTCATATTTTTGAAAATTTGCGCGCACTATGGAAAAAATGCACCATTGCGCGCACGCAGGGAGAGCATAGGGAAGGAACTGTTTCGTCCGGCCTTCATCGGTGCAATCTTGTTTCTGACCCAAATGCGAACAAACTAACGGTAGAGGTGTTGAAAGAAGCAATTAGGAAGATCAAATCACCCTCAACCTGGCAGCATGCAGCACTGCGGGTGGGGGGGAACCGGCCTCACCTTTTGGACCAAGTCGAGGCCGTCCTCCCCGCCTATGAGGCCCAGGATTGGTCATTTGTATACAAGCCATGAGGTTGATCATATGAAGAGATGTGTTGCCTTTTACATTGCTACGTTGGTGTAGGGTAGGGTTACGCACCTGTCTGAGATAGTAGCAGCAGACTAGGAGGGAGAGGGGGAGGGGCGCCGGGGGGGCCAAAATTGAACCGTGGATTTCCCCGCCACCGAGCGGACACAACAATTCTATGGCCATGGGGACCCCGCACGTGAAGCGGTGGCGGGGAAATATTCGTCTAGCTTTTATTATGAGGAGTCACATTCTAGCACCCCGGGGGCAAAGGTTGGGGAAGGTGATTTTGCCGTAGTACCTTTGCATTCCATGACAGCAAGGTCACCTGATGTTGTCCATTTCTCTCCCCATCATTCAATCGTGCACGCATTGCATATGGGAAAGCCGGCAAGCGTGTTCATGTTTTCGGCCGTGGTCACCAATGCGTAGACGGGACTATCGAGTGAGTTGGTACATAGAAAGGCATACCCGAGGTTGCATTTCATAGTGCGTTGTTGGCATACAATGAGTCCTTGATCATTCCGAAAAACAATTTTGCACGAAGGATGGACGTATGTCGAATTTGCAATATCAAAATTGTTGAAAACTTGTTTTTACCATTTGCTCGTGATACCTTGGGGAGGGGTAATGTCGAATTTGCATCGTCAAAATTGTTGATAACTTGCTTTTACCATTTCCGTGTAAACCTTGGGGGAGGACTGTCAAATTTGCAACATCAAAATTGTTGAAAAATTGCTTTTACCATTTCCGTGTGATACCTTGGGGAGGGGCAATGTCGAATTGCAACATCCAAGGTAGGTAGGTAGGTAGGTAGGTAGGTTGGTAGGTGCACTCGCTTGTGGAGAGGCGCCCCGTGGTTCCCCCTGGCATCGCCCCTGTGATGGTACAGCAAGAGGCTCTGCGCTTGAAGAGGGTCGAAAGTTGTTGAGGGTTCGCTTGTTTCCTTTCCGTGCGATACCTTGGGGAGCGAATGTTGCATTTGCATCATCAAAATTGTTGAAAAATTGCTTTTACCATTTCCGTGTGATACCTTGGGGAGGGGCAATGTCGAATTGCAACATCCAAGGTAGGTAGGTAGGTAGGTAGGTAGGTAGGTAGGTTGGTAGGTGCACTCGCTTGTGGAGAGGCGCCCCGTGGTTCCCCCTGGCATCGCCCCTGTGATGGTACAGGAAGAGGCTCTGCGCTTGAAGAGGGGAGGCGGCTGAAATCCCGCTAAACCTGACTGGTGGCCCCCAACAAAGCGGCCCCGGGCAACACCGGGGGGGCTGGTCGCCGCCAGCGTGAGGAACGTCCCACGCCGGGAGTGTGCCCCCGTGCTTGCGCACGGCCCCTCCTTTGAACAGAACCCTACGGGTTCACCGGACTCCTTGGCGTATCCCGTTCCCAAGGCATACCGGTGGCACTGTCTTGGTACTTGGGTTCCGAGGTGCTTGGGTGTCGCACTCTCCGCCTCAAGTCCCAAAGCAGCGTTGGCCTTAGAATGCAGCCTTACCCCCAGGCTCCGGGTCACGTTTGGCCGGGTCACCTACATGGCGCGGGCTGCCTCAATGCCCGGGCTATGGACACTGGGTTTCCTACTGTTGTGTGGTGCCCGTGTTTGGGTTTGGGTTTTGCCTTAGCCCCGCCATTCGTGGCTAGGGTTTGTGGCGTGTATGTTGGGGTCCGGGTTTTTCCTAAACTCCGCCAATTCTGGCTGGGGCTTTGGGGTGCGCCGCTGGAAGCGCTCCGCTGGAACCCCCCCCCCATTTTGGCACACATGGTGGGTGGAGGTTACCATTAGACATTCACTCCGGGTGCAAATATGTTGTGTATGGTGTTCGTTTGTGGTGGAAACAAGGTGTGCCGTTGCCCGGGTGCTTAATTTAAGGTAGGTTCAAAACCGCTCGAACCCCCGCTGGAACCCCTTCCAGCACTCCGCTGGAAGGGGGGTTCCAGCGCTAGAAGGGGGGGGTTCCAGCGCTGGAAGGGGGGGTTCCAGCGCTGGAAGGGGGGGGGTTCGAGCGCTGGAAGGGGTTCCAGCGGGGGTTCCAGCGGGTGTTCCAGCACCGATTCTAGGCACACTACATCCCCTAGGCGCAGTACATCCACTGCCCTCATGCGTGCACCACATTTCCCACATTGTTGTGTCAGCATAGCTTCATCATGAAGTGGTCGGACTTTCCGGTCCTTGCATCATGGCTTGACAAGGCCAAGGGCTTCGTGGGGACGCGTGGATATGCAGCCCCTGTTGGTTGTGAACTAGAATCCCTCACAGCCGCAACCACAGGTGCCGCCGTTATTTTCAAGCCCACCACCACCGTTGGTCGTGTTCACGTCAAGGGGTCCATCATGCATGACCGGCAGCCGCGCGTGGTGAGCGATTACATCGCCGAGGTCATGGGCAAGAACCCCCAGGTCCCCATCTTCCAGTTCACCCTTTCCCCCAAGGACCAAGAGGATTTGGACCTCAGCATCACCTGCAGGCTCCCAACCGACTCCAACGGCACTGTGATGCTCCATGTGGGGGACGACCAGTCCGGTGACGTCCTCTTTGCTAGGAGGCGCCCCACGAGCAAGAAGCTGGGCAAGGACAATTATTTACTCCCCCAACCGACCACCCACACGCTCCGCTTCCTCTCCCTCAAAGACGCACACAGGCAGATCCCAATCTACTCTTTGCCCACGTCCAAGCAATTGCAATGGAAACCTGACGACCGCTTTGGCCTTACCACTCCCACCATGATGTCCACTACCGATGCGGAGCCCTTCCTACCCTTTCCTATGTGTCACCCCCTTCCATTGATTGGCAATAACGAGAAGGTTGTTCCTGGCTCTGCAACTGGTACCGCCATGAGCGAGAACCCCAATGCCATCTCGGACTTTGGGCTTTGCCGCTACCGTGGTATTTTCGTCGACTCCCCGGTCCACAGTGCCGCCAAGGACGAGTGCCTCACCATTCCGGGCCAGAAGTGGGGATCAATTTTCAACGACAATGCGCCGGCTCCGGGCCGTGCACAAGACAGCCCCGGTAGAAGTGCCTGCTACAGTTGTTTGGGATTGCCACTACCAGATGGAGAGGGGTACGACCTGCGTGCTTTGGAGGCCCTTGCCAAGGAGGTGCAACGGGAGATTCAAAAGGTGAAGGACTTCGAGGATGTTGTGGTTGTTCGGGCCGGCTATGTTCGGGCAACAAACAACAAGCGGCAACACTGGCACCGCGATCCCCCCTTGACACACAAAATTAAGGGCCGACCCCTTTCAGTATTTGTGCCGTGCAATGTGGACATCCCGGCCGACGCCTCTTGTGGTAGATACGTGCCATTGTCCCATGAGGGGGTGCCTAAGCCCTGGTTCGAGTGCCCGATGGATATGGAGGTTGGGTATATGACCGTCTTCACGTCGGAGTTGATCCACGCTGCAGGAGCTGTTCCCGTTGGGCTGCCTGCAGGCGCTCCTCGCATAATTGCCTTCAATGCGCTGGCAAATTACAACGTGCACTACAACAACACCGTCCCCATTTCCCCCCCACCGTGGGCCTATGCCGAATCGGAGGTGCAAGACTCGGTGAAATGTGGGCATTCCGGTTGCCGCAAGAAGGTCGCACAGCCCCTGTCCGTATGCTTCACGTGTCAGAAGGTCCCACTGTGCCCCAACCATGCAAGCGGTACTTGTTCAGTCTGCGACGCCACACTTACTGCCCCCACGCCCGAACTCTTTGAAGCACCTCCTCCGGATTCACCCCTTCGTGGACTATCACAAGGCTCTGCAGGCTCTGCAGCATCTGTTGGAGACGTTTCTGTGTGCAGCTTCGCCGCCACTTGCCTCATGCCGCTCGGAAACACTGTCCTCTTGACACAACACCTACCACAGCCTCCGGAGCCCATCACCTCGCAACAGCCCGTTGACGTAGAAGCAACACCATGCCTCCCGGAGAAGTGCCCTTTTGGTCCACACACCCACGAGGAGGAGCGCCTTCCACAACCTAGTGCCTGCTACCCACTGCTCAGAACAAACCCCGGCACCATCCTGGTCATCCGCTCGGGAAGATTTGGCGGTACGGCCTATTGTGGGGACCCAGATGGTGATGAACTCCGCGTGCTGCGATGGGATCAAGTACCACTGGAGACCCCAAACGTCGTTGACCCCATGATCCTAGTGCAGGCAGGCCTAGTGGTGGAGAATCCCAAGGAGGCAGGCGAGTACTGGTGCGCATGCCAGCAGGTAGCCGACCACTACTGTCGTTTATTACTACGTTTGCCTGTTTGGTGTCGTTTCGAGAATGAAATTTGTCCCACGTTCGCTGCTGCAAGGGGTGCTGGAAGGGGGTTCAAGCGCTGAAAGGGGGGGTTCCAGCGCTGGAAGGGGGGGGGGGGTCCAGCGCTGGAAGGGGGGGTTCCAGCGCTCCAAGGGGGGGGGTTCCAGCGCTGGAAGGGGTTCCAGCGGGGGTTCCAGCAGGGGTTCCAGCGCTGGAAGGGGGTTCTAGCAGTTGGGTACAGGGGTTCCAGCGGTGCATTCCATCCCCCCAGTCAATTGACCATCCTCCCCTTGTGCCTCAGGCCACACTGGACATCTGGCCATCGGTGACTTATACGGAGGGCAGTGCCCCTGAGGAGGCCGATGAGACAGCCAAGGCTCCGGTTTCATCAACGGGTGTGGTTGCGAAGCCCAAGGCGGTGTCCGGCGAGATCGGTGGGCAAGTGGATACGCAGCCAATTACGTGGCCACCAACAGCCTCTTTGAGTCCGGAGGATTGGTCGGAGAGCTTGTTTTTGAAGGGGCAGACTAATTGGTACCGGTGCCTAAGTGCGGCGTGTCTGTTTGGGCACGGTTGTTGCCTTAACCCCACCTTTCCTGGCTCGGGACTGTGGCGTGTGTGTTTGGGTGCGGGTTTTCGCCTTAACCCCGCCAATCTTGGCTAGGGTTTGTGGTGTGTGCATTTGGGTACGGGTTGTGCCTCAACCCTGCCATTTCTGGCTGGGGTTTGCGGTGTGTGTTCGGGTGGTGCAACTGCCTTAATCCCGCCATTCCTGGCTGGGGTTTGTGGCGTGTGTGTTTGGGTACGGGTTTTGCTTTAACCCCGCCAATCCTGGCTCGGGTTTGTGGTGTGTGTGTTTGTGTGCGGGTTTTGTCTGTACCCCGCCAATCCTGGGAGGGGTTCGTGGTGTGTGGGGTTGCGTGCGGGTTTTGCCTCCACCCCGCCAACCCTGGCCGGAGTTTGTGTTGTGTGTGTTGGTGTGCAGGTTCTGCCTTTACCCCGCCAATCGTGGCTGGGGTTTCTGGCGTGTGCTGCTGGCTGTCGTGGGTTGGTCCTTCGCCAAGCCTAGCTGAGGCCCATGTGGGTGCAGTTCCCCGCCAATCCTGGCTGGGGCTTGCTGCGGGCTTTTGTGGGGTGGTCCCTCGCCAATCCTGGTTGAAGCGCCTGTGGGTGCAGTTCCCCGCCAATCTTGGCTGGGGCCTGCTGCTACCTGTGGTTGGGTGGTCCCTCGCCAATCCTTGCTGAGGTCCCCGTGGATGCACTTCCCCGCCAAGCTTGGCTGGGGCCTACTGCGGGCTTTTGTGTGGTGGTCCCTCGCCAATCCTGGCTGAGGTCCCTGTGCGCGCAGTTCCCCGCATCATGAAAATTGTTGAAAACTTGCTTTTACCAATTCCGTGTGATACCTTGGGGAGGGCGAATTTCGAATTGCAACATCAAAGTTGTTGAGGGTTCGCTTGTTTCCTTTCCGTGTGATACCTTGGGGAGGGGCAATGTCAAATTTGCATCGTCAAAATTGTTGAAAACTTGCTTTTATCATTTCCGTGTGATACCTTGGGGACGAGGACTGTTGAATTGGAACATCAAATTTGTTGAGGGTTTGCTTGTTTCCTTTCCGTGTGATACCTTGGGGAGGGGCAATGTCGAATTTGCATCGTCAGAATTGTTGAAAACTTGCTTTTATCATTTCCGCGTGATACCTTGGGGACGAGGACTGTTGAATTGGAATATCAAATTTGTTGAGGGTTCGCTTGTTTCCTTTCCGTGTGATACCTTGGGGAGGGGGAATGTCGAATTTGCATCGTCAAAATTGTTGAAAACTTGCTTTTATCATTTCCGTATGATACCTTGGGGACGAGGACTGTTGAATTGGAACATCAAATTTGTTGAGGGTTTGCTTGTTTCCTTTCCGTGTGATACCTTGGGGAGGGGGAATGTTGAATTTGCATTGTCAAAATTGTTGAAAACTTGCTTTTATCAGTTCCGTGTGATACCTTGGGGACGAGGACTGTTGAATTGGAACATCAAATTTGTTGAGGGTTTGCTTGTTTCCTTTCCGTGTGATACCTTGGGGAGGGGCAATGTCGAATTTGCATCGTCAAAATTGTTGAAAACTTGCTTTTATCATTTCCGTGTGATACCTTGGGGACGAGGACTGTTGAATTGGAACATCAAATTTGTTGAGGGTTGGCTTGTTTCCTTTCCGTGTGATACCTTGGGGAGGGGCAATGTCGAATTTGCATTGTCAAAATTGTTGAAAACTTGCTTTTATCATTTCCGTATGATACCTTGGGGACGAGGACTGTTGAATTGGAACATCAAATTTGTTGAGGGTTTGCTTGTTTCCTTTCCGTGTGATACCTTGGGGAGGGGGAATGTCGAATTTGCATCGTCAACTTTGTTGAAAACTTGCTTTTACCATTTCCTCGTGATACCTTGGGATGTCGAATTCGCATCGTCAAAATTGTTGAAAACTTGCTTTTACCATTTCCGTGTGATACCTTGGGGAGGGGGTCGAATTTGCATCGCCAAAATTGCTAAGGGCTTGTTTTTCCTTTCTGTGTGATACCTTGGGGAGGGGAAATGTCCAATTTATCCTTTCCGCGTGATTGGGCAAAGTAGGGGGGGGGGGTGAAGTTTGCCGATCCATGATCCGATCCATTTCTTGGGGGAAGGGGGGGTGTCGGATCTATTTTGATCCATTTTGGCGAATTGGTGTGTGGATGATGTGTGGACACGAGCCATTGTTTCTTTTGAAGAAGAAGAACTTTCATCGTTGCATCTTTGGATGAAGGAGTTTTGTTGCAATTTTGTGTGTTTGTGTGTTTTGTATGACATTTTTACTTCGTGTGAACAATTGTATTTTTGATGGAACAGTAGGTTTTGGATTGAACCACCCCATTTCCTTTTAGAAATCAAGAACTTTGTAGTGTGTCAAAAACTTTGTTGTGTGCCAAGAAATTTGTTGCCGATCAAGAACTTTGTTGTGAATCCACGACACTTGCTTCACTTGTTTTTTTCAAGAACTTTGTTGACGAGCGTGTTATGATGTATGTGAGGCCAAGTAACCCATAAATAGGGCTTATAGCAGTAGCCCAATCGGGGGATCACCTCGAGTCCTCGTTTTGCTCAAGATCGTTCGGATACACAAGCCCGTCAAATGATGTTTGGCTATTTTCTCGATGTCCACGCAATCCTATCGTTCGTAGATTAAAAGTGTTAACTCAAGGGGCGAGATTTCGGGACCATAACCGTTGACTCCATATCAGCGCCACATGCCCCATCCCTCCTCAAGCACCTGCAAGGCAAAGCAAAGTGAGTGAACGCTTGAAAACCACATTGGGCAAGAAAAAAAACCCGGTATGGGAAAAAAAAGTCCCACTATACAACAACATGCAACAATAGGCACACAGGCACTGCAAACTGTTTTCCGTGTTCCGCAGCGCAGAGCCCGCCCCCCGATGTGGTACAAGACGCCCAGCCTTCCCAAACTGCTCTACAGACATGGGCCGGGACATGTCACCATGCTTCGCATGCGCAATGTGTAGGAAAATGCACAAGCCCTGCTACTTGAGGGTAGACTGGAGACCGCGCTGACCCCCACCTGCAACTCAGTGGCCCCCGGGGGGGCACTGCTTCGTGACAAGTGGGAGACCATTGTAAATAAACTCTCCCTCTCCCCAGAGTGCAAAACTCTGCTTCTGCAGGCACATACCCTGGCACACACCACGGACCAGTCCACGAATGTACATATGCTCTTGCAGTTTCTCACGCGAGCAGCGCGGTATGTAAAGGGCCCACTGTTTGAGAAACTGTTCAACAAGGTGGCCCAGCGAGTGAACATGGAGTGGGGAGTGGAACTCCCCAGGCGCCTTACCCTCAAACTCCCCACCTATGGCAAGTACATCGCAAACTGGGTCACAAACACACTGCAGACGTTATTCTCTGAAAGTTGCGTCCCCCCTGCCCTCAAAGTGTGGCTCAGGCGCACCATCTGCGTTGTGCCGGTGGCGCCGTGGAAAGTTCAAGGTGTAGTTAGGAAAATGCGAGCCCCACCCTGTGCAAGCTGGATTCCCACACTCTTGGCAGACCTACCACAGGCCAACCTCCAGGTTCCGCACTGAGGTCTAGGGGTTACATGCCTAAACCATCAGCTAGATGCAGAGTAGATCGTGCAGCTCCAGAACACGGTGCAGCTGCACGTGCATGATCAGCCCTGCCTCTGCTCCACACTGATGGCCATACACCCCCCGCTGCGGAATGCCACTGGGCACCTCGTGCTCCGGCACCAAGATCAACTCAGTTTGCTTATCCCACAACAATATGCAGCTTTTTTCACTGAGCATGCACGCACCCCGACAGTACCTGTGCCGGAGGACCATCAGGCCATGATGCGAGATCTTAAGCGGAAGCTTCTGTTGGCCTTTGTCCCTGTGCCCACCCATGCGGCGGCAGCCCCTGCCCCCCACCCGCCCGAGCCGAATAAAGCCTGCCCCCTGCTCTCTCCACAACCGGTGCACCATGCCATTGCACGCATTGAAGATCATTGTGCACAACATGGAGCGAAGGTAGGGGGCATTGCCCCATGGCTCATGCCTGAGTTCACAGGCACAGTTAGAAGTATGATGCATACCACAAAGCTGGTAGGTGATACATGGGACAAAAGGCCCCACAAGCTCTATGCCTGCTGTGACCTACTCAGTGAGTCCCACACCCTTGCGCACATCATCTGTGGAAAAAAGTTCGTCATCTGGGGGTGGGCATCCAATGAAAACCAAGCGCAACAGTGGGTCCTGCTATATATCCTCACCTCTGCGCGGGACCATAACATTCTCCACAGAGCTGCACGACACTGTGCGGTGAAAAAACTGTTCCTTGACCCTATAAGAGCTCCAGACTGGGTGCTCGGCAATGTGACTCCTGAAGCAACATCCCTCGGGATCAAGGCCCCAACGGCATACCAAAAATTAAAATGGAAGTCCCAGGAACTTCTAAATGAATTGAAGGCCAGAGTGATTGTCACGTTCGCTGGACACCCGCTAGCCAGATGGGGCAGACTAATGGGCCGTGCCATGGGCGTCATGGTTTGTGAGGTGGGCAGGTGCACGCACACACTGGCCATGCCCACAATGCGTGGTACCAGAGATATGCTCGTCAGCATGGTGCGACAAACCCCCCGCTGGGAGCACTCAAGTCATGGTGAAGTGGACATGGATGACCAGTATTGGTCGATCCACCGCACGCAGGTGAAGCAAGGGTTTGAATGGTGCCTCTCTCGCCTCAGGAATGCAAGGCATGGTCATGGGATTTTTGAGTTTGCGCTGTCTCGTCTACATAAAAATGTAGACCGCCTAGGCCATGCGGCAGATGATTCCTTTGACATTGTTGATGAGAATGATCTGCGGTCCTTCCTTCACTGGGACCTCGACTACAACACCCGCCTGGTGCTGGGTCCCCTCATTCTTGAGCAGTCCGAAATAGGTGTTGCAATAGGTGGCTTCCTATCCAGCTGGGAAGCAGAGATGTGGAGCATGTGGAAAGAGTCTCGCAGCCTCAGACAAGACGGAAAGGGCACACAAACCAGGTGGCATGCCAAGTACACCCACCTCGTGGAGCAGGAAGCCCAAGCGAGACAGCACACCCCCCGAACCCTGGCCCCCTCCCCAGCCCCTCTCCCTCCCCCCCTCCCCCTCATGCCAGCTGGATGCCTGTCCCTGGTTGCACCGGCCCCCTATGTCCGCCAAGCGCATGCCCCGCAGGCGGTCGACCTTGTGCAGATGCGCAGGCGTCGGCAGACAGCGTCCCTCACAATTGACACAGTTGCAGCGGAGGGCATGGCGCCGTGGTGGCACCCCCTCGAAACTATCTGGGTTTTCTTTGATCCAGATTACCTGGTCAGCCCTGTGCTCTCCCCCCTGCCCTTTGACGGTGACTGGGAAGGAAGAAATGGGGCGTTAATCCACGCCACCCCCAGACACGAACTACAGATCCTGCGCACGTTCCTGCGCACTGTCCCCGTGCTCAGCCCCTTCCGAGGCGAAGCACTGTCGGGCTGGCGTACATGGTGTCACCCGGACCTCCTGGGGAACACGCAGGCGGCACACAGTGCCTCCTCCTTCCCTCAGGAACAACCCCATCCCCCTTGTGTGCTGCTGACGAGATATAAAGATAACAACTATATCCTGTTTGTCTCCACCCCCCCACCGCTACTCCCCACAGTGAAGCGAGCAGTCTTTGCCCTCCTGCAAGCAGTGTATGACATTCCCCTAAAATGGGAGCCGGCCCCGCCCATGACGGCCTGCGGGGTCGCAAACCTCACCATCACCTCCACGGGTCCCCACCTCTAGAGGAAAGGGGTGGTGCTCTTCCTGGACGACAAAGACCCTGAGTGGGCCGCGTGGCCTCCGGCCTATGCCCCCAATGCCCGCTGTGTGCTACAGGCCAGGTTGACCCCCCTGCTCCATGACTCACTGATCTATGCGATGCAGCACACAGATGTGCTGCAGAACCTGCGGTCCCTTGCATGGGGCCTGGGGAGCAGGGAGTACCCCAAGCAGTGGTGGCAGACCCCAGTGGCAAACTTCCTACGGGGCCAAGACCTACTCGTGGTGGTCACAGTAGCGCAGTTTGTTGAGTGGGTAGCCCAAGGCCGGGCAGCAAATGCCCGAAAAGCCTGTACTGTTGCTGTTACAACGGCCCTCCTGGGTGCAGCAATTGCCACAGCTGTGCAGGCACCCCCCACCCAAGGGCAAAGAGGCATGCCTGAAAGGTAGTGGCGCCCCGGGGCGCCACGCCTAGGGCCCCCCTTGTTTCTATGTAATGCTCTGTAGGGCGATGTGCATTGGCGGCTCTGCTGGTATAGGACTGTTGCCGTATTTGCGGTAACCAATGTCGTAGTACAGCGGTCGTGCGCTGGCCTGGAGGGCTGGAGAGCGCTGGTTCGAACCCTGGTTCAGGCGGCTGTATAAATTGTTGATTTGGTTTGGCGGTGTGGCTCTGCAGGTGTTATACCGAAGCCATATTTGGGGTACCCATCGTCGTAGTACAACGGTCGTGCGCTTGCCCGGGGGGCTCGGGAGCGTTGGTTCGAGCCCCGCTACGGGCGGCCGGTATCGGCGCCAGGCATGGTGTGCGACATAGCTAGCCGCGGCTTGAAATGCGTAGTAGGTGTGCTGACGTCAAGGAACACTTGGGTATCTTCCGGTAAGGTATTTTTTTTGGGTGTGTAGTAAAAACAGCTGAGCTGTCTTGCGTGGGTAGAACTGCCTGAACTTGTGGTGTTTCAGTACCCCTGTGGTTTTTGGTCATGGCACCACAAATTGCATCCCATAGCTTTATGAAAGGGAGGGAGGGAGAGGGGCATGTGCGTGTGACTGGCGCATGCCCCCGGGCATATATATAAGTGCATGTATACAAGCTGTTTCTACACTGAGCTGGTGTCGTGACACCGGGCGCCAGACGCCACGGCATTCGATGTTACAGTGCTTGTTTTGGCCCACAGCCATGTGCAGGGCCAGGGCCTGCCTCTGTCGCCCCCCACACACGTGAGTGTGTCACTGGAGCCAGGGACATGTGCATGGCCAGGGCCTGCCTGAATCGCCACACACGTGAGTGCATCACTGAGGCTAGGGACATGTGCATGGCCTGGGCCTGCCTGAATCGCCCCACGCGTGAGTGCATCACTAGAGCCAGGAACATGGGCACACACATGTCCACGCCACAAACACACACCACATGCCTCGAGACCACACCGAAAGCAAACGGCACGGTACGGAGCCACGACAGTCACGGTGCAGAGTCGAGGGTGCGTTAGTATTACCACGAGGAACACGGACAGGTACAGCCCCAACAAGCTGTAGAGAGTGCTAGAAAGTTGGGGTGTGCAGGTACAGACAGCAATGCATACACGGTGATCAAAGGGACGGCAGTGTGTACGCCCGTTTGTGAGAGCATATATGCCAGTGCCCTGTACTGTTTGCATAGTCTCTTGAATGTTCAATTGAAAACGGTGCTCTTGGTGCTTCGTCTTGTATAGCTATTACATGTCAATTTTTACAGATAGATATATAGAAAGATTGATGGGCATACTACTGTGCCTCGAGACAACAAGGGCCCACCCCATCCTCTTGCTTTACAACAGAGCTGTAGAAGCATTTTTCATGAAAAGGGGCATTGCAAGCATGGCAAGAAATCCGCTTACCACCACGCAATGGCCGCAAAACAAAAATCTCCCTAGAACACTTGCAGCAGATATTCACGCGAGGAACGTTCCGAGGAGGAACGCGCGGTCGCTGCATTTTTCCAAACGGCTGAGGAGCATTGGACTCACAGGGGAATCTGGTGGTGTTGTGGGAGCTGCCCAAGTGGCTGCACAATAGCTTTCCCTAGCCTCCTCAAGGGACCTTTTGAGAGAAAGCTGTGTCAATGGGCGCTCCTCATAATCCCACTCCGAGTCGGAGGAAACAACCACAGGGTCATTAGCAAGGACATCCATAGACTCAGCCACAGACAAAGCCTCAGAAGCAACACTACCCTCAGCCAGAATGTCTTCGGAAACATTGCTGCCCTTACTTGGGGATTCCTGTGCCTCAGGCAAAATGTCCTCGGAGACAACTGTGTCCTTCCTTAAGTTATTTTGTGGTTCATTCCTCTGGGCATGACGATAACCTGGTGCTGCTGCGTGCTTGCTAGCTCACCCCACCTACCCGATACAGCCCATGACGATGTCATTGACAACCGTGGTTATTTCCGGTTACGACAACGGTGTTTTCGGTTAAAAAATGAAAATTCTTCCCAATAGGCTCATTGGAACCGGCTCGAAAAGCCGGTTTTATTGATTGGTCACAACCCCGGGTGAATGGGCAGTTGGCCTAGGTTTAAGGACGATAATCGTTAACTCTGGCTCGGTCCCTCCAGATCTCAGGACGATAATCGTTAACTCCCCCGCGAGACGGAGTTAACGATTATCGTCGTGAAATTCACCCCTAGTTAACACTTTTTATTACATAATTGTTCAGTGTTAACGATTATCGTCCTGAAATCTCGCCCCTTGAGTTAACACTTTTAGGTAATCGTTCAGTGTTAACGATTATGTAATAGAAGTGCTCCGTGGGGAACCGACCATCACAATGGAATCCGAGTTAACTTAGCGTTTCCGGCTCCATTGGTGAGGAGCCTCTTTGGGGCGATATTGGTCAGAACATTTACTACGCGCCAAACTAACTAGTGCTACCACCGCAACGCGGGGGAACTTCGTGGATAGACGTGTGAATGTGTCCTCTTGTTCATTTCTTGAGCATCCCAATGTGCCATTTTCCCCGTGTCCCTCCATTTTTTTGCGATTTTGTTCGCTTTTGGTTGGCTGCTCCATCTTTGTTTCTGCACGTACAGGGGACTAGGCAACAGAGGGGAGGGGGATCATTTTGAGGTATGGATGTTGGGGACCCCGCCCCCACTGTGCACTCCTAGTAAGGGGGCGGACTTGAGAGCCCATGGTGGGGGAGGGGATTGGAAAATGGGCTCGAAAGCCCCCCGCTCCTTTCAACCCAATTTTCTCTCCGCCCTGTCTTCTCCGAAAGCTTTAGGTTGGGGGTTTTGCTAACTGGTGGGCGCCTGTGGAACGCCAACTGGCCTTTGTCACAGTCAATGTTGTAGACGTTGTTCTAGTGGCTTCGTCTCTTTGCACGGAGGTCCATGAGGACCCATCGGCGCTATAGTTAAGACTACCCCAACAATTCAACGCGGACAGGTCTCTGGCTTTCTGAACAGTACAAACCCACTCATGAGTGCAGCGGCTGAAGCTATGAGTCCCATGATGTGGAATAGAGCAAATGACTCAGATGCACCCACACCCATGTCCATGCTAGGTAGATATCGTGACAATGTGTACGTGGCATTTTCCAATGTGCCAGCTGAAATTCGGATTCATTTGAGATACGCGCTTTCAATACTGCTACGGTCCACATATAATATACCACTGAAGTGGGAACCGCATGGTTTGTCTGTGACCTAGGGAGAAGGGGTACTCACGCCCCTACCCCTGGAGCATCGTGTGGCACTTCGTCGAAAAGGCGCCTGCTTGGATATCACCGAGTGTCACAGGCAGACTGACCTGGAATAGGAATGATGGGTTTCTCCTGCCTCCCCTAATGCAAGACTCCTCTGGCGACCTCTTGCCTGCTATCATTGCTAAATCTTTGTGGTTTGCGTGGAACCATACATATGTGTTGATGAATGTCAGGTTTCTGGTATGGGGCCTGCCTTTTAAGTAGTATCACTACCATTGCTAGTCCCCCTGTTTGACAGATTTTTGCTCAACCGATTCTTTTGCAAAGAACTGTTGATTCCTTGGATTATTGAAGACCATACCCGTTGGCTGGAGATGCCAGGGGCCTGGAGGTTCCTCCTTGTGAGTTTTGTATGGCCAGAGGAGAGAAGATTGCATTTTTTCCAGCCGCTGTTTTGAATTGACATAGAACTGTGCGGACATCCATCTGATGCTATATGATTCATTGTATTAGAGTGTGGAGGCATTGTCGATTAGAAAAGCGAAAGGTGGGGGCTCAGAGGCAGGGCGCCAAAGGGAAATATGTTTGCGATGACATACAGCACTCATTGGTGTACCCTTGTCTTACAGCCTCAATGCATTTGTGAGCAGATTTTCTGGTGCTTTCCTTAGTCCAGTGACTCTTCGGTGCAGGCGCTTGACCATTCGTTGTCAGTCTGCGACACGCCACTCCATGGCAACGCTGCTCTTGGCTCTGATGTTGTGCACCGCATGTGCAGCGGCCACGGCTCAGGTGGATGCTCACAACGCCATCGACGTAGTCGTGCCTTGGTGTGGCCCAACCCAAGACATGACTGGGAACCGCGACGAGATCATCCGCGACCGCGACAACAAAGAGCTGCTCTACCTCCTGCGGTCCATCGCGTGGCACGCCCCCTGGGTGAACCACATCTGGGTCCTGATGAACCCGCCGGTGCCCGACATGGCCTACTTCCGCCACCTGGTGCCCCCGCCGCTCTGGAACCGCACGACCCTCTTCAACCGCTGCAAGCTCCTCCCAGTCAAGCACTGCCCCACGGTCAACCCCTTCCAGGTCATGTCCTTCTTGCACCGTCTCCCAGGGCTCGCCGAGGCCTTCGTCATGGCCGACGACGACATCTTCCTGGGCCGCCCCATCCATCCTGAGACGCTGTTCCAGCGGACAGAGCGCGGGATGGTGCCGTACGTGTGGCGCGACGCCCCCACCTGGGGGGGCCAGGCTGGGCAGCACCCGGTATATACCAACCCGGAGGTGGCCCCGTTTCCGATCCCGAGGACGGTCTCTCCGTACCCTCATTACTGGTGCCCCGCCCTGAAGTCTGCCATGAGGTATCGGATTGCTTGGGTCCGTTCTATTGTCTGCTGTTGTGTTCGTCCTTGGTTTCATAAAATGCTTTGCCCGTTGTCTTCTTTCTTTGCATTGCATTTCACGTGCTGACTACCATTTGCTTTTCGTTATTTTGTTTATGTCTTATGGTTGCCCATCTTGCTTTGTCTTTGTCCTTTGCATGTTTTGTTTCTTGTGGGTTGACTCATTTGTATGTGATTGTGCGCTAGTTGATTTATCTTTGCTTATCTTTGCTTTCTTTCTGCAGTGTTATGTCAATAGCTTGATCCATAAACCCACCATGCATGACAATGACCGCGGGGACAAGCCAGGGATGAAGCAGGTGTCATAGATGCAGACCTTTGCTTAAGGGTAGTCCTACCCCACGGGGAGGGGGGGGGTGGGTGGGTGGGTCTGTGGCCTGTGGGTGGGTGGGTTAGTTTGGTTTGGGGCAATTTGGCCCAAAGTGCCTACCCCCCCCCCTGGGGGGGGGGGGGGGCTAGGGTCTGGGTGGGTGGGTGGGTGGGTGGGTGGGTACTGAGAGAATGGTCCGACAGCCTTTGTTTGTGCAGGAGAATACAATTTTCACTGAGAGAACAGTGGTAACAAGTGGCATAATTACCTAGTGTGCAGCCACCAGGGTTCGAATCGACGCTCTGCCAGGTTGACGGTGAAGCGATCTACCACTAGGGTATCTGCCGCATCTGCTGTACCACGATTCAACGATGGCATAGTGACTGGATGACACAATTTTTTTGGGTAAATACACAGGGTTTTTGTGTTACCAGCTAATTCTTACAGCACAGGAACCCCAACCCCCCTAGGAGGGGGGTAGGGGGGGGTCTGGGTGGGTGGGTGGGTGGGTCAGCTTGGGTGGGTGGGTGGGCTGTCTGGTCCTGAGGCAACCCCACAGGGACCCCCCGCCCCCCCCCCCCCGTTGCTAAGCAAAGGTCTGCGTAGATGGAACAAAGGTAATCACAATGCCCCAATGAAATGCCCGTTTTCATGATGTGAACTGGAGGGTAGCAACCTGTTACGCGGCGGACCTGTGTTCATCAATGCGTGATCAAGTGTATACTCTACTGGCCAAGGATCGTAACGGTACACACATGCCTCCCTCGACCGTGTCTTGCTTGGTCACATGCCGTTCCGAACACTTTCCCCTTCCACCTCCGGGAGTCGTGTCAGTCGATCCAACTGGCCAACGGGGATTTCCATTTGTCGTGTTTCCTTTCTTTACTTCAACCTTTACTTCTGTACTTCAGCCAGCAAGTGCTAAACACGGGTCACAGACAGCTGGCAGGATCAGAGATGGATAGGGTGTCATACCAGAGCCCAAGTGAATCAATACATGCTATCTAAGACCAGCCGTCTCGGTGGCATCTTTTTGCAAGCAAGGGCCCTTGAGCTACAATGCTGCCCGGCGAAGGTTTTATACACACGTTCCTCTATGTTTTTCTAGGCCACTCATTCCTCTAATTCCATCACCCTATCATGTTGGAAACCTGCTGTGACGGGGTAGGTAGGTGAGTTCCTAGGCATTGGATTACTGGGAGGCTCAGTTCCCCTCTTTGCAGAGGTACTGTTTGTTTTTTGCTCCTCTTTGTATCAATCTTCTTTCTGTTTGTTCTGTATTGTTTGTGCTTTGCCTGCTTTGCATCTCCCTTTTTGTTGAGGTCCCTGTGGCACCAGTACCCGGAGTATCTGAAGTTCGTTGGGACACACCACGAGGGGCGGTACAGCTCCTACTACAACCGGTCCACGTACAGCTACACGTCGCTGGAAGAGGACCCCCAGGGCATCATCTCCTGGTACCTGCTCACGACCAAACAGGGGGTCCACAAATCAATCGACCACGAGCCGGGCTGGTGGATGGAAGTGCCGGTGGAGGAATTGTTCAGCCTGAACCCCACGCAGACCGCCTGGCCCGTCTTCATGAACCTGCAGGCGGACGGGTACGAGCGTTTTGCAGACAGGCACGCCGACTACAACTACACTGAATACAACCGCCGTGTGTGCGAGTACCTGGACATCGTGTTCCCGCCTTTCCTGGAACCCTCCGCCGCGGCATGCCCCCTGTGTCACCGCCGCGACGCCCCTTTCTGCGCGGTCACCACCCTCAACGGGGCCGCAGTGCCGCCCTTCGGCAAGGCCTGGGCCCCCACTGGGCGGAACCCGAGATACGACAACCAGCGGGGCGTGTGCGCGTTCCAGAGGTCGCACCACAGGCAGGGCCCGCGAAATCTGTCGGACCTCGTCCCGGCGCTGGTTCGGGCCTGCAACCGCCGGAGGCCTCGCCGCTCGGCCCCCGCCGCTTTCCCGGACTGCCCCGCGGTCAACGCGACGCTCGTGCGGCTACGGGCCACGGGGGAGGTCAGGTCCGTGAAACAGTGCCAAACGGACCAGGGGGGCTGGGGCGGGGCGTACACCCCATCACTGGAGTGCGTCGTGCAGTACTTCGCGCGCCACCCGACGCTGCTGCCCGGCGACCTCGTCCTTGATTTGGGGAGCGCCTGCGGGCACTTCGGGGCGTGGCTGCACGCGTACTGGGGTGCTCGGGTGTTCGGCCTGGACATCAGCCCCGAGGCGGTGCAGGCGGCGAACGCGAATCGGGTGGGAGACAGCAGGTACTGCGTGGGCGACGCGAGCGACCTCGCCTTCATCGGCGACGGGATTTTCGATGGGGTGTTTGCGTTTGCGGTCATGTACCATCTTCCGTGGGAGTTGCAGTGCAAAGCGCTGAGGGAGGCGGTTCGGGTCACCAGGAAAGGGGGCAAGATCTACTTTGGATGGAATGGCGAGCACCTGGGGCACAGCATCTCCCCGGACCCTCGTGGGCCTTTTTGGGGGGAGTGCCTCAAGGGGACGCCCGTTGCGAAGTTCAGTATTGTCTACGAAGCCCAGGAGGCCATCGGGGACTGGGGGCTGGGTGTGCTGGACGAAAACGCTTTCGGCCACGGTATCCCCAACTACGGCGTCGAGGTGTTGGTATGAGCGCTTGGGGGTGTGGAGAGCGGGCCGTGTGCAGGGATTTGCTTAGTACAACCCCCCCCCCCCCCCCCAAAAAATGGGCGGCCGACTTCGGCCGACTTCGCTGATTCGTTCTGCCGATTTGTTGGGTTTCTGAATTTCGCCGATTTGTTCTGCCGACACAGATTCAGAGGAAGCCTGTGTGCATTCATCTTCTTCAGGCAAGCTTTGCTTGTGCGGTGAAAACCATTTTTCTCCTTACAACTTGGAACACCAGGGACCAACTTGCAACACCAGGGACCAACTTGGAACACTAGGGACCAACTTGGAACACCAAGGACCAACCCCCCCCCCAAATCGGACCTCGCCGATTTGTTCCGCCGATTTGTTGGGTTTCTGAATTTTGCCGATTTGTTTTGCCGATTCTTTGGGTTTCTGTGATTTTGCCCATTCGTTCTGCCGACTTGTTGGGGCCTCTGGGATTGTAAAACCTCCGCGCCCTGACACTTAGAAGAAGGCCAAATAGCCCCATGTGCTTAAAAACATTACAGTTGCACAGAGGGTTGAGAAGTACGGTTCCTCTTCTTCTGGCAAGATTTGTGTGTGCATGGAAAACCAATTTTCTCAGCAAGACAAGTGACAAAAAATGCAAAAAAAATCGGTCCTGGATTTGATCCCACGGGTGATCCCAGGGTGCATACCATTGGACCATTGCCTTGTACTGCCATGTACTCAGGTCAGGTCAGGTCAGCTCAGGGACCATGTACAGACTGAGAGACTATTGCAAATGAGTGCTGCACACCCACCCAGCACACAGTGGGATGCAAATGGGAAGCCTGTGTGCATTCATCTTCTTCCAGCTGGCGTTGTTTGTGCACGGAGAACCAATTTTCTCAGGAAGACAAGTGAAAAAAAATGCAAGAAAATTCCAATCTGTAAGCAGTGAGAATTGAACCCACGCCAATAAAAGTGTGTGGGTAGGCATATACCACTGGGCCACAACTGTGCGCTGCTAGACATGTTCTCAGGGACCATGTAGATACCGAGAGACAAAAATTTTTTGTCGAAAATTGAGAGATATTTTGTGTTTCCACATGATTGCAACTATAGAGCAACCATAAGGAAGGTGTGTTTGGGGCCTGGGACTGAGATCCAGGGCACTGGAAGCCTGTTTTGCCGAAAAATTGGTCCGCCAATTTGTTCGCCGATTTGTTGGGATTTCTTCGCCGATTTTGGGGGGGGGGGGGGGGCTTGTTGGTATGAGCGCTTGGGGGTGTAGAGAGCGGGCTGTGTGCAGGGATTTGCTTAGTGCAACCCCCCCCCCAAAAAAAAATGGGCGGCCGACTTCGGCCGACTTCGCTGATTCGTTCTGCCAATTTGTTGGGTTTCTGAATTTCGCCGATTTGTTCTGCCGACACAGATTCAGAGGAAGCCTGTGTGCATTCATCTTCTTCAGGCAAGCTTTGCTTGTGCGGTGAAAACCATTTTTCTCCTTACAACTTGGGGCACCAGGGACCAACTTGCAACACCAGGGACCAACTTGGAACACCAGGGACCAACTTGGAACACCAAGGACCAACTTGGAACACCAGGGACCAACTTGGAACACCAAGGACCAACTTGGAACACCAGGGACCAACTTGGAACACCAGGGACCAACTTGGAACACCAGGGACCAACTTGGAACACCAGGGACCAACTTGGAACACCAGGGACCAACTTGGAACACCGGGGACCAACTTGGACCAGAACAAGTGACAAGAGCGCAAAAAACAATGGGTCCTGGAATTGAACCGATTTGTGGGGTTTCTGTGATTTGGCCGTTTCGTTCTGCGACTTGTTGTGGCCTCTGGGATTCTACCAAACCTGATTTGGAGGCGTCACTCTAAGATGTGCTCATTTACTTTGGGACACTGGATAATCCTTTTTCTTTCTATATTGGTTGTTCAGATTGGCACCATGAAGTGTTTTTACTGCCCACAAAAAGATGTGTCTGTGGTGCAGCCCAGAATCCACTGATTGGGGGGCTGACGATGAGGTGCTTGAAGAAGGGTCTAAGGAACGCACTGGGGCGTGCAGAGCGAACACACAAGTCACAAACTGCCCCCTGACCAGCATTAGGGTCCTTGTCCCGCAGAAAAATTTGATCATCGGGGCACAATGAACCCCAGGGGAGGGGCCTTCGGGCCCTCTAGTTGTGTCTGGTGCAGCCACGTCTTTGGCCACAAAGTCAGCGGAATCTGGGGTTGTGGAGCCTTCAGCGTCTGTTGCAGAGTCTTCTACTGCTGCCACAGGGCCTGCCACGGGGTCCCATCAGATTGACTTCTGCAGGACAGCTTTGGTTGCAGATCAGAGCCACAGGGTCTGCTGCACACCCACCCAGCGCACAGTCAGATGGGAATGGGAGCCCTGTTTGCATTCATCTTCTTCCAGCAAGCTTTGTTTGTGCGGTGAACACCATTTTTCTCCTCAGAACAAGTGACAAAAAGTGCAAAAAACAATGGGTCCTGGATTGAACCGATTTGTGGGATTTCTGTGATTTGGCCGTTTCGTTCTGCCGGCCCCAAGGGAGGATCCAAGGGCCTTGATGTGTACCCACGCCCCCTTATGGGCCACTTCTCATTCTGTCCCCCGCTATGAAGCGTTGGGGACCGCCCATACGCCAAGGGTTAGGTAGCCAATCCGCCCATTTGTGGGCCACTTCTCATTTTGTCCCCCGCTATGAAGCACTGGGGACCCCCCATATGGCAAGGGTTAGGTAGCCAACCCGCCCGCTTGTGGGCCTTTTCTCATTTTGTACCCCGTTATGAAGCGTTGGGGACCCCCCATACTGAAGGTGTTAGGTAGCCAATCCACCCATTTGTGGGCCATTTCTCATTTTGTCCCCCGCTATACCGCGTTGGTAACCCCCCATATGGCAGGGGTTAGGTAGCCAATCCGCCCACTTGTGGGCCATTTCTCATTTTTTCTCCCGCTATGGAGCGTTGGAGACAGCCCATACGGCAGGGGTTAGGTCGCCCATCCGCCCATTTGTGGGCCATTTCTCATTTTGGCACCCGCTATGAAGCGTTGGGGACCCCCCATACTGAAGGGGTTAGGTAGCCAATCCGTGCACTTGTTGGCTATTTCTCATTTTTTCCCCCGCTTTGAAGCGTTGGGGACCCCCCATATGGCAGGGTTTAGGTAGCCAACCCGCCCATTTGTGGGCCTCTTCCCATTTTGTCCCCCGCTATGAAGCGTTGGGGACCCCCCATACGGCAGGGGTTAGGTAGCCAATCCGCCCATTTGTGGGTTTTTTCCCATTTTGTCCCCCGCTATGAAGCGTCGGGGAACCCCCATACGGCAGGGGTTAGGTAGCCAATCGCCGGTTCTTTCAAGCCCCGGAGAGGACGGAAACCACACAAGATCACCTAAATTTTAAATGGAAATTCTCTTGCCTTCGGCAGTGCACCTCAAAGAGAGGCTGACAGTGAGCAAATTAGTTAGTCATGCCAGCAGTCAGTCAGACACTTACCCGGGCAAGTAGGTAGGTAGACAGAAACACACAGCTTGGGGTTTTTCAGTGGCAGAATCGTTTTCAACCAGAACGCGTAGCGGTTGAGTGGTCAAGCAGTCAAGCGCAAATATGTGAGTCGGCCGTTCGAACCCCAGTATGCTGGCCGCGACACCGGCGCCGACGGGTCTACAGGTCCGTTGTATTACTTTTGGTGCTTATTCTGGCGGTCTTGGTTTTTGCCACTGCTTACAACCTCCACAGCACCAACTTTGGACCCGTGCTCCACCCCCCCCAAAAAGAAAGTCATATTTAGTTTCAGAGAATAGAGGTTTCAGAATAAAAAAAGCATAGCGAGAATGTCTTATTGGACAAAATAAAGATTTCACAAGAGGTTGGACATCAAATATCATGCTTTGGGGCATGGTACGCAAATGACCCCCGGAAAGAGGGTATGCAACTCTTGCGCCTGCACTTGATCTAACAACCGCTCTTCAAAGTGGTTTTCTTCATTTCCTGATTTTCCTATTGATTTCTTATTGTTCATGGGCCAAGCAATTGTTTCACTGCCCCCTTTGGGGGGGATGGACAAAGGGGGGAGGGGGGACTAGTGGTACAAATAAAGATAATATATACGCATGTGATGTACACATACAAAGCATCAAGTATTGACGACGCATAACATCAAACTTTGTGCGCACATCTGGAGTCACTGCAAACGGCGATGCTGTTCACAGCCTTTCAATGCATCACGTCTGGTCGTGGATGTCACTAAAACAGTAGCTATGTACAAAAGTGATGCCGGGGTGTGCGCGGTGTACGTGTACGTGTACGTGTGGATACGAAACCTTCCTCCAGCCCCCTGAAGCGGTGTCGGCCTGGTAGATACCCCATGCACTGTGCAGGTCTGCACTCTTTGTTGAGAATGAACCCGCCATGGGTATGCACTGCATACAGTGCTTCAACTGCCCCGCCACCCAAACGTGGATATTTTCAGTCAGCTCAAAGGAAATGATGTTTACAAGGTCTGTGTGGATGAGGTACTAGAATTTACCCGATGCCAGCTCAGTCTAATTTGCGGTGCTCTCTCTAGATGCTCTAGATCACTTCCGATCCCCTCCACCTTTTGTGGTGTGTGAGCCAGGGCGATGCTTCTTCTAAATGTTTGACCATCTATGCTCATATTTTCTTAGAAGTCTCGACTTCGGCACAGCACAATCCCCATACTGAGCACTGCTTTCCAACCAGTTCCTCCACTAGTGTACCCTATTCTTTATGTACACTAGTCTTTTAAATTTTAATGTGCATTTGTACACTGTTTCAACGTTTTGAATTGCCAAACGGACATCACCAATGAGTCCGGTGCCCTCAAAATAGTCTCAATACAAACCACACCATTTTTTTGCCCATAATGGGAATTGAACCCATCCAACACAATTTCAGCTAAATGCTTTACCATTATACTACCTGGTCGCTGCCCCTGGCCCCAGAAACACCACTCAAAGGCGCATTTTAAAATAAACTGAACCGTTTTAGACATGCCTCCAACTGTCTGCCTATGCCCACAAAACCGGTTTTTGCATGAATTTTGATGTTAATCTCTGGACACGTCTGTTTTCTGAGTTCAGACGATCTTGTATGTTGATCTATAATTAATTGAGATGAAAATTTATCAGCCGGATGTGTTATCATAATTGGCGGAACGTGGGATTTGCATTGCAAAATCCTAGGTTCGATTCCCGGATGCCATCCATGCAATTTTCTTAAAAGCGATAAATACATTTCAGCATGGGATGTTCCTAATCTATGACATTGATATAAAATGAGCTTTTGCATGATTTACAAATGTTTTTATATCAACTTGTAAGGTTCAACAAGGCTTTTGTACCATTCTTCTTGCAACCTTTTAGGTTGGTGTTTTGTTAACACATTGAATTGTCACTACTCAAGTGAGAGTTCATTCCTCGAATTCACTGCATTGTTTGCTATTGAAAAAAGCCAAGGGAAATGTTACCACTGGTAGCATCACTATTCCATGGCTGCACTTACCTTGGATGATCTGGATCCTACTTATACTCCTGGAGCAGGACCTTCTGGCCACACTCTGTTGTATCCTCCTGATGGTGTGACTGGCATTGCGCCGGTTGATTTGAACACGCCTATGGGCACGTTGGAAAGGCAATGGTTTCAGCAAAATCAAGTTCTACATGACATGAAGCAAGCATTCGACGCACATGTGCTTTCTCTGCAGGCTGAGCAGCAACGAGTTCAACAAGACAACGTCCACTTACTGCATCGCTTGAATACGTTACCCACTCCGATGTCTTCTGGATCTCCTTCGCGACTCGACTGTCCGACGTTTTGGTTCTGAAGACGAGGCAGTGGACAGCAAGCTTGGTTTACATCAGTGTCACGCGTGGCGCGTACAGGTCGTCGCGTGGCATGCAGAGAGTACGCTTGCAGTGTCGACACGCAATGTTCAGGTTTTCACAAAGCTACAAGGATGTGCGGCGCGCGTTGTCGCTGCGAAGATGCCACTGGACGCGCTTCGTACTGATCAAGGCTTTCAAGGACTGCTTGCGATACTAGAGTGGGCGTACGGTGGAGATACTGCAGAAAATATACTTCAGGCAGTTGTTGGACTGTTGGAGTGTAAGCGAGGTGACAGTGACATGCTAGCCTGGATTAATCGGCTGGATATGCTGGTCTATTGTCTTTCGAATTTTGGCATTGTCTTGGATGAGCGAATTTCGGGGACGCTGGAGTTGCTGAACTCCAACCTGAATGCGGATCAGCGGGCGATGGTTGTCGCGAGCACGGTCTTCTCGCAAGTGTTGGTTGCTATTAGACAGCTTTTTCGAGGCGCGTCGACGTCGACACCAATCGATTGCATGTTTGGGGCTGAGGCGCAGCGACGAGAGAACAACAAAACACCAACCGGAAATAAGGTTAGCGCGCAGAGTGGGTCCCGGGTTACTTGCTGGAAGTGCGGGAAGCGTGGGCATGTTCAACGTGATTGTCCTGAGAAGACGACGTCAGCTTCGACCCTGATGGCACAAGAGGCGTCGACGGAAGAGGAAGGGTCTTCACGTGCAGTGCCAACGGCTGAGAACAAGTCTGGTGGGGCTGGCATGCGTGAGGTTTTCTCGGTGGTTGGTCATGACACCACTGCTGATTTGTTTCACAACCCTGGTGTGTGTTTGATGGCGCAGTCTGGTCCATTGTCTTCTCCACTTCACAAGCTTTGCTCCGAATCTTTGGGTCGTGGGATCATTGATCTTGGGTGTACCGACACGATGTGTGGGGAATTTTGGCTCAATCACTATCTGCGCAAGCTTGGACCAGATGGCTCTGATGTTCGTCGGAATGACACCAATGCGTGGTTTGTGTTTGGGGACGGTGGCACGAAGTCAGCGCTCTACAGAGTCGACTTACCAGTACACATTGGTGGTCGCGTGCAGTTCTTACGTACTCACCTGGTTTCTGGGGAAACACCTCTGTTGATTGGCCGGCGATCTATGGCGAGAATGCGCATTGAGATTGACGCGGCGAACAACACGGTTACTGTAAGCTTGGGTGCTGGCGATTTTACGATTCGTTGTGATGTTTCTTCGTCCGGACATTTGGTGTTATCTCTTTGGGATTCATCGCATCGTGCGTCGTTGTGGCTAGCTTCTCTGCCGGTTGGACACTCGTATTCGATGTTCGCTGCTGAGTCTTGGGGCGACGAACGGCTGGCGCGCAAGGAATTGCTGGCCTTACATATCAAGCTCGGGCATGCAGCGTTTCCTCATCTGGTTGAACAGTTGGCTCTGGCGTATCCGGATCGAGATGCTTCTCTTCTTCGGTCTGTGGCACGGGGATTGGTATGTGAATCCTGTGAAAAGCCGAAGAAGGCGCCAAGGCGTCCTTTGGTGGCCATGCCCAAGGAACCGCATTTCAATTACGAGACGGGTGCGGATCTCTCGTATCTTCAAGGACAGCCTGTTTTGCACGTCATCTGTTTGTTCACTCGCGTCCGACATTGTTCTGTTCTTCGTGACAAGTCCACCACACACGTGTGTCATTCGTTGTTGCATCTGTGGGTCAAGTACTATGGTCCTCCGGTGTTGTTGTACACTGATTTGGGGGAGGAGTTTGACAATGAGCTCATCAGGATGTTATGGCATTACGCTGCACTGTGCGCCGGGTGGTTCACATTGGTCTCTGGGAGGTGTGGAGAGGCACCATTATCAGCTGAGACATACCGTGGAGTTACTTCTGGAGGCGGATGACACTCTGTCATTGCAAGATGCGTGTAATGTGGCATGCACGTCGTTGAACTATCATCCTATGCCGGATCGAGGTTTTTCGCCTCAGCAATTGGTGTATGGGGTGTCTTCACGGTGGCCTGATTTTGTGGCTGCAAAGTTACCTGCTCTGGCCGAAACACCTGTGCCTTCTGATCATGTGGGCCACTACATGGTGAAGTTCTTGGATGCTATGTATCGTGCACCGGAAAAATTTCATGCAGCGGATGTTCGTGCGAAGGTTTCGCTGGCGAAGTGTAGTCGGCCGTCTACTAACCGTAAGGTTGAGCTTGTGACTGGCGATACGGTTTTTTACTTTGAATCACTTGAGAAGGGCAAGCATTCTGGGCATGGGCCGGCTGTGGTCATTGGTGCTGACGGTGACTTTGTCGTGCTACGGCACGGCCGGGGTGTGAGGCGCGTACCTCTCGTGCACTGCAGACCTGCTTTGGCGGTGCTTGGCTCTCCTGATGTTGATCCCGAGGTGGCGCCTGTGGCAGTGCCTGATGAAGCGCAACAGGAGTTGGAAGAGCTGCTAGTTGACGAGGAGGGGAATGAGCTGAGCGCGGAGGAGGTTGCTGAGCTGAGACGGGTGAGAGACGACAGGGAACCTGTGGTGACACGTTCGCGGGCCAGGGCTGCGATGTCCGTGCTTACGAGGTTGGGACCTGGTCTTTCTGAGTTGGTCTGGCAATGTTACACATCTGTGATACCTCCTGCTATCTCGGGTGAGGTGTTTCTTTCATATTGCTATGTGGCGCATCGCTCTGCGCGTCGTGGCATGAGGGAGGTGACACCTGAAAGGGCACAATCGCTGGATTTTGCCGTGGCGAAGCAGAAGGAGTTGGCATCTTGGGTGGCTTGTCATGTGTAGGACCTGGTACCAGACAATGGGCAGAAGGCGATATCCTGTTGGTGGGTTCTCATTGACAAGGTGTAGGACGATGGTTCATTGAAGCCGAAGGCGCGGTTGGTTGTGCGGGGCTTTCAGGAGGCGGGTCTGCGGGACCTGGATACCTTTTCTCCCACGTGTTCCAGGTCGTCCTGGCGTGTGCTGCTCACGGTGGCTTCTTATCGAGGATGGGCTCCGATCGCTGTGGACATTTCCACTGCCTTTTTACAAGGAGGCGCCCTGCAGTGTGAGGTGTGTGTACGGCATCCACAGGAGTTGCATGCACCGGGGCAGTTGTTAAAGCTGCGGATAGGCGGTGTACGGGCTTGTGGACGCTCCACTGCACTGGTACCAGGCGCTGCACAAGGCTATGCTGTCTATTGGTGCGATTGTGGTGCCGTTTGACCTCGCAATATACCTTTTTTGGGATCATGAGAATTTTTTGTGGATGGGCAGCCGTTCACGTTGACGATATCTCCATCGCTGAGACTGACTCTCTCACCTCGTCCGTTCTGGAGGCGTTGCACGGTGTCTTCTCTGTTGGGTCTGAAAAAAGAGAGGAGTATGTGTTTTGTGGAGTGCATTTGGAATGCAAACGTGACGATGACGGCAATCTGATCAAGATAACGTTGGACCAACAGAAGTATATTGATGAGATCGCGGAGATATCTCTGGAGGAGTCTACAGATCGTGGAAGACTATTAAACGCCAAAGAGACCACTTTGTACCGCGGCTTGATTGGAGCTTTGTCCTGGTGTACCGGGCAAACGAGACCTGACTTCTCTTATACCCTGTGCCGTCTCTCACAACGATCAAGCAAACCTACAGTCTCAGATGCGCTTCAAGCGAACAAGACCTTGGAGCACATGAGGAAGAGATCGCTATTCATCAGATTTCCCAAGTTGAGTGGACCTGTTCGTCTTATTGGATACCATGACTCGTCATGGGGCAATGGGGAGAAGGGGAAAACTGTTGGTGGGTGGCTGTGGACTATTGCAAGTGTCGGTGAAGACAAGAAGGAGCGCTTCTGTCTGATCAACTGGAAAAGCCGTACCCTGCGCAGAGTCGTAAAGTCCACCTTTGCTGGGGAAACCCTTGCCTGTTCAGCCTGCTTGGATGACCTGTTCTTGACGCTCAATGTCGTTACTGAGATTCCGAAGATGCGAGTCCCTGTTACGCTACGCACTGACTGTGCTTCACTATTCGACCACGTCTATCTGCACAAGGCTGTGTCTGAAAAGAGACTTCTCATTGAGCTTGCGGTGATTCGTTATGCTATAACGTCTGGAGAAGTTACCAATCTTGAATGGGTGGCTACGCAAGATCAACTCGCAGATGCACTGACGAAGTCTGGCTACAGTTCCATTTTCTATAGCTCCCTCAACAATGCGGTTCTACCATGAGCATGAGAGTACCTGTTTATCGTCTTCTTGGTTCAGACTTGGTAAGGACTTTGTCGTAATCGCTGATCGATCTGTCATGCATGATCGCTGTGGATCTGGACATTGTTCTGCTGGGGCAGAAAAAGAAAAGACGGATGTTTCCTTAGTTCAGACGATCTTGTCTGTTAATCTATAATTAATTGAGATGAAAATTTATCAGCCGGATGTATTATCATAATTGGCGGAACATGGGATTTGCATTGCAGAATCCTAGGTTCGATTCCCGGATGCCATCCATGCAGGCAGGGACACGCTAATGGGCTGGTCCCCGGCGGAAACCCTGCGACAACACGAAGGATGGCCAACCCACAGCCACGCACACCAGGCCACCGAACACCTCTTCCGGGATCCCCTGGTCAAAGAAGCCACCATGAGAGGGGCGGTACACAGGCCCTGCACCGACACCTCACCAAACACACGGAAAGCCCCATGGAGGCAGCAGCACACCTCCAGCTAGAGGCAGTCCGCAGAGCAGCGGCCCAAATGGTACACCGCAAACACCTCCTGTTAACACACGCGGAGCAACTCACCGACCCCACCGCCAGGGAACACATGCAGCGTCTCATCCATTACCATGCCGTGCATGACCCAGACGTCCACTAACCCACTCCGCGCCCCGCACGCGCCCCCCATCTCCATCCGCAGGCCTCCAAGACACCACCACAGCGCCCCGAGGCCCATCTCTCACCCAAGAAGCCACCCGGCACCGCCCAGTCCGGCCGAGCCCAACCAGGGCCAACCATGCATCGACGTAGACGCGCAAGACCCCGGCAGCCCATCCAGCCCACCCCCCCCGGACCCGGGGCACTCCCCCCTCACACAGGCCACCATCCGCGACCCCGACCTCCTCCGAGCAACCCTCCAAGACAGGGCCCCGACCACCCCCCTGGGCTGGTACGGCCTACAAGACGACTGGACCAAGCTCACCGTCAAAACCCTCCGGGACCTGACCACCCCAGGCAGCGGCCTCCACGAGGCCATCGTAGACCTCGTACTCTGGCGAGCCCGCAAACACACCCAGGGCCAGCACGTTTGGATCCCCCCCATCGAGTGGGGCCAGGCCCTGACGCACGACAGCGGCATCAATGTCACGCGTCAAGGGACCGTACGCCTACAACGGGCCCCAGCAGAGACGGACCACCCAGCGGACCCAAACCGCCCGGAGCAGTGGGAACAGGCCACCGCACCAACCCGCGACACCGCCCTCCGCGCCGCCAGCCTCCGCACCCCAGACGACGACCCCCCCCCCCCCCACCTACAGACAGTGACCATCCCCCGCCGGAGGTCTGGGTTACAGTCCTCGAGCGCGGCCACTACTACGTGATAGCCGCTACGGCTACGTCCCCCGGCCCGCAATGGCTCATCCAAGGGACAGACACCATGTTCGCCCCAGAGACAGCCCCACCAGGGGCAGTAGGGGACCCCACCACCCAGCACAGGGTCCTCAGGGGCATCCTCCAGCCAGGGGACAAGCCCCCAGCCCGCGCCCTGGCCCAAATCACCTCAGGGAAGGCGGGCTAACACCTGGGATTGGCCATGCTCTGCCTAACCCACTGGATCGAGCGCCGCTGGCCACCCACGGGGACCGTGCCCTGGGTTTGGGCCATCCCCACCGCCCACACACAAGTTGAGGCGGGCCCGGACGCACGACCAAACCCCCCCCCCAGACCGCAGCAATCCCTCACCTGCGGGTACCACGCCATCCACAGGGTCCACAACCGCGCGGGTCTTAGCCCAAAGCTAGCATACCCCCTTCCCACCACTGACCAAGAGGTCCACCAGATACGCAAGCTCGTCTGCGAAATCCTTGCCGCGGCAGCAGAAGACGGCAAGCTTCTCCTCCAAACCGCCCGGCCTACAACTGGCCACGCAAGCGAGCCGCGGCGAGCGGACACATACACCGACACAGCACACCCCACCGCACAGTCCCCGCCCATGCCCCTCCCCTCTCGCTGCTCAACCGGAGACCCACACACGCCCACCATCGCGCGCACCCCCGGGCCCCGCGACACGGGCCTCCCCCACCCGCCCGAACACCAGCACACGCCCGCCACACACCCCCCCGCCGGACACCCCTCACCAACCCCCACACTCGACAACCCACACACAGCCGCCGAGAGGAGCCCCGCGCCCCGCAGCACGCCCACCCCACCCAGTGTCCCGCCCACGCCCCCCGCACACACCCCAGAAGACCCAGGCCCACCCCCCCCGGCCCCTGAATGCAGCCCACGCGAACTGTTCCCCCCCGCGGACGCCAACCCACACAACCTCGCACATTCCAGGACCCGGGACCAGCCAAGCCGAGAAGGAGAAGGCCACAGCCCCGCGCCTCCCTCCCCCGCCGCTGCCGACCAGATCGGCCCGCCGGGCCGCCAGGTCACGACCGGGCCCCCCCAGCCGCCCGCCCCCAACCTACAGCCCGAGAACATGCCCTCCATCCTCCCCGCCGTGGCCGCAGCAGAAGCCGCCGCCCGCAGGCCCGCCCGCATCACAGCCCAACCCGCGTCCGCCACCTCCTCCTCATCCTCAGCCTCGTCCACCTCCTCCACCTCATCCTCCGACCCCCCCCTCCCCGCCGCCCTCATCCTCAAGGCCACGGCAAAAGTCAAAGCCGCGGCCGCACGCACCGACCCCCCAACCCCCACACAGGCAACTCGGGCACCCCGGCAACGCACCGGGACGACCCCCGACCCGACATCGGCGCCCTCACACCTCCGGACAGAGGTACTCCTCAACCTGGAACCGGACCCCAACCCCAAACCCGACCCCAAACCCAAAGCCGGCGCCCACGCGAGCACACACAACACCACAAACGCAACGACACAAACCCAACCGACACCACCCCCACCCGGACCCTCACCCAAGCCAGGACCCCCCACCCACCGCAACCCACGCCGCCCTCCCACCGGCACCCACCACCACCGCAGAGGCGGCCACCCAGCACGACCCCGTCCAAGCCCTTGTCCGCATCCCCGTCACCAAGCGCCCCGTCATCCATCCCCCACAAACCACCACCACCGCCGGCCAAACAAACCCAGGGACGTGGGACCCCTCGACCACCGTCACCGTCAAGCCCGGCCCCCAACCCGCTCCCCCTGCCCACCACATAGTGCAGCCCCGGGGACTACCCACGATGCCCAACCCCCCACCCCCACAAGGGGGACCGGAAAACCCACAAGAGGTCCATGGGCCATACCCGCAACACCAACCCCACCACTACCCACACCACCACCACCAGCGGCCCCACCACCACCACTACCAACACCAGCCCCACCACTACCACTGCCCACCGCCCTACCCCACCGGGCCACAGCCCCCCGTGCACGAACAGCACCAGCGAATGGGATGGCAGCCACCGAGCGCTCCACCCGCATACCCCACCTACCGCCAGGGGCCACCCCCCCCGTACCAGCCACCCCCCCCGTACCAGGAACCGTATCCGTATCCCCCCGGCCACCACGTCCACGCCGAAGGGGCCCCCCGGGCCCGACCCCGCTAAGGACAGTCACTCGACCCATACCACCAGCGGCTGCCGCCACCACGGCCCTACGTGGCGGATCCATGGACGACGGGGGACCTCCCCCCCCCCCAGTACCAGGCGGCACCATGCGAAGCCCTTCAGGACCCGCCGACGCCTCCTGACTGGCCCAACTCGAGCGATGAGGCCCGGTCCCGCAAACGGCGGCGCTCCCGCTCCCCCCCCGCACGGCACACTCGCCCACGGCGCCCACACTCCCCACACCGCCACCGCGCCACCCACTCGCGCCGCTCCTGCTCCCCCAGGTGCCACCACGACCCCCCGAGACCCCGCTCCCGTCGCTCCCGCTCGCACGGGCACCACCACGAGCGCCACCGCCGCCCCATGTCCACCTCCCCCTCCCCCCACCGGCCATACAAGACCCCCGGCCCCAGCCCCCGCCACCACCGCCCCCGCTCCCCCCGACGCCGCCAGGCACGCCACCACCGCCCCACGTCCACCTCCCCCTCCCCCCCCACGCCCCGCCGGGCTCCCCGTTCCCCCCGCCGCCCGTACCCATCAACCACCCCCAGCCCCCGCCACCACAACTCCCGCTCCCCCGGACGCCACCAAGCGCGCCACCGCCGCCCCATGTCCACCTCCCCCTCCCGTTCCCCCCTCCGCCCGTACCCGTCCTCCACCCCCAGCCCCCGCCACCGCCGCTCCCGCTCCCCCAGGCACCGCCACCCCCGCCACCACCGCAGGTCCACGTCCTCCCCCCGCCGCTCCAGGACCCCGGGCACGGACTCCTCCCCCCCCCAGGCCCCCGCCCACCTCGCCTGGTGGTCTGCCCCCGCTTTGCAGGAGCTCCGCCGCTGGGTGAAGTGGGCCGGGGGAGCGGGAAGGCACGAAGGGTTGCACATGGTGCATACCTTCGAGGAGGTGCGCACCCGCACCCCCGCCAACCCCAACGAGGCCGCCCCGGAGGCCATCATGCCGCAAGCGGCATGGGAGGCCCTCCTCCACGATGCGGTCCAGGGCCTCCGCCCCCCCTACACCCCCCAAGCCCTCTGCCAATGGCTCCAGGCCACCCACCCCCGGGCCTGGGCCACCGGAGCCCCCTCCCCACCCCGCCCCTCCCGCCACCACCACACCAGGAAGGGGGAGGACAAGGGCAAAGGAAGGGCAAGGGACACCAAGGAGCACTCAGGCAGGAGGGCACGGAGGGGCCCCAAGTGAGGGCAGGCACTCACAGGGACAGGCGCCGGAAGAGACACCACATGGGGGCAGGAAACCACCCAAGAACCAGGATGGGACGGGAGCGGGGACCAAGGCACGAAGGAAAAGGGCACCACGGCAGGCACCACGACCCAAACCCAGGAAGGGCATACCACGACGGGGGGACCAGCGCCGCCCCACCCCCACCAAACACCCCACGACACCCGGGGGCGCACCCCCCAACACACACCACCGAAGCAAGCATCGGACGCCGTGCGGATCACACCAGCGCACACCCACCAGCCACCGGAAACCACATGGAGAATGGAGGGCACACCTACACGGGGAGAACGGGCCACACCCACAGAGGAAGCCGCAGGGAACGCCGCCGTACGGCGCACCACCACGCCCTCACCGCCAGGCGACGACACCGGCCGCCAGAAGGGCCACCTCACAGGCACCGGAAGAAGACGAAGGCACGGCCACGGCGACCAGGACTAAGGAACGAAACCCCCAGAGGACACGGGACCAAGGCACAGGCCCCAAGGGAGGGCAACCCCACGGACCGTAACGCGTTCGACCTACCCGACCCACCAGCCCGAGCAGCACGCCCAAGCCCCCACAGCACGGACCCAGCGAGACACCCACACCTAACCGCAGCCCCCAGCCACCAGCCAGCCACACTCCGGCCCGCACTCCGCACCACGACACAGGCCATGCTGACCTCCACTGACCCACCGCGGCACCACGTGAGACCACGGCACACCGCACCACAGCGCGCCACAGTGCAACGCGCCACAGCACGACGCGACGCAACGCGGCACAGAGCGGGACAACACGACACCACTGACCCTAACCTGAAGGACTAACCGAAGCCAGCCACCGCACACCCTGGAAGGCGCCGCACCAGCACGCCACACACCAGCACCGCAGGCCACACACGGGGCCACAGCGCGCCTGGCAACCACGGTCGCGGACCACCCAGAAGGTTAAAACCGGCACCGCAGAGGGGAAAGGACACGAACAACCCCAGCTTCCTAGCCCAGAACCACAAGCAGCCGCCTGGCGCAGCCGCCCAGCCGGCAGAGCCAGGACCTAACCCGGCAGGAAGGGGCGCCGAGCCCACCGTGTACATAGCCCACCCGACCCATGGGGCCAGAACGCGGCCAAATGGAACGCAACTGACAACAGCAGCCCGGAAGACAACACTGAATGCAGGCCAGTGCGTGCACCAGCCCAGGGAAGGCAGAGGGAGGAACAGGCAACCCCCCCCCCCCAAAAAAAAAAAGGAGGGGGGAGGGGGAAAAGGCGCGAAAACAGCCCACAGCCGCCAAACCGCCCGCCAACACCACCAGCGGCGGCCAAACCCCCCCCCCCAGAAGGCACGGAAGACAGGACCCCCAAAGAGGCACAGGGGGACAACCCAGCCAAAACCGGCAACACCAAGCCAGAAACAGCGGCCCACCGGGAAAAGGGACACCGAAACAAAAAAAAAAAAGAGAGAGCCAGCAGCCCAGCCCGAAAGAAAGGGGATGGGGGGACAGGGACCACAAGGCCCGGGACGGGAACACCCAGAAAAAAAGAATAAACAAAAAAGTGCAAAAAAAAAAACACAGCCCGACAACCCAGCCAAGAAGGGCTGGGCACAGCCGAGACCCGGGCCCAGCACACACGCCCACACCGCACGCCGGAACCGGAAACGGCGGGGGGCAAGCGGGGCGCCCACACATCCACACACGTCCCATAAGCAGGCCGAAAACAAACCCCAACCACGAACACCACAAACAGCCGACGCTAGAGGGACAACACCACCAACCGTGCCCAAACACACCCACCCAAGACCCCAGCCAGGACTGGCGTGGTTAACAAAACCCACAGCCAACCGCCAACCGGAACCAAATACAAACGCCGCACAACAGTAGGAAACCCAGTGCCCACAGCCCGGGCACTGAGGCAGCCCGTGCCATGCAGGTGACCCGGCCGAACGAGATCCGGAGACCGGGGGTAAGGCTGCATCCTAAGGCCTGCGCTGCTTTGGGACTTGAGGCGGAGCGTGCGACACCCAAGCACCTCGGAACCCTAGTACCAAGAACGTGCATGCATGCCTTGGGAACGGGATACGCCAGGAAGTCCGGTGAACCTCTAGGGTTCCGCCCAAAGGAGGGGACGTGCGCAAGCACGGGGGCACACCCTCCCGGCGAGACAAGCACGTCACGCTGGCGGCGATCAGCCCTCCCGGTGTTGCCCGGGGCCGCTTTGTTGGGGGCCAACAGTCAGGTCTAGCGGGATGTAAGCCGCCTCCCCTCTACACGCCCGGAGCCTCTTCCTGTTCTTCACAGGGGCGACGCCAGGGGGAACCAAGGGGCGCCTCTCCACGACCGAGTGCACCTACCTACCTACCTCAGGGTTGCATACCCAGGAACATCCACATAGGCTCCCGTAGCGGGTAGAGGATGGTGATAGTCAGCCGCATACCATCGCGGCGCATAACTGGAGGTCACCGGCTCACTGGTAGTAGTTGCCTCTGGAAACGCAGTGGTAGGTGGGTTCACACCATAGGCAGGGTAGGTAGGCATACCAGTAAAGCCTGTGCCCTCAGCCATAGGCAGGTTGGTTATGGGTGTGGATGTTGCAGCGGCTGGGTCTGGAATTGGGAGTGTGGTGGTTATAGGAGAGGGTGATGCGTGGAGGCCAGAAGCGCTTGGTGCGCCTTCGAGGGTAGGATCATTCGTCGGGTC
This sequence comes from Eutreptiella sp. 'Long Island Sound 2002', assembly GCA_964036045.1. Lineage (NCBI taxonomy): Eukaryota > Euglenozoa > Euglenophyceae > Eutreptiales > Eutreptiaceae > Eutreptiella > Eutreptiella sp. 'Long Island Sound 2002'. The sequence goes on from OZ038385.1 coordinate 39,927,013, forward strand.
GTGCCCTTGGTCTACTCCTTCGTCTGCTATGCTTTCTCCAGCATCCTTCTCTCTCTCTCTCTTTCTCTTCACAGGTTGGGTGTCCACCTCCTCGACTGAGAGGGCCCGGAAGGCCGACTGAAGTCCTTCCATCGAATCCTCCGCCACGTCCACTGGCCCATGTAAGGGCTCCGAAGGTACAGCGCTAGGTCCAGGTCCAGGTTCACCAGGTGCTGGCATTGCTGGTGCCTCAGGCGCCGTCTTCACGTCGGTGTCCTCTTTCCTGGTGTCCATATTCGTTCGCCCTTCTTGCTATATATGACTGATCTCGGCGCACTGGATGTACGGCACGGGGTTGCTGCCGGTACGCAGAGACAGTCTGCCTCTGCTACCAGAACGTTTTATAGTGATTTCAACACTGTGTGTTTGTAGTGCCTCTCCTGCTGCTTGCTGCTGGTGTAGGGTTTCCTGCTGCTTGTTTTTGATGAGGAAAGTGTTTCATTTGCTGAAATACAACCAATCCAGGATAACCCAAGCCAGAGATAAGCAAGTAGAAGAGAATCAGGATCAAAGCATGAAGGGCTGCAGTGTAAACGGTGAAAGATGTAAGAATATTCACAGAAACTGCAACTCAAAGCAAATCGGATCGCATATTCACAAAGATGGTTGAAATGTTTTGGGAAAAGAGTTGGAAAACTGCCCCATAGTCACTCAATCTCCATAGTGCCATCTCAGGAGATGTGCACTCTTTGTTTTGGGTCCCATATGTGCTGAGGTGGCAGGGCATGTGGCGATGAGGTCACTGCCATGTCACATGGGATCTTCCTACTTAGCTAGGCTGACCGGGAATGGAACCCAGGACCTCTCAAAAAGAGGTGCCCCAGCCCCCTAGGGTGCATACCACTAGGATAGGTAAGAATTCATGAGAAAACATAGATAAATTCATAGGCTCTGCCCTCGATATGTCAGTTCTCAGTCAACTCAGGAAACGATGAATAGCCTCACATTGATAGGGGATTAAGGGGTCCACTCCATATCCTGATTTAGTGTTTGGTTCCACGAGTCAAAATGTGTTTTCACCCATTTTGGTTAGGCCAATACTAGGATAAAAATGCTAGAGTGCTGAATGCATCTCTAATACAACTAGAGTATGCCTCAAGGCATTGGAAAAGCACTTTTTCTTACTCCACCGAGACCAGCGGTGCACTACGGTCGGCTCATCGAAAAGGATTGTCGAAAGGTATCGAAAGCGTACAGTAATGGGCTTCTACCCTCCGGCGGGTAGATCAGTACTTTCCCTGCAGTGGGATAGACCCCTTCTCTTGCGGTAGAGATAGCTCCATGAATATAGCCTCAATCCTGCAATTCAGTTGAGCGGAATTCACTCTTCATGTAGGAAGACAGGCCCCCGCACGGATGGCTTTGTACAACCATCTGCTGGGCAAGGGGCTCGCCGTAATGGGTCTTCCGGTAAGGTACAGAACACACTTTAACTACGATAGCATTTTTCCGAGAATTACTACTTCTACTTGTCTGAGACAACCTGACAATGATACATTTCGCGTATGAGGCAATGGCAACCCTCCAGTCGTGTAGGATATCCGTTGCCTCGCACTAGAGCTGAACGGCGTTCCATGAAAGATCCGACCTTTCAACTTTTTTCACCTACTACTTACCTACTTTGTTTCGAATCAACCCCAGGGGACCAACCCACCCCTACCCGTGAACCCAACCCCTACGTGCACACATACAATTCATTGGTTTTGTCATCTTTAGAGCCTTGTCACAACCCATACATCTTCTTTCTCTGAATTTACATGATGAACACACTTCTAAATTTTCACTTCTTCGTGCAAATTATTTGCTTTGGTAATTGAAGTCATTTGGGACATTTCTACACAAATCAGTATTCCCGGTAGCTTCATACCTCATTAAATTCCTGTTGGCTATGTCCCATTGAGGAACATGCTTCATATGCTCTGTGGCCCAGAGCATTTTTCCGTGATGGATTATTGATTCTGTTGTACATGATTTCTAGGCATGTTAGGTAACTGACGTTTCAGCTTTGTTTTAGAGATAGCCGGAAACTATGAGTGAAAGGTTGGTAATGACGGACTATATCTTTCAACGTTTTTTTGGTTGAAGTATTAGTATAAATCCCCATACCCCCAGATGGATCAATCCCCATGGCCGGGATAAGAAAGAGCAGATCCAAATCAGATGATGTCTACTCATCGTGACTGCCACCCCCCCCACACACTTTGAGACACCTTGTACCCGCTAAACTAATCAACAGTTAGTCATTACTAATGCTGCCTCGCTTTCTCTGTCCATGTAATGCAGGCCAAGAAACCCATTGCATCAAACAGGTACCGCAATGCATCCATTGCATTAGGTAGCCACATGTAAGACGTCCGTTGAGTAAGGTGGTATATCTCACTTTCTGAGTGTCTATTTTTTTTTGATTGACCCTCAGAATTCTTATGATGGATCCACCAATAGTCCAGGCTATTCGGTGATTTGCAAAAATCCTGGGCTGTTGAAGTTCTGGGCCGAATTTCAAGTCCCTTCGGATTTACCGTCATTTCCTTCGAAATTACCGTCATTTCTGCTATCTCTATATTGGACAAACTCCGTGTTTACCGTCATTTCCTACGCTTTGGCATCCCATTTCCGAACTTTGAGCATCCACCATTCACCGCACAACATGTCGTTCCTTGGTCTCGGCTCAAAGAACAAAGTGCCAACCATCCCTCCGCCGTCCCCTTTTCCAATCCCAAAAGGCCTCACCTATGGTGCCGCTCAACTCTTGGCTACACCAGAAACATCCTGGGAAAATGACTGCGTCAAATTCGGCACCTACGAAGAAGGTACTCGCATGTTTGACTCAAAACTCTTCATTGCATACTCCAACATACGCCAATTCCTCTACAATAGACATCCCCTTGACCGAGATCGAAGAGGCACCGACTTCACCAACGCCTTCATCAACATAGACATCAACAAACAAACCCAACACACCTACCTATCGCCCGCCCACGACTTGTTCATGCACAGGGATGAGTACATGCCTAAAGTCGCATTCTACCTTGCTCCTCCCATGGACAAGACGGGGTTGCCACCAATGATGACAACTTCCAAACACTACGTAGATTTGTTGAAAAGCCGCTTTTCTTCACCAAGCACTCCGACCCCTGGATGGTTCATTACTACGAGCTACAATAGGGAGGTCACATCCAAGTCCTATCTCCCCACAATGAATGGTTCTCTCGTTCAAATGGAAGATTTCATCGCCGAGATCCATGTTTTCAAAGAGACCAAAAACCAATTTGCTTTGGTAAGGAATAACACACCGAACTTCGTCGAAACAAACGGACAATCTCTCTCCGTCGTGGCCTTATGGCTTGATAGCCGTAAAAGCAAAACGGATGAAATTCAATTCTTTTGATGTCAACCTCTACAAACCATCTCTCTCCGAAGACTTCCAACACGCCCGCATCAACAAACCGCCCAACACGGTCAACTCCAAGGTTCGGATTGACGTCTCCATCAAGACCCTACGCGCTTTCTATGAAGAATCCAAAGTTCTCAACCCAAAAATCCATGGAGACTTCTCGCCCACGGACAAGAGAATCATGCAAACGGGTTTCAATCGAGCCTTCGGCGGTTTGAGTGACGCGGCTAGCATCAACTCATCCAATGCTTTCTACCCACTAGGGGGAATCCGCAACTTCCGCTCTCCTCTTGAAGGTTTTGTGAGGTATGATTGGGATCTCCCACCACCCTTCGACACCTACCTACGCAATGCGGTGATCAACTCCCCAGTGTTTGCCAGAGGAGACATTTCCATCATGCGTATTGAACATCTCCAAAGCCTACAAACATTCCAGGTTGTACCCTCTCGTGATTGCAAATCTCGCAACCCCGAAGACAAAGCGGGCGATATTTGGTCCATCACAAGGCAAAATTATGCGGCCCACCCACGCTACTGCATGTACGAAGGAGCTCTCACAAAAAGCTCAGCGAGTCTGCTAGTCACCCTAGACTACTCGGCGGTGCCATGCGAACCTCAAAAAACCCCGCTCAAAACTCTAGCAACAAGATTGTTCCGTGACGATGGATTCTTGTTATTCAAAGGACCGGCGGGTGCCATGGTTCCTTTTTTGGATGAAAAACCTCAAGCAGCCTCCCTTGCGTCCACGGCTCTTCCTCAAGACAAATGGCCTCTTCCAAAAGACCCAGTCCGCACGCCGAATGACCCATGCTTAGTTGAAGTTGCCGCACCGATCACTGAGTCTCTTCATTCGGTCAAAATAGTTATGGGCTTGTTAGGGCCCTTTCTCTCAATTGACAAGGTGATCACATCAGCTAACGTTGCCACTCTATACCAACTCAAATACCAAAAGAGGGACTCGGCTCTATTGGCACATGGCTTCAGCTACCGAGGAATAGCTGCACGTTGCCTCGAACCGGACCATGTCTCTCGGGAAAAAATCCTCAACCCGCACACCGATGAAAAACACCCCAACGACCTCATCGCCGTTTTCCAATGTGGAGGAATTCTTTTTTTTTTTGCACTGAACGGCGCCTTTTGTGGCTGGCCAGGCCGGGGAGAAAGGCTCTTGCGCGCCAAGCTTTTTCAGGGAGGGGCGGGAGCCCAAAACCAAGTTCAATCGCGGGCTGAGTACCGCTGCACGTTGCTGTCCTCCTATGCCTTATCTCAATGGGACCTAGCAGCCCTGTTATAGACAAACGCAGAGCCGGGGTCTCTGCCTGATTCCCGAAGGCTGTACGGTTGCGGTTTGGGGGTTAGAGCATGAAGGCTCGAGCACGGGGGGTGGCTTGCAGGAGGGATTCATTTGCAGAAGTGACTGGTGAGTGCCAGTGTGGTAGTACTGGTTGGTTGCGCCGTGTTAGGGCTGTTGAGGGCTGGCGTGAGAGAAATGTGTAAGTGTGGCTTTTTCAAAGAGATGACACGTTGGACGAAGATGAGGACAATTGTGAGTTTGTGCTCGCGGGAGGGGGGGGGGCTGGTGCGAAGTACCTTGTTATGCGGGGAGAAGGGGCGGAAACAGGGGCGGAGGCGGCGAGGGGGGGTGCTGGTCGAGGGGGGGGGGGGAGGTTCAACATGTCCCGGATCGTGAGCGGCCGTTTGGGGGGCGGGGGCTCTGGCTGAGGTTGGCTTGTGGTTTTGCGTTTCAGCGATAGAGGCCGGACAGGTCTCGGGGGCTGGCGGGCGTGTTTCCGAGTTTTGGCATGTGCCGCAGGGGGTGGGGGACGGGGACGCTTTGGAGCCTTGTGTGCCACTTTGTCCGGGAGGGGGGGGGGGGAGGGGTGGTAGGCGGGGGGGGGGGGCGCTGTAGGGCGGTGTGTGACGTGCTGTAAGGCGACCAGGGGCGTCCCCGTGAGTTGGGGCCCGTGGGGGGGGTGGGCGGGGCTGGGGGGGGGGTTTTCGTTTAGCCACTCCAGCGTGCGGTACAGGGCATTGAGGAGCAGGGGAACACGAGCCTTCAGGGCGAGTTTTAAGTCATGACAGTGTGCTGGTTTTCTTCGGTCGGAGGGGGGGATTGTGAGTTTGGTGTACAGGGACATGGGGACAAGCCCCCGGATGAAATTGCGCCTCTCACCGACGTGTGTGGTCGCGGACCACCATCGGGACACCACCGTGGTGAAGGGGGGGCGCCAGCACTGAATGTAGGTTTGCACCAGGTGTTCGCACCTTGGGCAGTGTGAGACAAAAAAAAATAACATACATTGGGTGCGGGTCGGGGCAAGCGTGGCAATGGCGAGGGCGCAAGTCGTCATGGAAAGCAAAAGGCGCCATGTTGAAGTTTCCGGAGGACCATTTGAAGGGGAGGCCTTGGAACCATGAAGTGTGGTTGTAAAAATGGAAGCTGGACGGTGCGTGGATGTTTTCGTGTTTGTGGCAAGGGAGGAGGTGCTTGATTGAGGTGGTAGTCAGTTTGTGTATGACGGGGAGGGGGCCTCTGGATATGCACCCTATCAGGGGGGGGGGGAAGGAGGGAGGGGTCCCAGATCATCACGTGGGCAGCCCACTTTGAGTAAGCATCCGAGATCTCATTCCCCACAAACCCGGCGTGCCCCTTGATCCACCCCCAACCCCGGATCATCCCTGCGCGTAGGGAGGCCTGGATGGACTGAAGAGAGGATTCCCACGGGCCGGCTGGCGAGCGTGACGGGACGTCTGGGGGGGTGCTCGGGGAGAGAACAGTGATAACGTGGAGGTTGTCCCCTAGCACGGCAAAAGAAGAGGTGCGGGTGAGATGCAAGGGCCCACCGTAGGAACATAATAGCCGCCCAGAACTCCGATCCCTCTGAGGACTGGTATGGGGACGTTTGACACAGCACCCATCTGGAGCCATTTGGGAAAAACAGGGTGGCTGCAGACCCGTAGCCCAAGGCACCCGCTGAGCCATCCAAGTACACCCATGTCGTGCCGGGGGACGATGTGAGGAGGAGGGCAAGGGCTGCTTCACAACCCCATTCTTCGAGGTCATCGGGGTCAAGGGAGTGAGGTTCATCTGGGAGCCGGTACAGCTCGCCATGCAGCGACGAGTCGAGCAGAACTCCGCCGTGTGGCCCGGGGGGGGGGGGGGTTGAGGATGTACTCTTGGGGGTGGAGAAGGGGAGGGGTAAGCACGTCGTGGTGCCCCGCTAGTTGGGGGCGGACAGAAATGGCTGGGTTTTGAAAGGTGTACTCTTTTTCGTTGCGGCGGAGACCGGGGTCTTTGATGGTGTGGGTGGTGCCGTCCGAAAACTGGAGTGTGGCCGATTCTGTGTGCACCCCCGTGACTGTTCCTAGGTGGAACCCTAGGTCTTGGGGTGTTCGTTTCAATCTGTTGCTGAACTTGCTGTATTATGGTGCTGGTTTGGTGGCTAGGAACCGGACTTGGACTTTCTCTTTCAGGAGGAAGAGGGAGGGGGGGCAGGAGGCCCAGAGGCCGGTGCTGTGGTACCGGGGGCCTATGGTGTGGCACGCGTCCATGACGGGGTCTTGGATTGGGTTGCGTGTGGTGGAGAGCATCGCTTCGGAAAAGGATTCGTTTGTTGAGGCTGAGCCGTCCCCGTTGAGGTACCTGGTTGCGGCGTTCACCAGGGCCATGCAAATGGGAAACGTGAAGTGGCGGAGTCCTAAGCCTCTCTGGTGGCGGGGGGTGTAGTGGTCCTTAGGAGAGACGAGGCGGGAAATCCTGTTGGCCTTGTCCGGGGAGGGGTCATGTGCAATATTTTGCCACATCCTGGAGGGCTCCCAACTAGTTCAGGGCCAGGGGGTGTGCCATGAGGCGGTAGGAAAGAAGAGGGATGAGTTGGACGTTTACCAAGAGAATGTATTCCGAAAGGGTGAGCCGGAGGGGTTGGAGTGTTGTGAAAAAGGAGCGTATTTCCGACTTGGCCAATGCCAGCGTGTGTGCCTCGTGGTTGGCGGTGAAGATGTACACCCCTAGGTATTTGTAGCAGTTGTGTGGTTGCCCCGTCTTCTGGTTGGTTGTTGACAGGGGGGTGCCCGAGGGGGAGGTGAAAGTTCTGGGGGGGGCTGTTCCCATAGCATGGATTTCGGTTTTGCTGAGGTTTAAGTCCAGGCCCCACTCCCTGGCGACTGTGTCGAAGAAATTCAAAATTTGTTGTATGCGGTCCCCATCCTCTCATCGATAGAGGAGGTCGTCAACGAAGGCGTGGCCCGACTCGTGTGGGGAGGGGGGTGCCGTGACGTGAGACGGCAGGGCGAAGGGGAGAACGTTCAGGTAAAGGCAGAAAAGGATGGCTGACATGGGGCATCCCTGCCGAACACCTCTGGTCTGCAGGTGGGAGGAGTGGACGTGCCCTGCCACCACCGGGAAGTCACGGGGGGCACGGTACAAGGATTGAATGAGGTTTACAAGGTGCGTGGGAAAGTTCAGGCGGGACAGCACTGTGAAGAGGGTGGTGTGGGGGACGGAGTTGAAAGCCTTATTGAAATCAATGTAGAGGCTGTAGCAACCGACTGATTCCCGAAACGTGGATAAGAGGTTGGAAATATGGTCTTGGCATCTGCGGTTGGGAAGCCCGCCGAACTGGGTGGGGTGTATGATGGAGTGTTCGATGGCCGCTTTCAGTAGCTCACGGTTGGCGTGTGTTGCAATTATTTTGTAAACGCTGTTCAGCAGGGCTATAGGCCTGTAATTTACAGGGTTCGTCACGTCACCTTTCTTAAAAAGCAAGATAATGTTGGCTTCGAGCCATTTCTCGGGCAACGGCTGGTGGAGGTAGTGGTTACATACCCTCCAAATGAATTGTTGGACAGGGGGGGGGGAGATGTGCAAGGTGTAGTTGTTTGTGAAGTCCCGCCCACCCACCTTGTTGGGCTTTGACCTCTTCAGCGTGTTGCGGAATGATTCCCAGGTAATGTCAGGGACAGGGCTGTGTTTTGTGGGTTCGGGGCAGGTGGGGGAGTGTGTGAGCAGGCGATCCACTAGCGTGCTCGGCGGTGCGTAATCGAGGCTGCCCCCCAGGGTGAGGAGTGTGGAAGAAAAAATATAGCCCACTTCTTTAGGGGTGGAGACGAGCTGTGTGGCGCCCAGGCGCTTCAGCGTTATTTCACCGCGTTCCACGGGGTTGAGCGCTTCGTTGATGGTGCGCTTGATCCTAGTTTTCCTCACAAGGCAGCGATGGATTTTGGTGGTTGCGGCCTTGTTCACTTTGGTTTCCCACTCCTTGACGAGTTTGTTGAGCGTGTCCATGGAAGCGGGGAAGTTGGGATGGTTGGGGGGGGGCAGGGTTTGCAGGGACGCTTTTATTTTCTTAACCAGAGCCGAGGAGGTGGGGTGTGATGGTGTGGTGATATTGTGGTAGCTGGTCGCTACTTCTTCCAGCACCACATCTGTGAAGAGCTCTATGTCTGCCGAGGATAAAGACTCAAAGCGGGGGAGGGTAGACTCGCACCATCGCGCCAGGGGGGCGAGGGAGTCGTGGTGCTTGGAGCGCTCCCGCTCCGTCAGTTTGCGGAAAACTTTCCTCTTAGTGGTGGGTGATTCGGAGAAGGGCCCGGGGGGGGACTTGAGAGGTGTGCGTGACTGGGTGGTGGTCTGACGTTTTGTCGTCGGTTTGGATGGTTGCAGAGGTGGGGGGAAAAAATTCTGAGGCCGCCGGGGGGAGCAAAATATGGTCGAGTCGGCTGCTGCTTGCCCTGTACGGGGTGGGGTATCGGGAGAAAGACCGCTCGGTCGGGTGAAAGTGCCGGAAGGTATCGATGAGGCGTGGCGGGTCGCTCGTGACCTGCCTGCAGAGCCATGGCCACTTGTTGTCCGTTTGGAGGTTCGCTCCGTCCAGCTCAGGGCACATTATGCAGTTGGTGTCCCCGCCTAGGACGTGGTTGGGATACTGATGCATGAGTGGCCGCAGGATGTTTTCAATTTTGAGCGTTGGAGGTCCGCGCTCGGAGCGTATACCGAGATCAACAAGGTGGGCGGGGCCCCCGGGAGGGTGAGAACGGCTGCCGCCAGTAGCCCTTCCGTATCAAGTCGGGGGAGGGGGGTAACGAAACGGGCGAGCCGGGGGGAGCAAACCAAAACGGACCCATGCTCGCTTCTGGAGTGTTTGTCTTGGCTGATGTTCGAAACAATGGTGGCTTTAGTGCCCGAACCGTAGGCGTATACGTGGGGGAGGATGGGGGCGTGATTGATTTCTTGGAGGAAGAGGACGTCGAAGTCGTTCTTGAGGTGTCGGAGAATTTGGCTGCTCACTATAGGTTTCTTCTGCAAGTTGTGCGACAGAAACCGCAGTTCTGAGGAGAGGGGTATGGGGGGGCGGTGAGGCCGTTGGTACCCCTTCCGTAGGCACGTACCGGACTTCGGGGGGGGGGCGGGATAGGGGGGGGCTGGGGGGGTGCCGGGGAGTCGGGCTGGCTGGGCTGGCTAAGGCAACGGAAATGCTGAATTTGGTCGGCTGGTATTCCGGCCGAGGCAAGTTCTTCGTCTAGCCCCTTGCCGGTGACGGAGGAAGCCGTGACTTGGCCGGTGATTCACTGAATCTTGACCCTTGGGCTTTCAGGCAGAGGGGGCTGGAGAGCGCAGGAGGTGGGTATCCGGCCCTCTGGCTTTCGTTGGTTAGCTTGCCTGTGGGATGTGGCGGAGGATTAGAGCAAGCCGAGGGATGGTTTGCGGGACAGTTAGCCCAAACACTTCGTCTTCCCTCCGTCGGGGTATCCCGTGGTGCCACTCATGGCGTGCGGCCCCCGTGAGGACCAGGAGAGAGCGGGCAAAGAGGCGGATGCGGAAAGAGTCCCCGTTGGAGGGATCTTTAAAAAACATTGTGGTGTCCGACTGGGAATCAAAAATGGACACCGGGTCGCCTAGCAAGGGGTCGTCCCTGTGGTAGCCGATGCCCTCTCCCGGGAGATACATTGTGCCCGTGATTTGGTTCGGGGGGGGGGGTACGAGAGGCCTAGTTGCTCCAGCGCGGCATTGTAGGTTTGGATGATAGGGGAAAACTCTTCTGGGATGTGGGACGTGGCGGTGACTTTGCTCGGGCCGAGGTATGCGTGGCCGAAGTGTTGGACCGAGCGCCCGTGGTATTTCTCCCACGTGTTGTCGTGGAGAACCTTTTTTACCGTTTCCTCTTGGCTCTCGGAGAATACGTCGCGGACGTAGTAAAAACCAGTAGGGAGGCGGGGGTCGATTTGTATCTCCGAGGCGGGGGTGGGGGTATCGTGGTCGGGGGGTAGGAGGGTGATCGCCTCGCCTCCCAGCGGAGCAAGCAGCGGGACGCTGGTCTCGAACATCTCTTCGATGTGGTTTGGTCCCGGCGTTGGCATAGCGGCGTAGGCGTCGTCCGGTGCCGCGTTCCACTCGCTGATGCGCTCAGTCAGCCCCGTCGCGGGCCTATCACGAAGGGCCGAGACGAGCTGGGACACGAAGGCCGTGGACCCCAAGGCGGCGCCCGCTTGCAGGCGTTGCATGATGGGTTGCTCGTGCTCGGCCACATCTGGGTCTTGAGCGGGGAGTATCTTCTCGAGGGCGAGGAGGTTTGCGTGTAGTGAAGCGGTACCCAGAACCCCATGGCCAGGTTACGGCATACAACCGGTCTCCGGTCCATTAACCCCATGTACGGCGTGTTCCGTGCCGTGAAGCCCCGCATCGGCAACCGATGCACCGCCAGCGGAGATTTGTGTATCAGAATATCAGGAATCAACAGGGTTTTATTTTCATATTGTTTCCGTCAATTTTTACGCTTCCGTTCTGATACTCACTGTTTTGACTGCTGGCGGTTGGATCGCGACTTTACCGTAACCGCCAGTTCAACTGTTTATAATGGAAATTTTAACGCAATCCGTCACGAAGGCTCCAAAGCCTTCAGGAACTGCATGGACGCTTCCGCAATTTTCACATCTTACACTCGCAACCTTAATCCGAATTTTTCAGGATGTCGAAATCGGATTTTCGACTTCCACATCCCCGCACTTGATTTGACCTCTTTCGAGTGGACCTACGTGCTTCCCTATGCACGAATCAACTTTCCTTTTATCCTGCCCTCCATTTGTCTTAAAGATATGGGCAAAAATAAGTTGATTCGTGAGGCCACTTGTGAAGGTCATATCTCGTGTTGCTTGCGAGGAATGACAATAAGGAAACGTGGGATGTATTCACAATACTCCCGACGTAATTTAGGAAGCATTATATGCCTTGCGTCTCCACACGTGCGCGCTAGTGTAATGGATCATGGTCAAGAGGGTAGAGTTTGCGTTACAACTCATTGGCCATGATATTGCGTGCGTTCAGATAACTTTCGAGTGTAGCGCGCAGGTGTTGGTGTTGCATAGGAACTCTCCTTGAGTTCCTATGAGCGATTGACACAAAGTTATGCCCTTGGAGGGGCATGACATATCGTGGTGGGAGCTACATTTTTGGGCAATATGTGGTATGTGCCATGTGTTGTGTTGCGTGCCCATTTGGCGGGTCCATTACTCCAAGCCAAGCCCGCCAATGGACCTCATATTGTGCAAGCCCCTTCCCCATACTCCCTACAGTCAATTGCAAGCCTAACCTTCGTGAAGGGAAGCTTGTGTGGCGATCCCGAAGCGATGCGTTGGGAGCAAGGTGTGTGTTTTGCAATTTTCCATATTTTCATGTGCCCACTTGGGAAGTAGCGCTCGTAACCTTTCAAGGCGCCCCAAGTGGAGCACATATGTGGGATCGAAGGTCATTGGTGTCACGTCATTGTGTGTAGAAGGATTAAGTGATTGCACGATCCAAGCCGAAGATATTATAATATAATTATGCACCTTTCAAGGCACTTTTGTGTGTGCTTGTGCCAATTTTGCCATTTTTGGCCCGTCATGATGTCAAGTGGCGACCGTGTATCTCAACGTTGCGCTTGATTGACATCATGACCCAAGTATGCTATGCGGCTACATACTTCGGTGCCCAACATATCTTGGACCCGGCGAATAACTCCTCTTAGGCTTGGCATACCGTGGCCGCCATGTTGGCGATTTGGGACTATCCCAAATCATGGGCTCACTTGGCGACCCTGCCATTCCCAATATCGGAGGAGTTGGGCGACGCCCAAAAGGTATGTTGGACCAATATGACTTGATACCAATCCTATGGCACACTCCGGTCCGAGTCGGGCATGTGCCTCATTTGCCCCAACCATGAGTGTGCGCATTTTTGGCCATTTTGAGCATTTTTCCACTTTTGCTGCCCACCGTGCCCCATGTTCTAACCTTCGTGCACGCCGGACGCATGGACCAATGGACCATATATGACATGGGTGTTATGGGTAATGGTCCCCATGGTCCACACACCACGTGGGCGAAGCGGAGCCACCTTCGTTAAGGCGCTAGCCCAAAGTGAGTGTGGGCAATTTTGCAATTTTGACATTTGTGGACCCAATTGGGATCATCACCACGCCGAGTGGCATGGAGATCTTTGTGAGCCAAAAGCATGGGAGTCTTCATTGGACTCCCGGTGGATCGCGTATGGAATGGCGGATCCGATCTTCAAGCCGGCGTGGAGATATACTATTGGGAGCACACCGAATTTTGGCTCATTTCAAGCAGCCAAAATGACCCAATTTTGGGACCCCAATTTCCCCCTTCCGTGTGGTCAATTGGCGGCCCCATTTCTCTAAGCCCATAGGGAGCCCGGACCTAAATCCAAGTTGTACACTCAGATAGAAGTCCTAGGTCCTGCCTCCTACCCTGCGAGCCATTGGCCTTAACTTGGCCGGGCGAGCCACGCGTGGGAATGACGCCAATTTTGGTGATTTTGGCATCATGACCCCACATGACTCATCCGTGTTGCCCTGATGCCGGGACCTCAGAGGGAACCAGGTTGGGTGAGGGCTCCAGGGGGTTCGTACTCGAAGAGCATAGGGTCAGTTGCCTCGTCCCTACCTCTGGCGGGTCCGAACGAGGGGTCAATTTTGGGGATTTTTGAGTTAATTTCAGTTTGGGCTGAAACAGCCCATTTTCAGCTACCAACTCCTGGGTGATAATGGCGGGGCCATATCTCTGGCTCAGAGTGGAGTTGGGACCTGCCATTGAGGGAGCATAGGGAGCCACTGTCGGTTGGCCTTGGAGCGCATTGGTTTCCAAGAACTCGCCTGTGGCTGGGCGGTACACCCCCCCTATTGGCAGGGTTTCGGGGTCCGGACTGAGCAGGGCATGGGTTGTGTTTGAGCCCCCGCCCCCATCAGCCACTGAGAGGGTCGGACCTGGGATTGGGATATGAGTTGGGACTGAGTGTCTATTGTCCTGTAATGCCCTTACCCCACTCCAGTCTTAACCCCATGTGTACATATCCTGATGTGTTTCTGTACATACTTTCGTTCCCTCTTTGCAGAGTGGCAAGGATTCTGAAACGCTTTGTCACATGACACAGGCGTATTGATGCCCTTGTGAGCGTAGTGCCTTGCCTGCCTGCTCACCTGTGCGTGTCACCGCAGTGTCCCGTGGCCGGCCCCCCACGGGAACGCGTCAAAAGCGTTTCACCGCGGCGGGGTTACCCAGCCCCCGCGTGCCACTCGGGGCCACCAAGCCCGAGCAGCGCGGCGCAGCTCGCAGCTCGCAGCGCAGCGCAGCGTCTCGCAGCGCAGCGCAGCGGCTCGCCGCGCCACTCAGCGACAGCGCCGAGTTCGTCACGGAGCCTGCAGCGCCGTCCAGAGCATCGCCCTGACCGCGCAGCAACCGTGAAAGAGGTGCACAGACCAGGACTCCTGCATCAGCCCCATCGGCCGACCCGGAGTCCCATCGGCCGACCAGCAGGGCCGCGTCAACCACCTCCACAACCACCGGCTGACCAGCACCAGCCGCACTTCCAATCCAGTGCTGCAGCACCCTCCTCAACAACCACAACCAGTTCGTTGAGTTGAACGAGTGCACATCAAGGACTTCAAGACCATCTACGCCCCCGCTGCCATGGTGAATTGGCAGGAAGCGGGCAGGACGTGGCCGCGGCCCCACCCCCATGCAGCACGCCTGCTGCGTGGGTTGGTTTGGGACCAGCACTACCGCCACAGCCACCCCCAGTGCGAAGGCGGCATGCCCAGGAGCTTCGAGCTCCGCACGGACATCGCCCCCGACCGCCTGCAGGCCGTGGAGGACTGGCTGCGGGCGGAAGGGTACGAGTACCGCCACCAGCAGAGGCGCTGGAGGACGTGGACCCGGACGGACAGGCCCGGCGAAGGCCTGCGTCCCGACGGGATTGAGGAGGACGAGGAGCCCAACGTGTACCCGTCGGGCGCCTCGATCAACGTCTCCTTGTGGGACGTGATCGAGAAGAACTTCCCGGAACCGGGGAGCGAGCGCAGGCTGCAGGGCAGCAGCAGCGCGTCTCCGGGGAAGGAGAAGCGGTCCGCCGGGGACAAGAAGAGGGACCGGAGGTGGCGGGAGTACCAGGAGTCCCTGGCCGCCGAAGCCGCCCAAGGCGCCAAGGGCGGAACCCCAGCCCCCAGTCCCCAACGGGCCAATGGTGGTCACCACCCCGGCTCCACCACCCTTGGCGACTACATCCAAGTCGCCAAGCAGACCCAGGCCAAGCCCCGTCCGCTGCTCCTGAGGGCCCGGCAGGCCCCAGCAGGCCCCAGCAGCGACGTGGAGTCGGCCCACCGCGGGAGGATGCCGGCCGACCAGGCCAGCTCCAGCAGCAGCGTCGCTCCCGAAAGGGACGTGGCGCGCGCCTGTGAGCGCGCCTGTGGGGTGCCCTGCAACCGTCGGGTTGCCCGGCAACGGGCCAGGCAGTACAGCGCTGCCGTGGAGGGCGCCGCCGGCATCGCCCAGGAGGAGGCTGCGGAGTGGGCGCATGGCATGGCCATCCACGCCCAGACCGTGGCGGCCATTGCGGCCGGACTCACGGCCGTAGCCGCCCATGGGGCAGCGACTGCCCAGGTCAACGGTGAGTTGGCGGCAGCCGACGAGGAAGCCCGCCTGACGCAGGAGGCCATTGCCTGCAAGGAGGCCGAAGTGAAGGCGCTGGAAGAGGCGCTTGCCCAAGAGAGGGCAAAGAAGGAGGCGGAGGAAAGGGCCCACGCCGAAGCGACGGCTAAGGCCCAGGAGGACGCCGCCAAGAAGGAAGCCATCGAGGCCGCGCGACGGAAGGTCGCTGAGGAGAAGGCCAAGACGGAGGCGGAGCTGGCAGCGTTGGAAGCGCAGAAGGCGCGGCTGCAGCAGGCCCGGGAAGCCGAGGCGGCTCGTGCTCGGGAGGAAGCCGAAGCGCGAGCTGCCGCAGCCACCGCCGCCGCAATGGAGGAGGCAGAGGCCAAACTCCGCCGCGAGACTCCCCCGGGAGCATCACGAGTGGAGACCCTTCGAAAGCTTTTCGAAGGGGACGCCTCCTCCAGGATGGCGCTGGATGAGGCCGACACGGGCAGCAGTGGGAGCGGTGGCACCACCGCCCGTCGACGGAGGAAGGGCAAGGGGAAGACCCCTGAGAGGCCGCGGAGGCCAGCGGGTGGGCACCCCCACGACAGTGACCCCTTCTTCACCGCCAGTGACGGGGATGAACGAGGCCGCCAACATCGCCAAGTGGTGGCTTGGACGGGCGGAGGAGGCGGAGACGTCCCCATGGAAGGTGAGGATGAGGATCCCCCTCCTCCCTACCGGAGCTCGGAGTCTTCCGAGACCGAGACGCCCAGGTGGGGCAACATGGACGAGGATGACGACATGGACTTCGGCATCATGCGCCCATCCTCGGACCCACCGAGGCGACCCGGCGGAGACCCACCGGGACCCCCTGGCGGAGGACCATCAGGACCCCCTGGAGGACGCCCACCGAGTGGACCCCCTGGAGGCGGACCACCGGGCGGGGGAGGACCCCCTGGACCGAGCGGACCCGGCGGAGGCCCTCCTGGAGGACCCCCTGGGGACCCCGACGACCCACCAGGGAACGGCGACCCGGATACCACCTGGCGGTGGATTGTCTACCTCCGCAGGAGGGTCTTTGCCCTCGAGTGCGAGGTAGACACGGGCAAGGTCGAGATGGCTCGCATCTCTGGGGTCGCCGCGCGCGCGCAGAAGGAGCTGGACATCGCCAGGGCCGAGACCAAGTCGCTGACCAACGTCGTCAGCGGCCTGCAGGAGAGGCTGGATGCGCTGGAGGCCCGTGGGAGCGTCGGCAGCGACCACCCACCCCTGGAGTCTGGCTCGTCGGACGACGGCTGGGGACCCGGACCAGGTCCAGGCAGACCCCACGCCCCCGGCGGAGCCCCCAGGAGTCGCCCCAGCGCCAGTGCCCCCTCTCTCACCGCCCCCTCTCACCGCAGCGCGGGCCGCCGCAATGAGCGCGTGCCGCCCGGCAGTGGCAGTGAGGAATGGCGTGATGAGTGGCTCAGCGCGGAGTACCGCAACCGCCGTGCTCCACCGCGGACGCCTGTACGCCCCCAACGCCCGGCACCAGCCCCGGTGCCAATCCCAACGGCTGGAGGACGTTATGGTGGACTCAGGGACGAGGTCCCCAGAGGAGACGTGGAGTGGGATGTCGGCGAAGGTGAGGACCTGGACCTGGACCTGGAGGAGTTCGACATCAGCCCGCCGCGTGGCGTACGACGGGAGGCCGCTGAACGCAGCCGCCGGCGCCGTGATGAGGATGCGTACATGGATGCAGTACGGCGTGAACATTTTGGTTCAGCGTACGTGGAGGAACCGCGGCGTAGCCACAGGGGTTCCATGGAGGAGATGGACGTGGCAGCCGTGGGAGTCCGTGGGCGAGGCCGATGGGAACCTCGGTCGACCTCGCGGCCGGCGTTCATGGTCTCTAAGGCCGCGGATGCCGCCGTGTGGGAAGACTTGAAGGACATCAAGCCCCCCATGTACGACGGCAACCCCCTCAACCTCGACCGCTTCTTGGAGAAGCTGGACGATTGGGGGCTGACCGTCACTGAAGACCTGCCTCCCGCTGATGCGGAGAAGTATGTCTTCAAACGGTTCAGGTACCGCCTGCCGGAGGTGCTCGGAGAGCTATACTTCATGGCGACCAAGGAGGGGAAAATCAAGACCCTCAAGGAAGCCAAGAAGTGGCTCAACGAGCAGGAGCGGGTGGACGCTCCGCAGGTGGCGGCCAAGCGCTGGAAGTCCATCAAGCTTGAGCATGATGGACGGGAGATCCGCCTACGAGAGTGGCGAGACTTCCGAGGGAAATACACCCTCTTCCGCCGCAACGTGGAGGATTGGAACGAGGGTGACGAGCAGGCTCGCCTGCTCTCCATGCTGCCGGAAGCATGGATCAAGAGGGTCACCAAGGAGGAATCCAAGCGGGCCAAGTCCAACCACACGGTCAAGATGATGCTCCCCAAAGAGTATCATACGAACGTGGTGGCTTGGGCGAAGAAGAACGTGGCCCGGGATGTCAAACGGCACTCCCTGCGGAACGCTCTTCTCATCACCGTCTCGGGCGATCGCGAGAAGACCGCGATGTGGCGCCTTGACGATTGTGAGTTGAGCGGCCAGACCATCCGTCTGCAGCCCATCCCGGCGCGGATGAGCTGCGACGAGATCCTGGAGTGCGTTGGCGAGGAAGTACTCAAGGAGTACCGAAACCTCCACCACACCCGCGGGTTGAGGCCCGGCGACCGCGACGTCAACTACGTTGGCGAGGAACCTGGCGGGGAAGATGCCATGGACCCAGCGGGAGCCGGCGGCGATGAGACTCTCGTCGACGATGACGACGACGATGAGCCCGCCGAAGTGGCCGTTTGCGCCTTCGTGGCCAAGAACCTGAACGCGGGGAGCAAACCGGGAAACTGGAAGCCCCTGCAGCAGGGTTGGAGGAAGCAGGAGAAGAGGGACCCTCACCGTATTGGCGACCCTCCGCTGTCCTTTGGGGAGTTCATACGAGCTCACCCTCAGGGCTGTTTCGTGTGTTATGGGAGGAAGCGAGGCTTCAACCATGACCACCGAACATGCCCCATCCACAAGGCCGACACGGAGGCTTACAAGAAGGCGCACGGGTCGAAGAAGCGTGCGCCCGCGGGTATCCGGGAAGCCAAGATGGAGGTGGATAAGGACGAGCTGGCCAAGCTGATGTCGTCGGTTGGGACCGAATTGGCCAAGGAGATCCAGGAGATCAAGCGGAATTGGGTCCCCAGATCGGACAACAAGAACAAGGAGAACAACCAGAATGACCAGAACAAGGACAAGGACAAGAACAAGGGTAAGAAAGGGGGAAGGAAGAAGGGCATCAACGACGTTGAGGCCGAGGAGAACACCCCCTCTTCCACAACCGACGCCCCCTAGCGGAGCCCCTGCAGCCAAGGGCCCCAGCTTGGGCGGTCGCAGGATGGTGACGTGGGAAGCGCCGAACCATCCCGCTAGGGACTCGATAAGCACAAGGGGAATGCCGCGGGCCGAAGGCCCGGTCCGGCACCCAGTCGCGGAGGCGGGGTGAGGGCAAGTGAAGGCACGAACCCTTGCACCCGTCCGTCCTTCGCGACCAAGAATGTGTTTGATGTACTACAAGATCTATCCGAGAGTATCGGAGGATCACCCGGACCGCAGCTGGATGCTGCAGATGGGCAGCCTGAGCCCATTGTCCACGACCTGCACCAGTCGCTTGTGGAGCTTCTGGAACGGCCGGAGATCCTGAGTTTGCACGCCGTGCGCCGTGTCGGTCGCGAGCGGCAGTTGCATCTTAAGGTCCGTGCCTTATGCGGGGAAGTGGAAAAGGTTTTCGACGTGTTGGTCGACACGGGAGCCCAAGTCAGCTTGGTCAAGGCTGGCCTACTTCCACCAGAGTGTCTGACCGACAGTCGGAAACCTGTCAGGCTGAAGGTGGCGAACGGCCAGTACATGGTGGGAGGCACGAAGGAAGCGGCCATCGGGCTGCAGTTCGTGAACCATCGTGAGCTGAGTCGCCCAGACCTCGGCAAGGAAATCCTCCTGCACGGTCGCTTCTACGAGGCCGAGATGGACTGGGACATGATCGTTGGGTACGACTTCATGATGGAGACGGACTCCGGCGTTCTCCCGGCCCAGGCCTCGATGACCCTGTACCAGGACGACCAGCTCTCGTGGCTTTCGTCACCTGAGCACCATGTGGAATGCCAATGGATCCACCCCGAACGCAATCAGCTCGAAGTGGCCGCGCTGGACACTGAGCCAACTGGTCCTGCAAACCAGGAGTACGGCGTAAGGCCGGAAGTGGCGAGCCGAGTTGTCGCGGACTTGGGAGCTTCGGATCTGGCCCTGGATGCGTTCTCTTCAGGAACCTCCGCCCATCTGCGGGTGTGTGAGAAGTACTGGAGCGCACAGGACTCCGCGTGGAAGAAGCACTGGGGTCCGCATCAGGGCTTGATGTGGATCCATTGCCCCCGTTGGGACATTCCAAGAGCGATAGCGAAGATTCGCAAGGACCGCTCCAAGGCAGTGCTAGTTGTTCCTATGGGATGCACCGAGGAGGAAAGTACCCGACATTGGGTAGCCTCATTGACCAACATGACCTTAAACAAGGTCGTCCTACCGGCTGGAGAGAGTGTCTATCAGGACGCTAAGGGACAGCCCATGCCTCCCCAGAGATGGCCAACAGAATTCCACTATGTGGATGGGGGCCTTGATCAGGCCGACGCCACGGACTTCGTGTGTGTCAACCGCATCATAGCAGAGCCCTGGCGGCAATGCTTTGCGGTTCCCCCTGTTGACATCGAAGAATCGGATTCGGAAGACCCTCTCACTGAAGAGGAGTGGGATCTGGTTCAGGGGTATATGGATCAGCCCTTTCACCACTGGGGAAACCAGCGTGAGGGCAAAGGCCGGGACAAAGCCTGGTGGGGAGTGGACTCAATCGTCTCTGGTTCCTATGACGGGAATACCTTCGTACAGAAGCTGCTGGATCACATGTCCAGCCAAGACGAGCCGCCTGGCGGTAACCCACCCACCTACGGCGATCTATTCCGAGGCAAGACCAGAGATGGCCCTTTGGGCCACCTGGGAAGACCACCTGAGCCGATAGCGAGCGGGGTCGCTACCCCTCAAGTAAGCTCCGTGGTTCAAGTGCCCGGAAAAGCCAAGGCGGAGTCCGATGACTGCCTCAAGATCCAGGCGTTGAGGGCCAGGCTGAAGCAGAAGTATGGTGACACCTTCTTCAGCGGACAACCTGTGTTCCCTCCACCGGTGCGTGGACCGTATGGCGAGGCCAAGATACGACTGAAGCAGGACCCCCGCGTGTATCGGCACCGGGAGTTTGCCCTGAGGGGCGAGAGGAAAGAGGCCATGGAGAAGATCCTCCGTGACTTCATCCGGAGAGGCTGGCTTGAGCCGTGCCACTCCGAGTGGGCCTCTCCCTGCTTCGTCGTCCCCAAGAAGGTTGCCGGTGAGTGGCGGCTCTCGGTCGACTACCGCGGCCTGAACGCCCAAACGCAGCACGACAGCTATACGCTGCCCCTCATTGAGGACATGCTGCAAAAACAACACCGGCGGAGGATCTTCACGGTGATTGACCTGAAACATGGTTATCATCAGATGCCTCTCGCCGAGGAGTCTCGTGCCTGCACAGCCATGAGCACCCCACTTGGACCTCTCCAGTGGAAGGTGATGCCCATGGGCGTTACCAACGGCAATGCGGCTTTTCAGCGGATGCTGGAGAACCTGCTTGAGCCGGTGCGCGACTGTGCGGACCCCTTCGTGGACGACGTGATCATCGCGTCCGGGGACCCCAGCATGAGCTACGAGGAGCTCCTGGAGGCACACGAGAGGGACGTCACTCGAGTGCTGGACCTTCTGGTTCGGCACAAACTCACGGGCAGCAGTGACAAGGCCACCATTGCGGTAAGCGAGGTGGTCTTCGCTGGCCACGTAGTTGGGAACGGGCAGCGAAAGCCCATACCTGGCAAGGTGGCGGCGATTGAGCACTGGGAAAAGCCCAAGACGGTCTCTGAGCTACGGGCGTATCTGGGGTTCTGCAATTACTACTCGGGGTATATCAAAATGTATGCCGAGTATGCAGCCCCCATGAAGACCATGCTCAAGGGCAACCGAGAGGAGACCAAGAAGGGGTCCAAGAAGGCTCTGGTCTGGACAGCTGAGTCCGACCGTGCCTTTGAGGGGATGAAGCAGGCGCTGCTATCCGCAGTGGGTCTGCACCTCGTGGATCCCGACCGAGGGTTCGTCCTGCGCACCGACGCTTCCGACTACGCCATTGGGGCTGTGTTGGAGCAAGTGCTTGACGACGGGAGGCACGTGCCCGTGGCCTTCTGGAGCCGAGTCCTGGCGGAAGGCCAGAGACGGACGTGGACGCCCCGTGAAAAGGAGGCGTATGCCATCGTCATGGCTCTCAGGAAATGGGCCGGGTACATAGCCCTCCATCCCGTCACCGTCTGCACCGACCATCAGAGTCTGCAGTCGTGGCACAAGGAGCACGTGGACACACCCTCTGGTCCCGCCTCCCGACGGGCAAGATGGCACGAGACCTTGGCCAAGTTCGACCTTACGGTTGTTTACATTCCTGGAAAGGATAACACCGTGGCGGACTGTCTCAGTAGGTGGGCCTATCCCGCCAGCAAGGGCATGCAGGACATCTCTGCCCATGGCGATGAGGCTGAGACCGCTGAAGCCAAGAGAATCATCGAAATGGAGCGCCTGATGGAGGAGGAGGGTGCCAAATGCTTCGTCGTCATGGCCGCAGATGCCCCCCTCGCGACGAGGGTGAGCAGAGCGGTCAGAGTACTCGCCCCTGAGGGAGCTGAGTCCGACAAGCACCTCTTCCCAGAGTCTTGCCTCCAGGACGACTGGACCGACGACTACGCCAAGTCTGAGGCCTTTGCGGCCGAGTATAGGGCTGTGACAGACCCTGACGACGGGCAGAAGTGGCCAAAGGGGCTGACTGAGGAAGATGGCAAGCTCTACCGGAATGGTAAGCTGCTAGTCCCAGAGTCCCGGGTGCTCGAGCTGTGTGAAGCTTGGCACCACCACATGCTGCACCCAGGGGTCAAGAAGCAAGCCCTTGACATGCAGCGCCGGTTCGAGATCGACCATATCGTTCTCTACACCGCCATCAAGAAGGGCAGGAAGGGTTGCTCGGTCTGTCAGGCCTGCAATCCCGACAACCGGAACGTCAAGGGGGAACCCCAATGGACCCCGGGTCCTGACCAGCCCATGGAGAGCGTGGCCATGGACGTCTTCTCCATGCCCGAAGTGCACATTGGCAAGGAGACCTTTGACTGCGTGGTTCTCTGTGTGGACCGCCACAGCGGCTACGTTGTAGCCGTTCCGGCACGCAAAAAGGGGTTGCTTGCCAAGGAACTGGCAGTCATGATGATTCGTCATTGGCTGACCGTCTTTGACATCCCCCGCACCATTTGCAGTGACCGAGGGCCCCAGTTTACTGGTGGCTGGTTCAAGGCTATGTGTTCCCTCATGGGAATACGTCATGCCAAGAGCGTCGCCTATCTCAGCCGGTCTAACGGCCGTGCTGAAGTGGCTGGACGGCAGCTGTTCGAGAAGCTGCGCAAGATCCACATCACCAATCCACGGCGGAACTGGTTCGAGGAGATGTGGCCTGCTCTGAAGGCCCATCATGACACCCCCACTCCGGGCGGTTTGTCCCCTCACCAGATTCTGTTTGGCAGGGACCCCCTGGGTAGGGGACTTCCCTTGTCTGGTGATGGCATGGCTATGGATGCCAAGGAGTTCTTCGCGCGGCAAGAGCAAACGGCGCGGGACATCCGCCAGCAGCTTGAGAAGGAGCATGCTGAGCGTCAGAAGTCCGCCCCGAGCTCGACAGCGCAGAAGTTCAGGGTGGGAGACCCGGTGTGGGTGATCAGACCCCGCCCCATGGGCACCCACCGCACCAAGACCTGGTTCACACCCGGAGAGGTGGTGCGCAGGATTGGTGAGGGCACCTACCGCATCAAGGTGGGTCACGGACAGTTCCGGGAGCGCCACGAGAGTCAACTCCGTGTGCGGGAACCCGACCTCCGTGGCCAACATGTGTCCCTGAGCTATGCCGCACATGAGGCCGATTCGGAAGACGACTACGCTGAGCAGGACGACTATACAGTCGAGAAGATCCTCGCTCAGCGTCCGAAGGCCTCGGCACCTGGAGGTCTGGAGTTCAAGGTTCGTTGGCGAGGCTATGGGCCGTCCCACGACACCTGGGAACCCGTCTCCTCGTTCGTGCCGCGGGTCAATACTCCCTTCATGGAGTACATCCGCAAGCACAAGACCAAGATCCATGTTTCGGACTTGGCAGCACTCACCCGGGCGATTGCAGCCAGGGGTGCCTGATCAGCGCCCTGAGCTCTCCCCTGATGTGCTTTGAGGCGCTTGTGAGGCCGACGGATCGTCCCTCACTTGCTTGCTCTCTCTCGTCTTCCGGTGACCTGCCATCGGAGTGGCCATATACCCCCCCCTGCTGAATCCAGAGGAGGATGGCCCCTCTCTTCTTCTATTCGTCACTCACCCCCCTGCTGAATCCATGGGAAACCAGGTAAAGCAACTGACCTTCATTTTTCTGAGCTCTGGGGGCCTTGAAGCCCATACGTCGTTGCGCAACGGATGCCGCTGTCATCGGCATTGCGAATTTTTGGTGTGTGGTCTGGTTCCATGGCACTTGCGGAATCCAGACCAGTCGACGTGTGTCTCGAGACTATATATGCCTGAACTCAGGCGTTATCCTGTCCACCCTCCTGCATTGCCTTATCCTGACCGTGGCGTGGTTTGGCGCTCTGTCCAGAGCGTGTTTACACGCCTATTTACCCAGATTATTGCTTGTTTTTTCTGCCCTCCAGGATATGTGCATCTGTATGTTAAGTGTCATCAGCCCATCGCTGAGGGATGGACTGTTTTTCACCACGAATCGGGATACAGAGGCGCCTTGAGTCGCCGTTTACATGTTCCTACCGCCTGGTCCAGCCTGGACCAGTACCTGAATACAGATGCTACTGTTTGAGTGCCTGTGATACCGTGTTGCCCTATTCGCTGTGATGTGTGGAGATCCTGATGGCGCCAGGCGGGAAGCCCAGTTGCCTGACTACACTCCCAGCGGTCCGCCACTGTCAGTCCCAGTGTGAGCCTACCGATTCGCAGACGCACTTGCATTCGGATGGCGGCCTCCGGTGCTCCTGACCTCGGTCAGTCTGCCTGGGAAACTGGTGGTTTGAGGAGTCGACGCCTCCGCCCACACTGCATGAGGACTCCCTCATGTATGGCCTTCGTGGCAGTAGGGCGAGGGAAAAGACGGCCTTGATGCCCGATCCCTTAATGAGGAGTTCCCTTAAGATCTGGGGTTCTTAAGGAGTTCGACTATGGCACTCTGGACTCGCGTCGTATGGATATGGACATGGTGCGCCCGAGGAAGGACCCGTGGGGACTCTCCCCAGTCGGCGGGCCTTGGGAAGCTTGGGGTAGCCTGATGTATCTTTGTGGTCGCTCTCGACCTGTGGGACCACCTCGGTCGTCGTGTGTCGCCTATGTTGGCCGTGTATGCCACTGCCACTGTGGTGGTGACCGTAGCAGCCGGCACCCGGTGCGCCTGGTATGGGTTAAAGGGTCCTTTGGATGCCGAACAATCGCCGCCAGGACCCGGGACTTGATACTTGATACTATACATGTGCTACGAGCTTATACAAAAGCATACCTATCTTACTGTGACTTACTGAAGTGAGGATGTGACACCCCCCCCCCCCCTTCAGACGAGGGTCCTGGGTACCCGCTGCCATGCTTGAGTGTTATCGAGCCCCCCCCAGGGTTTGCTCTAAGGAGGGGGGTGACGCGGTACCCAGAACCCCATGGCCAGGTTACGGCATACAACCGGTCTCCGGTCCACTAACCCCATGTACGGCGTGTTCCGTGCCGTGAAGCCCCGCATCGGCAACCGATGCACCGCCAGCGGAGATTTGTGTATCAGAATATCAGGAATCAACAGGGTTTTATTTTCATATTGTTTCCGTCAATTTTTACGCTTCCGTTCTGATACTCACTGTTTTGACTGCTGGCGGTTGGATCGCGACTTTACCGTAACCGCCAGTTTAACTGTTTATAATGGAAATTTTAACGCAATCCGTCACGAAGGCTCCAAAGCCTTCAGGAACTGCATGGACGCTTCCGCAATTTTCACATCTTACACTCGCAACCTTAATCCGAATTTTTCAGGATGTCGAAATCGGATTTTCGACTTCGACATCCCCGCACTTGATTTGACCTCTTTCGAGTGGACCTACGTGCTTCCCTATGCACGAATCAACTTTCCTTTTATCCTGCCCTCCATTTGTCTTAAAGATATGGGCAAAATAAAGTTGATTCGTGAGGCCACTTGTGAAGGTCATATCTCGTGTTGCTTGCGAGGAATGACAATAAGGAAACGTGGGATGTATTCACAATACTCCCGACGTAATTTAGGAAGCATTATATGCCTTGCGTCTCCACACGTGCGCGCTAGTGTAATGGATCATGGTCAAGAGGGTAGAGTTTGCGTTACAACTCATTGGCCATGATATTGCGTGCGTTAAAATAACTTTCGAGTGTAGCGCGCAGGTGTTGGTGTTGCATAGGAACTCTCCTTGAGTTCCTATGAGCGATTGACACAAAGTTATGCCCTTGGAGGGGCATGACATATCGTGGTGGGAGCTACATTTTTGGGCAATATGTGGTATGTGCCATGTGTTGTGTTGCGTGCCCATTTGGCGGGTCCATTACTCCACGCCAAGCCCGCCAATGGACCTCATATTGTGCAAGCCCCTTCCCCATACTCCCTACGGTCAATTGCAAGCCTAACCTTCGTGAAGGGAAGCTTGTGTGGCGATGCCGAAGCGATGCGTTGGGAGCAAGGTGTGTGTTTTGCAATTTTCCATATTTTCATGTGCCCACTTGGGAAGTAGCGCTCGTAACCTTTCAAGGCGCCCAGAGTGGAGCACATATGTGGAATCGAAGGTCATTGGTGTCAAGTCATTGTGTGTAGAAGGATTAGGTGATTGCACGATCCAAGCCGAAGATATTATAATATAATTATGCACCTTTCAAGGCACTTTTGTGTGTGCTTGTGCCAATTTTGCCATTTTTGGCCCGTCATGATGTCAAGTGGCGACCGTGTATCTCAACGTTGCGCTCGATTGACATCATGACCCAAGTATGATATGAGGGTACATACTTCGGTACCCAACATATCTTGGACCCGGCGAATAACTCCTCTTAGGCTTGGCATACCGTGGCCGCCATGTTGGCGATTTGGGACTATCCCAAATCATGGGCTCACTTGGCGACCCTGCCATTCCCAATATCGGAGGAGTTGGGCGACGCCCAAAAGATATGTTGGACCAATATGACTTGATACCAATCCTATGGCACACTCCCGTCCGAGTCGGGCATGTGCCTCATTTGCCCCAACCATGAGTGTGCGCACTTTTGGCCATTTTGAGCATTTTTCCACTTTTGCTGCCCGCCGTGCCCCATGTTCTAACCTTCGTGCACGCCGGACGCATGGACCAATGGACCATATATGACATGGGTGTTATGGGTAATGGTCCCCATGGTCCACACACCACGTGGGCGAAGCGGAGCCACCTTCGTTAAGGCGCTAGCCCAAAGTGAGTGTGGGCAATTTTGCAATTTTGACATTTGTGGACCCAATTGGGATCGTCACCACGCCGAGTGGCATGGAGATCTTTGAAAGCCAAAAGCATGGGAGTCTTCATTGTACTCCCGGTGGATCGCGTATGGAATGGCGGATCCGATCTCCAAGCCGGCGTGGAGATATACTATTGGGAGCACACCGAATTTTGGCTCATTTCAAGCAGCCAAAATGACCCAATTTTGGGACCCCAATTTCCCCCTTCCGTGTGGTCAATTGGCGGCCCCATTTCTCTAAGCCCATAGGGAGCCCGGACCTAAATCCAAGTTGTACACTCAGATGGAAGTCCTAGGTCCTGCCTCCTACCCTGTGAGCCATTGGCCTTACCTTGGCCGGGCGAGCCACGCGTGGGAATGACGCCAATTTTGGTGATTTTGGCATCATGACCCCACATGACTCATCCGTGTTGCCCTGATGCCGGGACCTCAGAGGGAACCAGGTTGGGTGAGGGCTCCAGGGGGTTCGTACTCGAAGAGCATAGGGTCAGTTGCCTCGTCCCTACCTCTGGCGGGTCCGGACGAGGGGTCAATTTTGGGGATTTTTGAGTTAATTTCAGTTTGGGCTGAAACAGCCCATTTTCAGCTACCAACTCCTGGGTGATAATGGCGGGGCCATATCTCTCGCTCAGAGTGGAGTTGGGACCTGCCATTAGGGGAGCATAGGGAGCCACTGTCGGTTGGCCTTGGAGCGCATTGGTTCCCAGGAACCAGCCTGTGGCTGGGCGGGACACCCCCCCTATTGGCAGGGTTTCAGGGTCCGGACTGAGCAGGGCATGGGTTGTGTTTGAGCCCCCGCCCCCATCAGCCACTGAGAGGGTCGGACCTGGGATTGGGATATGAGTTGGGACTGAGTGTCTATTGTCCTGTAATGCCCTTACCCCAGTCCAGTCTTAACCCCATGTGTACATATCCTGATGTGTTTCTGTACATACTTTCGTTCCCTCTTTGCAGAGTGGCAAGGATTCTGAAACGCTTTGTCACATGACACAGGCGTATTGATGCCCTTGTGAGCGTAGTGCCTTGCCTGCCTGCTCACCTGTGCGTGTCACCGCAGTGTCCCGTGGCCGGCCCCCCACGGGAACGCGTCAGTAGTGGGGCAAAGGCAGCGTCTCCATATTTGAAATCATGCGCTAGCAGCGCGGATTCCTCCTTTTCGTAGACCACGAGGTGGGCTTGTTGGTGCTCGTAGGGAGGTCGCGTTGGTTTGAACGACACGTACGTGCCAAGGAACCCCGCTTGGACGCGCAAGTCGAGAGCATGCGCCAATCCTGGGGCCACTAGGAGCACGGCGGTCTTTGGGGCCTTAGACAACTCGTATGAGGGCGGGGCCAACGTTCCGCCGGCTCGCTCGGGGGCGCCCGAAGGCGCGGACCTCGTATTGCCGTCGGATCGTGACGAAAACCGCACCAATTGCCCATCTATGCCATGAAAGAGAACAATGCCGCATGAGTGGAAGAAGCGGATAGCTAGCGTTTGGACCCCGGTTTTCATGACGTCGCACGGCGCGTGTGTGGTGTCAATCGCCACGACCAAGGAGTCTTTGGACGGGAACATCGCTCCTAAGGGCGGTGAGGCGCCCCGTCCTCCGGGCAGGTTGACGATCATCATGGTGAGCATTTCCGGGGCTTGTAGGTCTTTGTTTCCTTCCTTCCGGTCTCTAGCGATCAGGGCTCGATACACTTCGGTAGTCGGCAAAGCGTGCATGTCCCTTGCAAGGAGTTCCCGGGTGAGGAATCAGGCGCATTCGCGGACTTTAAACATGAGCTCGTCGGCAAAGCGGGATGGGAGTTCCCCATCAAACCGGTAGTAGGCCCAATGCGGGCTCTCGGAAGGAACTATGTGGCCAAACGGGTAGTAGGCATTCTTGGTGTTCACCGATACGTTTGCTAGCGCGGGGACAAACATTTCCTTCATTAACTTCATGAATGCACGGGCGTCTCCAATTTTACGTTGTTTTGGTTGAGATTTGTCTCTCTCCTCGGGCGGCGAAGGCTCAATGTGGTCAAGGAACTCTATGCTCACCTCAAAACGTAGCGTTTTGTGCAACCAGAGGTCACGCACCGTTGGATGGGCGTGCTTGGCGGCAAAGCGGAAGGGTTCAAACTTAAAATTGATGTCTTCATATCGGCACCTGTCAAAGGAAGAGGTGTTTAGGAGTAAGGCAACATAGGGCATCGTTTGATGGCCGCTCGTGCGGAACTCGTAGGAGTCTTTGCCGTTCTTTTTGACGTTGTAGGCGTCCCGAAGTTGTGCTCCGTGGATACATATCACGCTAGAAATGTAAGGAAGGAGAGGAAAAAGGGCGGACGTTGAGCCTAGCATGCGAAAGGTGGCGGCAACCACTTGAGCGTCCCACGCCAGAATAACGAACCATCCTTTGAGGTCTTTGTTCTCTTCTTTGGCTTTATCTAGCACGGTTCTTAATTGTTTAGCCCACGGGGTGGCGGTAGGCGGAGACTTCTTCGCTTCGGTTTGAGAATAGTCCAACTCATACGGCTTTAGGTAGAAACGCTTGTGCTTGAACAAAAGCTTTTCAAGCTCATTGTAGTTATTGTGCGCAACGGAAGAGACCCTGCCTCGGTCTAGAATTTCCGTGGAGTTGCTCCCAACAAAGGCGGATTGAATATCGGTGCCTTCCACATCCAGGTAGAACTCGGAGTAGTCTTGTAGACGGCGGTAAACTTCGGGAACGAAGATGCGTTGGCGTGTGTCAAATATTTTGCCTTCAACGGCTTCAAATTGGCGTGACGGAAAGCGTGTTTGTAACGGCGAATTTGAGGCTTGGTGTTTTTGAAAGAGGTTTGACGGGGAATAGTTAAATAGCGTTGAAAGGCCATCGTCGGCGGCTTTGGAGCTTCCAAATAGGGTGAAATTCATGGTGTTCTCGGGATGAACGAAAAGGCAGGTGGCATCAATTGAAAGGTTGCGAGCGTAGATTTGGACTGGGGAATTGAGGTAATGATTTGAACACTGCGGGAAAGGCTCCAGAACTTGAACAGCCCAGGATTTTCACCAATCACCGAATACCCTGGACTACTGGTGGATCCATCAACAAAATGCTGAGGGTCAATCGAAAAAAAATAGACACTCAGAAAGTGTTGTGGAGGAATTCTTGGTGCCGGAGCCTTTGTCACCCAACTCATGGAATTCCAAGAGAAATTGGACGCACCGCCTCCGACCCCGCGTGACAAAATATCCCAATGGAACACCGAAGACAACACGCCTAAAACACCATCACTCGCTAACACCTCCATGGCCTCCCCTCCTTCACCACCCCTCTTCCCTCCTTCAGGAGTTACCGCACCCAACAACTCCGAGTCAACCTCAAGAACTCCTCTTCCAACCACATCCAGTCCGTCACCGCCAAACAACGACCAGCCATCGCCTTTGCCAGAGATGCATCCTCAGACCGACGGGAACACGGATGACCAACAACTCCTCACTCCTATACTGGAAGCCCACACCCACAACCCATACAGCCCAAACATGAATAACGAAGTTGGGAACAAAGCCATCTCAGACTCCCAAGAAGATCACGATTTCACCGAAGCTATCAATGTGGATCAAGACCCCTCGCCGGAAGAGAAAGCCGAGCAAACCGACACCATCGTGGTCGGCCACGATCCTACGCCCAAAGTGAACCCCATCGCTGAAGCTATCAATGTAGATCACGACCCCGCGCCGGAAGAGAAAGCCGAGAAAATTGACACCATCGAAGTCAACCACGATCCTCCGCCTGAAGAGAACCCCGAAGCTCCCTACGAAATGCCCCCTGCACATTTCGCCTCTAGCAAGGTCCCCGACGGTCTCGACTTTTTTCCAGAACTCTTCACTGCTGAGGAAGAAGACAGCCTCATTACTATGTTCGATCACCTCCAACCGAATTAAGACACCTCTATGCATCGACATCTGAAGCACTTTGGCTATGGAATGGGAGCTAATGGCACCGATATCACACGGTTGGAAGACCTACCACCCGAGTTCGGGCCTTACATTGAAAAAATTCTGCTTCAACTGTCCTCCCGCGGCATTTCTATCGATGCTCCAAACCAAGTGACTGTCGCCCGTTACGAACCTGGTTCAGGCATGGGAGATCATGTGGATGCCGAAGCGTTGGGCAAATATGTGCTAGACTTGAACCTCAAATGTCCTGTCCCCATGCACCTCCGCCATGTGAAAGGGGGACACCACTACGTCCACTGGATGGACTCCGGTTCGCTCACATGTTTGCGAGGAGAAGCGCGCTGGTCATACTTGCATCGAACTCCCAAAACTACCATGGATGATAGAAATGGCCAATACACGCAACAAGTTCTCCGATACACCATGATCTTGCGCCATTGCGAATGCCATGGTTAAAAGTCTGAAGGACGTGCTCATCGAGGCTGGCATAGCAGCCCCGTCCGCCTCGACCCTTGTGGAATTTCACATGAACACCGTGCCTTTTTTCCCTTCTCCTCCCTTAGCCCCAGATCTCACACACCTCACGGCGACCGACCTTGAGCCTACCACCCCCCCGACGGTTGCCGTACGTCCAACACATAATTCAAACACTTCTCGAATCCAGCCACCCTCCAACCCAAGAACCCCCTTCCCCCGTCCGGTGACAACCAAAATGAAAAAAGGCTACGCTCCGGCAAAGTCATCACCCAAAAGCCTAATCCACACCATCCGTGTCGTCACCCACAACACAGTAAGTAAGTAAGTAAGTAAGGGCGGCCGCGTCCGCAGCCTCATCTGACTTCTCCTTGTTTGTTTTACATGGTGGCCGCCTCTGGCGGGAAGGAGAGCTCTCCACCATCAGTTCCCCTGGCGACCCCTGTCTCACCTCACGGCCGAGAACTTCAACCAGGTTCCCTTGGGGCATGACCGGCGGTAGGCTCCCTTCAGTCGCTGCCCTCACGGTTTCAGCTCCTTCCGGTCACCCTTTGAAGGACCCCCCGGCCTTCCCCCCCTAGCACAGCCTATTGGGCGCCTGCAGGCGGGTTTCCTGTGGATAGCCCTCGCCGACAGCGGAGCATTTCTCTCTGTCAACCACATTCCACCTCTCCCGACCCCTCACGGGTTGGAGTACCCACTCGGCTCCCGGATGCACTTGGGTGTCGTCCATCCACGGCTGGAGGCCAGGGGGCGACCCTTTCCACGTTCCCCCTGGTCCCGCTCACGCGTGAACCTACGTGTACTCAGGCCATTGACCCGGGGATCTCAAGGTCAACCCTCACCCCTGCGGACACCTCACGGCCGTCCCGGAGTTCAGGGCATTTTCCCAACTTCCCGTGGTCAGGTTCCCCATGGTTGGCCCATGGTTCACCACTCCATGGCGACTGGTTTCCCAATCCCATGGGGCTGTTGCTTGGCGCTTTTGGCCTCCCTGCCCATCCCATGTCCCATTCCCCTTTGCCTCATCCCGGCACCGGCCCGTTCCCAGCGTCCCATGGACTCCCTACCCCGTTGGGCCGTTGTGTGGCTCTAGCCACACGCCCGTCCCCGCCCCGTCCCCTTGCCCCTTCATCCCGTGTTTATACCCCACCGGGTCGCCTGCAACCCTGTGGCGCGGGCCCACTGGAACCTCTTCCATCCGGGGACCGCTTCGTGCGCTTAGCACGGGTCGCTCCCTTCCCGCCCCCGTCCCTTTCCCCTGTGCCGCGGCCCCGGCCTAATCCCCTGGGCTGACGTGCGGCCCCATCCCATCCCTCATCCCGTGTTTATACCCCACCGGGCCGCCAGCAACCCTGTGGTGCGGGCCCACTGGATCCTCATCCATCCGGGGACCGTTTCGTGCGCCTAGCACGGGTCGCTCCCTTCCCGCCCTTTTCTCCTGTGCCGCGGCCCCGGCCTAATCCCCTGGGCTGTTGTGCGGCCCCATCCCATCCCTCATCCCGTGTTGATACCCCACCGGACCGCCAGCAACCCTGTGGCGCGGGCCCACTGGATCCTCATCCATCCGGGGACCGTTTTGTGCGCCTAGCACAGGTCGCTCCCCTCCCGCCCCCGCCCCTCACTCCTGTGCCGCCTCCCATGCTGTCCTAGTCCCCTGGGTCCGTCGCGTGGCCCTAGCCACACGTCCTTTTCTGTCCCGTCTCCTTGTGGTGCTGCGGGGTGTTGTCCGCGTTTTTTTTTCTTTCGCCGCGCTTTTTTCCGCGTAGTTCCCTCCTCCCTGCATGCACGCACCACAACACTGCATCGCCATCTGTCTCGGTTCCGTTCTGTGCTCTCGTCCAGTCCCACCGCCATCCTGTGGCGCGGCCCTTGGCGGTCCCCGGCCATGCCAGGCGACCCAGCCTTTTAGCCCGCGTTGTTGTACATGTATCTTCTCTCTCTCCTCTCCACCCTCCCCACCCCTCTGTCTCCTGCCGGCCCTCTTAGTGTTGTTCTCCTGCTCCCCGTGCTCGCCGCTGGTCGTCCCCGCGCCATGGTTGTGTCTCGCGCGCCCTCACGCGCCTCTGGGCTTCTGCCCTGTCTTCCGACCTGTAACCGACCTGGACGGCCTCCACAGACACCCCTTCGAGGGGACTCCCCCGTCGTCCTCTCCCGCCGGCCGCCCCTCCATCAGTTCCCTGATGGTCGGGCGGGGCAGCCGGTATGGCTCTATGCGGGTCATCGGCATGGTTCTTCTCTGTGAGAGACATTGTGTTCCTTTGCGCCCTTGTTGGCCCCCTGTTCGCCCCACCTCCCGCGCCCTGCCTCCTCTATGTGCCCTTCCTGTGTGTCCGCCTGTTCTGCTGTTGTTGTTTTTTTTTGTTCGGTGTTCGCGCTCCCCGCTGCTCCCGCGCGCCTTGCGTGTGCCCCCTGCTCTTATCCGTGCTACCCCTGTTCCGCTGCCCTGCACCCCCTCTCTCGCCTGTCTCCGCTCCCATTCTCCTTCTCGCTGTCGACCCTGCCTGTACTTCTGCCCTCCCTGTCTGAGCCGCGCTGTCACTCGTGTGTGTTACCCGCGTGCTCTACCCCTGCCCCTCCCCCTCACCTCTACCCTTTTCCCTGGGGTCTCCCCCACCGTAGTGCTCCCTCGGTGCCCGTCTCTCACCCCATCCTGGTTGCCTTGTGCCCTGTGTGGGGGGGGGGGGTGTATCTGCGGACTGGACTGTGGCCCTGCCCGAGGACTGGCATGGCCGTTGGTTTTCTACGCACCATGCGCCCCCGCATGTGCCGAAGGAACACGGAGACAACGTCAGGGGACGCTTGTCGAATTCCCGTCGCTGCATTTGCACTGTGGGGCCCAGCCGCATAGACAAAGGTTCGCAGGTGTCCCATGGCGCCGGTCGCCACCAAGGCCTGGCGTGGTCAACCCCTCGGAGCAGGGCGCACGTAAGTCCAATGTTTTCAATGCAGCACCATCCTGTCATGCAGAAAGCTTTGCGGCCATGTACCAAGTCAGCGGATAGCCCGCACACTCCGGCTGCCAGTCCACAGGGGCGCCACCGAGACGTGGCTCCACTGCACCGGACTGGAGTACACCTGCACGGCCACCTGCCCATCCCAGCAATCTCTCTGATCACACCATCAGCCAAGACTCTGGCACCAACTTGTCGGAATATTGGATGTGTCGGCCCGTTGGCCTCTTCTGCAAGTCAGAGCCCTGGCACCGTGCTGCACCCGAAGGGCACAGCGCTGCTCTACGCCTTCGCCGGCCGTTCTCGCCAGTCACGACCTTGCGCTCTGCTCCGTCACTGTACCACATTCCGATACTGCTTCCCGTCTGCTTCTCGTTCTGCCCCACACTGCTCGCCGTACCCGCGATACGTCTCGCGTTCCACTGCCCGGTTGCTCCCTCCGCACTTGCCTGCGCGCCTGTACTCCGCCGCCCCATCTCCCCTCCCCCCCGCCGCTGGCCCCGTGCTCTCCGCTCGGGGTTCTCGTCCGCGTCCGCCATCACCACATCCCCCTCCACTTTCAGCCGTGTCCCTGCCCTCTGCTGCGCACCTGCACCTCTCCGCTCCTCTCCTCCTCTCCTGGTGTCTGTCACATCCCCTCCTCACCCTTCTCCAACTCCGCCGACCCCCTGCGTCCGCCTCCCCGCATCTCATCTGCCCGTCCCTCCGCATGCCCCTGGCCCCGGGCCCCTAGCGCTTCCCGTTCCTGCTCCTGCCCGGCACTACGCGTCGCCACCGTACGGCCCCTCCCGCTGCAATAGCTCTCGCAGCATCTGAACCCTGGGCTTCTTCCCCTTCTCCTGGGGACAGTCCAGGCGCACCCCCGGGAGCGCCGCTCCCAGCGTCCTCCTCCACCGCCCCTCATCCATCTCCGTCCCCCTTTCCCTGGGCCTCCCTGCCCTGCCGACCAGGTCACTGAAGGGGCGGGGCCCCATCTTCTCCCGCCTTCTGCTCGTCTTCCCCGCCCACTTCACGTAGCGGGCCAGCTCCGCCACTTCCCCCTTTGTCCACCCCGCGACCGTCCCGGGTCCCCTCCGCACCGGCGCCGGCGCATACTGCCGCGGCGGCGGGGACTCCGAGTCCCAGTCCGTCGGCGTCGGCTCTGGACTGGGGCTGGCCGGCCGCGGCGCCCCCTCCGCCTCCCCTGCCCCTCGCTCCTCCCCCCTGCGACGCTTCCCCCTTTCCTGCCCTGCCTCCTCGTCCTCCTCCCTGGCCCTTTTCCCTGACAGCGACCGCCCCTCCACATCCGTGGAGGGGGTGTCCCCTTCCGGATCCGGGAGGACCCGCCGGGCCCCCCGGTCCACCGCCTCCTCCTCCTCCCGCACCCTGCGCTCCCGCGCCGCCACCTCCCTGTCCCTATCCGCCAGCCTCACCGCCTCCCCCCTGATCCGCCTCCATGCCCTCTCCTGCATCTCTCCCTCCTGCTCCGGTGGGATAGCCGGCTGTCGGAACGGCACCAGCGGGGTATCCTCCCGCCCCCTACCCTCCTCTTGTCGTCCTCCCTCCCTTTCCGCCCTCTCAACCCCCTCCTGCCCTCTCCGAAGGTCCGCCCACGTCATCTGCAGCTGCTCCACTGCCTGTGCTTCCCCTCCCTGCGGCCTGTCGGTCCCTGCCGTCCTCCCCTCCTCCGCCCCGCCCACCGCACCCTTGACCCTGGCCTCCCTCTCCCGCAGGCTCCTCTCTGCCTCCCCTAACCTCTCCCACGCCCTCCTGTGCTCTTCTCCCTTCCCTTCCTGCGCTCCCCACCCTGTCCCACTAGCCTGCTGGTGCTGCTGCATGTGCGCCTGTGGCTGCATGCCCGGGTACGCCGGCAGGGGCGGGTACATCATCCCCATCGCCGGGTATGGCGGCAGCGGGAATGGTGGGACGATTGGTGGGACGGCTGGCGGGACTACACCTCCCCACCATTCCAATCCCTTCTCTGGGAACACCGGCGAGCCCATGTACCCAAGGCCACTCCCCTTCCCCTGCCCCTTGCCTTGTCGCCCCATCGCCCCGCGTGCCTTGCCGCCTACTCCGTGGAGTCCCGCACTCCCCTGTCCCTTCCCCTGTAGCCCTTGTTGCCTCGCTCCTTTCCCCTGCTTGCCCTTGCCGCCTTCTATCTGTCCCGCACCACTGCCCTGCACCGCTGCGCTGCTCTGCTCCGCCTGCGCCCCCTCATCCCCGTCCTCCCCGGCTCCGTCTCCAACTGGTAGATGTTGTCCGGTCCCTGCTCCGGGGGCTGGCGGCGACGGCGCTGGTGCTCCACGTGCGCCAGCGCTTTGTACCGCGCCCCCTGCTGGCG
Source organism: Eutreptiella sp. 'Long Island Sound 2002' (assembly GCA_964036045.1). Classification (NCBI taxonomy): domain Eukaryota; phylum Euglenozoa; class Euglenophyceae; order Eutreptiales; family Eutreptiaceae; genus Eutreptiella; species Eutreptiella sp. 'Long Island Sound 2002'. The sequence goes on from OZ038385.1 coordinate 39,963,695, forward strand.
GCGCACCTCCCTCTCCTCCTCCGCCCTTGGATGCCAAAGCGTTGGGCAAATATGTGCTAGACTTGAACCTCAAATGTCCTGTCCCCATGCACCTCCGCCATGTGAAAGGGGGACACCACTACGTCCACCGGATGGACTCCGGTTCGCTCACATGTTTGCGAGGAGAAGCCCGCTGGTCATACTTGCATGCAATTCCCAAAAGTACCATGGATGATAGAAATGGCCAATACACGCAACGAGTTCTCCGATACACCTCGATCTTGCGCCATTGCGAATGCCATGGTTAAAAGTCTGAAGGACGTGCTCATCGAGGCTGGCATAGCAGCCCCGTCCGCCTCGACCCTTGTGGAATTTCACATGAACACCGTGCCTTTTGTCCCTTCTCCTCCCTTAGCCCCAGATCTCACACACCTCACGGCGACCGACCTTGAGCCTACCACCCCCCCGACGGTTGCCGTACGTCCAACACATAATTCAAACACTTCTCGAATCCAGCCACCCTCCAACCCAAGAACCCCCTCCCCCCCTGCGGTGACAACCAAAATGAAAAAAGGCTACGCTCCGGCAAAGTCATCACCCAAAAGCCTAATCCACACCATCCGTGTCGTCACCCACAACACAGAAAAGAAGCCTCCGACCCCCCTTCTTTTCCAACATTTCAAACCAGGCTTCGACACTGTTTTCCTTCAGAAACTCAGGAAAAAACCCCTCCTGCCTCACACTTACATCCGAAAAGGTCACAGAGCTGTGGTTTTCTCAAACGTTTCCCCCCACCACGAACACGGGTCCGGTTTAGCCTTCTCACCCCTCCTAAGCCAGTTCGTCACCCCTTGCGATAACCCAGACAAAGATGGTCTCATCACAGCTGCCCTCCTCACTCTGCCCGGTTCACCACCTCTCCTAGTAGCCTCTGTGTACGCGCCTGCAGGCGAGGTATGGAGAAGGAAAGTGGAAACCAGCTTACGCCCCCTCCTCAAGCAATTTCCAAGCTTCCTGTTGGGAGGTGACTTCAATTGTCTGATCCATCCCGCCTTAGACAGCCAGGGGCTTCTGAGTGACAATCATTGGCCATGGATCAGACACGCAGCCACGGCCACCCCACCCCTACTAGGCGACACCTTCCGGCTGGCTAAATCTACGACACGCGAGTTCACCAGGTATTCACAAGGACACCGTACCAGCTCGTCCAGACTAGACTACATTTTCATTTCCCCGCCCTCGCTAGGGAAGATGTCCCTTTTGGACGCAAGCATTCACTCAGAGAACCGAGCTACTGACCACCATCCCTCCTCGTGCACCCTTTCTGTCCCCCCCACCCCCTTCCACTCATCTACAATTACCAAACGTGTTTTCAGAAAGCTCAACAAGTCTGAGATAAGCACGTTCAACGATGCACTGTTGTAGGAAGGGATTAAGAGATGGTGGTTCCCGAGGATGTTGGTGGGTGCGGCTATGACCGGGGGCCGGATGACTGTTTATGCTTTTGGAGCAGGTGGGGTGGCATATTGATTTCAGAGCTTGTGGTGTTGAATCTTAGGTGGAGACTGTGACAAGCATCGCTGATCAGCTTGAGGACCATGGAGCTTTCCTCGTTGAGTGCTGCTTGCCGAAATAAGTTGGTTGGTTTCGTCCGGGCCCTCGTTGTTCAAGTAACGGATAGCCGCATTGACAGTAGAGATGTTTAGGCAGTGTTGGAAGTGGCGCAAGTCAAGTCCTTCATGGGGTCTGGAAGTGTATTTGTCTTTGTTAGACATTAACCTGGAGATGCAGTTGCGTTTCTCTGGATCAAGGTCAACGGCAATGTTTTTCCAAATGTTGTTTTGCATGGATTGAAGCTGTGATTGATCAAGTGGATGTGCCATGAGGCGATTTTGGAGAGTGGGGATGAGTTGGAGGTTCACCAGTCGGAAATATTCAGAAAGGGTGAGGTTGAGTGGGTGTAAGAAAGTGAAAAAGGACGTGATTTCAGATTTAGCCAGTTCATATGTGAGGATGGGGTCGGGATCTGTAAACAGATAGACACCGAGGTATTTGTATACCTTCCGGGGGGCGAGGGTTTTTGGGTCGATGGTTGACAATCTCTTTCCAGAGGGCGCTGTGATCGTGGTTTGAGGGGCCTTTCCCATGCTGTGGAGTGCTGTTTTGCTCAGGTTGATGTCTAGGCCCCATGCCCGACCCTTGGAGTCGTAGAAAGACAGCATCTCTTCTATGCGTAGGGAAGATTCAGAGCGGTACAGCAGGTCATCCACAAACGCATGACTAGATTCATGTTGTGTGATGGGATTGGACAGGTGGTGAGGGACAGCGAATAATAAGACATTCACATACAATACAAACAGGATCGGTGATAAGGGACATCCTTCGCGGACGCCCCTGGTTTGCAGGTGTGATGCACCGGTGTGGCTGTTAACTACAGGATAGATCCGTGGAGCTCGGTAGAGCCCTCGGATGAGTCGGATGAGGGGGGAGGGGAGGCGGTAGTGTTCCAGGGTCTTAAACAGGGACCCGTGAGGGACACTGTTGAAAGCTTTGTTGAAATCTATGTAGAGGCTGTATGAAGCCGGGCAGTTTTGGTATTTGGCTAATAGCTGAAAAATGTGATCTGAGCACCGGCGGTTGCAAAGGCCACCGAACTGAGTTTTGTGGATCAGGCCATATAACGAGGAACTTTTGTATAGGTGTTTGGCAGCGTGAGTGGCCACAATTTTATAGAGCGTGTTGAGGAGGGCGATTGATCTGTAGTTCACCGGGTCTTGTGTTGGCCCTTTTTTGTAAAGCAAAACCACGTTGGCTTCCGACCACTCATCAGGCATATCGTTGGTAAGGTGAAGATTGCAGACAGAGAGCAGAAATCGTTTCACTAGTTCAGGAGAGATGTGGAGGAGGTAACCCTTTGTGGAGTCTCGGCCACCTGCCTTTGAAGGTTTGCAGGAGTGCAGGTAGGACGTGAACCCGTGCCATGAGATTTCAGGCCTAGGGGTGATGGCGGTGGTGGAGGGGCACTGGGGCGTATGCTGGAGGAGTTCTTCGGTAGTGTGTTCACTGGGTTCGTAGTTCAGGGGCCCGCCCAGCGTGAACAGGGTGTCGGAAAAAATTTCGGTGAGGCGTTTAGTGTCACTTGTTAATTTGCCTGTGTTTGGGTCTTTTAATGAGGCTGCACGATGCTCCGTTGGGTTTGCCGCTTCGTTGAGTGTTTTCTTGATGTCTGTCTCTTGGATGAGGCACCTGTGTATTTTTGACCGTTTAGATTTGTTGTAGGTGTCATCCCATTGGTGGATTGCATCGTTCAATTGTGCCATTCGAGCCAAAAATTGCGGGTGTGTTGGGGGGGGGACATCATTTAACGCCTGGCGAATGGATTTGACGGCTCGGGGGTCGGGTTTAATGCGGGGGGGCTGTGGTGTTGTGGTATTGAGCGCTTAGCTCCCGGATGACCATGGAGATGTATTTTTGGACCGTAACAAGGCACGAGCTTTTGATGAGAGGGGTAAATGACTGGCACCAATCAGACATTTCTTGCACGCATGCCCTCCCCTACGTGACAACTCTCCCCCCCCCCCTTGAACGGGATCCTGCTCCAAGCCTCAACAATGGGATATTTGTACCAAGTCCACGGCCTACCCCCCCCACACCCTCCGTTGTGATGACCTGAAAGCGTGGAACTGCAACAGAGCAGCCCAACTCCTGCAAGAGGCCTCCTCCGAAACAACCTGGGTGTACCTGGATGGTTCAGCAGGGCAGGGGGGTTTCGGCTCTGCTGCCACCATCTACAAACCCAACGGTACAATTCTGGTTCTTTGCCTCCCATCTCCCTACCATTCCTCTGAGGGATCTGAGTACTGGGCTGGTATTATGTTTCTTCGGTGGGTATCCTCCCTAAACCAGCCCATGCAATGCATTATTCTTGGAGATAACGAACAGGTGATTCGCACTGCGAACGTCCAATCATACGTGATGGCATCACGCTCATCGCATGGCACATGGGTTAAGGCTTACTCCTCTCTCCTGGCTCAAATGCCTACATTCGTGTCAACGCAATTTGCATTGATCAAAGGACATGCAGGATTTCAGGGAAATGAATGTTCGGATCTGTTCTCCAAGTGGATTGCATACAGTTCATCATCCTCCCCTGAGTTGCTGCCCCCACCCCCCTTGGGAACTGTATCCTTCGGTAGCTTGCCTGTCTGCCATCGCCTGACCACCTCTGTATCGAGGGCCCTCATCCCCCGCCATCACCACTACAACATCCACGTGCCGTCCAGTTTCTTCTTCTACAACCACTCATCGTGGTTCTCTGGACTCCCCTTCAAATGGTCATCAGGCAACATGAATTTTCTTACATATGCATTCCACAACGACTTGACTCCCCGAATATGCCACAAATGCTCACAGCCACACACCCTCCATGCAGCCTCCTTCTTATCCCATTACCCTAGCGCTGACCAGACTGTGCAAAGCTTCATACATGCATGGCCTCCACCCTTCAACCAGGTTGCAAGCATCTGGTGGCCCCAGTGCTCCCACCCAGGTGACAAACGAAACTTCGTGAAGTTCCTGGTGCCCTCCACCCTGTACGAAGCAATGGTTACACCCACCACAGGCGAAACAAAACCCCAGCGCGTTTTGGCTTTTAAAAATGCACTATCCCAGCGCCAGCGACAGTTGAAAGACGCTCTGTCCAAAGCACTCACTTGGCTAGCCGAAAGTCCCCCCCCCTTCCACGCCCCCCCCCCCCCGGACTCAACACCTGGGGGAAACCACACAGCACCTACAGCATGTCACACACCCCACGGGCGCACAGCGATTATCACTATCCCCTGCCTCCAGACCACCTGCCAGACTCAGTCCAACCCCCCCCCTCAAAAAAACCACGCACCCACAAAAACAAAAAGCCCAAGCATCCCAAACAACCACCCACGAAACGCAGCCGGGACACTGAAGATCCTCCACCACGCAAAACTCGTAGTGACACCTACGCCCCTAAACCGGTGGCACCCCCCCAACCCCCCGGCGCTGACAGCTCCAACCAACGGATTACTGATTTCTTCCCTGCTCCAGCCCCCCCCCTACCTCCGACCGAGCCGTCCCCATCAGTCAGTTCAACGCCGGAGTCTTTTTCGCCCCCCCCCATCGCTTGCCCTACCCCCCCCCCAGCATGCGGTTTCTTCTCGGTCAAGCACAAAGTGAACCCTAGCCGAAATAACGAGGCCCCTGCCCCTTCCAGTCACTCATGCAGCTCTCAGCCTTTTTCCCCATCCATTGCTGTCATGTGGTACCTCGGCATTCACTGGTGGTATTGAAGCGGTACCCAGAACCCCATGGCTACGTTAGGGCATACAACCGGTCTCCGGTCCACTAACCCCATGTACAGAAGGGAAGACCGGTCTCCGGTCCACTAACCCCATGTACGGAAGGCGCCCGTTGACGCCCGGTGCGAGCCTGGCGGGAGCGTGTTCCGTGCCGTAAAGCCCCGCATCGGCAACCGATGCACCGCCAGCGGAGATTTGTGTATCAGAATATCAGGAATCAACAGGGTTTTATTTTCATATTGTTTCCGTCAATTTTTACGCTTCCGTTCTGATATTCACTGTTTTGACTGCTGGCGGTTGGATCGCGACTTTACCGTAACCGCCAGTTTAACTGGTTTTAATGGAAATTTTAACGCAATCCGTCACGAAGGCTCCAAAGTCGTCAGGAACTGCATGGATGCTTCCGCAATTTTCACATCTTACACTCGCAACCTTAATCCGAATTTTTCAGGATGTCGAAATCGGATTTTCGACTTCGACATCCCGGCACTTGATTTAACCTCTTTGGAGTGGACCTACGTGCTTCCCTATGCACGAATCAACTTTCCTTTTATCTTGCCCTCCATTTGTCTTAAAGATATGGGCAAAACAAAGTTGATTCGTGAGGCCACTTGTGAGGGTCATATCTCGTGCCGCTTGCGAGGAATGACGATAAGGAAACGTGGGATGTATTCACAATACTCCCGACGTAATTTAGGAAGCATTATATGCCTTGCGTTTCCACACGTGCGCGCTAGTGTAATGGATCATGGTCAAGAGGGTAGAGTTTGCGTTATAACTCTTTGGCCATGACATTGCGTGCGTTAAGATAACTTTCGAGTGTAGCGCGCAAGTGTTGGTGTTGCATAGGAACTCTCCTTGAGTTCCTATGAGCGATTGACACAAAGTTATGCCCTTGGAGGGGCATGACGTATCGTGGGGGGAGCTACCTTTTTGGGCAATATGTGGTATGTGCCATGTGTTGTATTGCGTGCCCATTTGGCGGGTTTGGCTAAAAGCGATGGAACCGCCAATGGACCTCATATTGTGCAAGCCCCTTCTCCATACTCCCTACGGTCAATTGCAAGCCTAACCTTCGTGAAGGGAAGCTTGTGTGGCGATCCCAAAGCGATGCGTTGCGAGCAAGGTGTGTGTTTTGCAATTTTCCATATTTTCATGTGCCCACTTGGGAAGTAGCGCTCGTAACCTTTCAAGGCGCCCCAAGTGGAGCACATATGTGGGATCGAAGGTCATTGGTGTCAAGTCATTGTGTTTAGAAGGATTAGTTGATTGCAGGATCCAAGCCGAAGATATTATAATATAATTGTGCACCTTTCAAGGCACCTTTGTGTGTCTTTGTACCAATTTTGCCGTTTTTGGCCCGTCATGATGTCAAGTGGCGACCGTGTATCTCAACGTTGCGCTCGATTGACATCATGACCCAAGTATGCTATGGGGCTACATACTTCGGTACCCAACATATCTTGGACCCGGCGAATAACTCCTCTTGGGCTTGGCATACCGTGGCCGCCATGTTGGCGATTTGGGACTATCCCAAATCATGGGCTCACTTGGCGACCCTGCCATTCCCAATATCGGAGGAGTTGGCGACGCCCAAAAGATATGTTGGACCAATATGACTTGATACCAATCCTATGGCACACTCCGGTCCAAGCCAGGCATGTGCCTCATTTGCCCCAACCATGAGTGTGCGCACTTTTGGCCATTTTGAGCAATTTTCCACTTTCTCTGCCCGCCGTGCACTATGTTGAGCCCACCCGTGCACGCCGGACGCATGGACCAATGGACCATATATGACGTGGGTGTTATGCATATTGGTCCCCATGGTTCACACACCACGTGGGCGAAGCGGAGCAACCTTCGTTAAGGCGCTAGCCCAAAGTAAGTGTGGGCAATTTTGCCATTTTGGCATTCGTGGACCCAATTGGGATCAACACCACGCCAAGTGGCATGGAGATCTTTGAGAGCCAAGGGCATGGGAGTCTCCGTTGGACTCCCTGTGGATCGCGTATGGAATGGCAGATCCGATCTCCAAGCCGGCGTGGAGATATACTATTGAGAGCACCCCGAATTTTGGCTCATTTCGAGCAGCCAAAATGACCCCATTTTGGGACCTCAATTTCACCCCTCAGTGTGGTCAATTGGCGGCCCCATTTCTCTATGCCCACAGGGAGCCCGGACCTAAAATCAAGTTGTACACTCAGATATAAGTCCTAGGTCCTGCCTCCTAACCTGTGAGCCATTGGCCTTACCTTGGCCGGGCGAGCCACGCGTGGGAATGACGCCAATTTTGGTGATTTTGGCATCATGACCCCACTTGACGAACACGTGGTGCCCCGATGCCGGGACCTCAAAGGGAACCAAGTTGGGTGAGGGCTCCAGGGAGTACATACTCGAAGGGCATAGGGTCAGTTGCCTCGTCCCTACCTCTGGCGGGTCCGAACGAGGGGTCAATTTTGGAGTTTTTCAAGCTAATATCAGTTTGGGCTGAAACAGCCCATTTTCAGCTACCAACTCCTGAGGGATAATGGCGGGGCCATATCTCTGGCTCAGAGTGGAGTTAGGACCTGCCGTTAAGGGAGCATTGGGAGCCACTGTCGGTTGACCTTGGAGCTCATTGGTTTCCAGGAACCAGCCTGTGGCTGTGCAGGACACCTCCCCCATTGGCAGGGTTTCAGGGTCCGGACTGAGCAGGGCATGGGTTGTGTTTGAGCCCCCGCCCCCACCAGCCACTGAGAGGGTCGGACCTGGGATTGCGATACAAGTTAGGATAGAGTGTCTATTGTCCTGTGATGCCCTTACCCCAGTCCAGTCTTAACCCCATGTGTACATATCCTAATGTGTTGCTGTACATACTTTCGTTCCCTTGTTGCAGAGTGGCAAGGATCCTGAAACGCTTTGTCACATGACATGAGCGCATTGATGCCCCTGTGAGCGTAGTGCTTTGCCTGCCTGCTCACTTGCGCGTGTCCACCGCAGCGTCCCGTGGCCGGCCCCCCACGGAAACGCGTCAAAAGCGTTTCACCGCCGCGGGGTTACCCAACCCTCGCGTGCCACTCGGGGCCACCAACCCCGAGCAGCGCGGCGCAGCTCGCAGCTCGCAGCGCAGCGCAGCGGCTCGCAGCGCAGCGCAGCGGCTCGCAGCGCCACCCAGCGACAGCGCCGAGTTCGTCACGGAGCCAGCAGCGCCGTCCAGAGCATCGCCCTGACCGCGCCGCGACCGTGAAGGAAGTGGACAGACCAGACCCATCGGCCGACCAGCAAGGCCGCGTCAACCACTTCCACAACCACCGGCTGACCAGCACCAGCCGCACGCCCAGTCCAGTGCTGCAGCACCCGCCTCAACAACCACCACCAGTTCGTTGAGTTGAACGAGTGCATACCAAGGACCTCAAGACCAACTACGCCCCCGCTGCCATGGTAAACTGGCAGGAAGCGGGTGGGATGTGGCCGCGGCCCCACCCCCATGCGGCACGCCTGCTGCGTGGGTTGGTTTGGGACCAGCACTACCGCCACAGCCACCCCCAGTGCGAAGGCGGCATGCCCGGGAGCTTCGAGCTCCGCGAGGACATGGGGGAGGACCGCCTGCGGGCAGTGGAGGAGTGGCTGCGGGCGGAAGGGTACGAGTACCGCTTCCGCCGCAAGCGCTGGAGGACCTGGACCCGGCCGGACAGGCCCAGCGAAGGGCTGCGCCCCGACGGGATTGAGGAGGACGAGGAGCCCAACGTGTACCCGTCGGGCGCCTCGATCAATGTCTCCATGTGGGACATGATCGAGAGGAACTTCCCGGAACCGGGGAGCGAGCGCAGGCTGCAGGGCAGCAGCAGCGCGTCTCCGGGGAAGGAGAAGCGGTCCGCCGGGGACAAGAAGCGGGACCGGAGGTGGCGGGAGTACCAGGAGTCCCTGGCCGCGGAAGCCGCCCAAGGCGCCAAGGGCGGAACCCCAGCCCCCAGTCCCCAACGGGCCAATGGTGGTCATCACCCCGGCCATGCCACCCTCGGCGACTTCATCCAAGTTGCCAGGCAGACCAAGGCCAAGCCCCGTCAGCTGCTCCTGAGGCCCCAGCAGGCCCCAGCAGGCCCCAGCAGAGACGTGGAGTCGGCCCACCGCGGGAGGATGCCGGCCGACCAGGCCAGCTCCAGCAGCAGCGTCGCTTCCGACAGGGACGTGGCGCGCGCCTGTGAGCGCGTCTGTGGGGTGCCCTGCAACCGTCGGGTTGTCCGGCAACGGGCCAGGCAGCACAGCGCTGCCGTGGAGGGCGCCTTCGGCATCGCCCAGGAGGAGGCTGCGGAGTCAGCGCATGGCCTGGCCATCCACGCCCGGACCGTGGCGGCCATTGCGGCCGGACTCACGGCCGTAGCCGCCCATGGGGCAGTGACTGCCCAGGTCAAAGGTGAGTTTGCGGCAGCCGACGAGGAAGCCCGCCTGACGCAGGAGGCCATTGCCTGCAGGGGGGCCGAGGCGAGGGCGCTGGAAGAGGCGCTTGCCCAAGAGAGGGCAAAGAAGGAGGCGGAGGAAAGGGCCCACGCCGAAGCGACGGCTAAGGCCCAGGCGGACGCCGCCAAGAAGGACGCCATCGAGGCCGCGCGACGGAAGGTCGCTGAGGAGAAGGCCATGGGGGAGGCGGAGCTGGCGGCGTTGGAGGCGCAGAAGGCGCGGCTGCAGCAGGCCCGGGAAGCCGAGGCGGCTCGTGCTCGGGAGGAAGCCGAAGTGCGGGCTGCCGCAGCCACCGCCGCCGCAATGGAGGAGGCAGAGGCCAAACTCCGCCGCGAGACTCCCCCGGGAGGATCACGAGTGGAGACCCTTTGAAAGCTTTTCGAAGGGGACGCCTCCTCCAGGATGACGCTGGATGAGGCGGACACGGGCAGCAGTGGGAGCAGTGGCCCCACCGCCCATCGACGGAGGAAGGGCAAGGGGAAGACCCCCGAGAGGCCGCGGAGGCCAGCGGGTGGACACCCCCACGACAGTGACCCCTTCTTCACCGCCAGTGACGGGGATGAACGAGGGCGCCGACATCGCCAGGTGGTGGCTTGGACGGGCGGAGGAGGCGGAGACGTCCCCATGGAGCCGGAAGGTGAGGATGAGGATCTCCCTCCTCCCTACCGGAGCTCGGAGTCTTCCGAGACCGAGACGCCCAGGTGGGGCGACATGGACGAGGATGACGACATGGACTTCGGCATCACGAAGAAGCGCCCATCCTTGGACCCACCGAGGCGACCCGGCGGAGACCCACCGGGACCCCCTGGCGGAGGACCATCAGGACCCCCTGGAGGACGCCCACCAAGTGGACCCCCTGGAGGCGGACCACCGGGCGGGGGAGGACCCCCTGGACCGGGCGGACCCGGCGGAGGCCCTCCTGGAGGACCCCCTGGGGACCCAGACGACCCACCAGGGAACGGCGACCCGGATGCCGCCTGGCGGTGGATTGTCTACCTCCGCAGGAGGGTCTTTTCCCTCGAGTGCGAGTCAGACACGGGCAAGGGCGAGATGGCTCGCATCTCCAAGGTCGCCGCGCGCGCGCAGACAGAGCTGGACATCGCCAGGGCCGAGATCAGCGGGCTGAACACGGTCATCAGCGGCCTGCAGCAGAGGCTGGACGCGCTGGAGGCCCGTGGGAGCGTCGGCAGCGACCACCCACCCCTGGAGTCTGGCTCGTCGGACGACGGCTGGGGACCCGGACCAGGTCCAGGCAGACCCCACGCCCCCGGCGGAGCCCCCAGGAGTCGCCCCGGCGCCAGCGCCCCCTCTCTCACCGCCCCCTCTCACCACAGCGCGGGCCGCCGCAACGAGCGCGTGCCGCCCGGCAGTGGCAGTGAGGATTGGCGCGATGAGTGGCTCAGCTCGGACTACCACAACCGCCGTGCTCCACCGCGGACGCCTGTACGCCCCCGACGCCCGGCACCAGCCCCGGTGCCAATCCCAATGGCTGGAGGACGTTATGGTGGACTCAGGGATGAGGTCCCCAGAGGAGACGTGGAGTGGGATGTCGGCGAAGGTGAGGACCTGGACCTGGACCTGGAGGATTTCGACATCAGCCCGCCGCGTGGTGTACGACGGGAGGCCGCTGAACGCAGCCGCCGGCGCCGTGATGAGGATGCGTACATGGAAGAAGTACGGCGTGAACACTTTGGTTCAGCGTACATAGAGGAACCGCGGCGTAGCCACAGGGGTTCCATGGAGGAGATGGACGTGGCGGCCGTGGGAGTCCGTGGGCGAGGCCGATGGGAACCTCGGTCGACCTCGCGGCCGGCGTTCATGGTCTCTAAGGCCGCGGATGCCGCCGTGTGGGAAGACTTGAAGGACATCAAGCCCCCCATGTACGATGGCAACCCCCTCAACCTCGACCGCTTCTTGGAGAAGCTGGACGATACGGGGCTGACCGTCACTGAAGACATGCCTCACGCGGATGCGGAGAGATATGTCTTCAGACGGTTCAGGTACCGCCTGCCGGAAGTGCTCGGAGAGCTATACTTCATGGCGACCAAGGAGGGGAAGATCAAGACCCTCAAGGAAGCCAAGAAGTGGCTCAACGAGCAGGAGCGGGTGGACGCTCCGCAGGTGGCCGCAAAGCGGTGGAAGTCCATCAAGCTTGAGCATGATGGACGGGAGATCCGCCTGCGGGATTGGCGGGACTTCCGAGGGAAATACACCCTCCACCGCCGCAACGTGGAGGATTGGAACGAGGGTGACGAGCAGGCTCGCCTGCTCTCCATGCTGCCGGAAGCATGGATCAAGAGGGTCACCAAGGAGGAATCCAAGCGGGCCAAGTCCAACCACACGGTCAAGATGATGCTCCCCAAGGAGTATCATACGAACGTGGTGGCTTCGGCGAAGAAGAACGTGGCCCGGGATGTCAAACGGCACTCCCTGCGGAACGCTCTCCTCATCACCGTCTCGGGCGATCGCGAGAAGACCGCGATGTGGCGCCTTGACAAGTGTGAGTTGAGCGGCCAGACCATCCGTCTGCAGGCCATCCCGGCGCGGATGAGCTGCGACGAGATCCTGGAGTGCGTTGGCGAGGAAGTACTCAAGGAGTACCGAAACCTCCACCACACCCGCGGGTTGAGGCCCGGCGACCGCGACGTCAACTACGTTGGCGAGGGACCTGGCGGGGAAGCTGCCATGGACCCAGCGGGAGCCGGCGGCGATGAGACTCTCGTCGACGATGACGACGACGATGAGCCCGCCGAAGTGGCCGTGTGTCCCTTCGTGGCCAAGAACCTGAGCGCGGGGAGCAAGCCGGGAAACTGGAAGCCCCTGCAGCAGGGTTGGAGGAAGCAGGAGAAGAGGGACCCTCGCCGCATTGGCGACCCTCCGCTGTCCTTTGGGGAGTTCATACGAGCTCACCCTCAGGGCTGTTTCGTGTGTTATGGGAGGAAGCGAGGCTTCAACCATGACCACCGAACATGCCCCGTCCACAAGGCCGACACGGAGGCTTACAAGAAGGCGCACGGGTCGAAGAAGCGTGCGCCCGCGGGTATCCGGTAAGCCAAGGTGGAGGTGGACAGGGACGAGCTCTCCAAGCTGGTGTCGCAGGGGACCGAGTTGGCCAAGGAGATCCAGGAGATCAAGAGGAACTGGGTCCCCAGGTCGGACAACAAGAACAAGGAGAACAACCAGAATGACCAGAACAAGGACAAGGACAAGAACAAGGGTAAGAAAGGGGGAAGGAAGAAGGGCGTCAACGAGGTTGATGCGGAGGAGAACACCCCTTCCTCCACGACCGACGCCCCCTAGCGGAGCCCCTGCAGCCAAGGGCCCCAGCTAGGGCGGTCGCAGGATGGTGACGTGGGAAGCGCCGAACCATCCCAGTCGGGAGTCGATAAGCACAAAGGGACTGCCGCGGGCGGAAGGCCCGGTCCGGCACCCAGTCGCGGAGGCGGGGTGAGGGCAAGTGAAGGCACGAACCCTTGCACCCGTCCGTCCTTCGCGACCAAGAATGTGTTTGATGTACTACAGGATCTATCCGAGAGTATCGGAGGATCACCCGGACCGCAGCTGGATGCTGCAGATGGGCAGCCTGAGCCTATTGTCCACAACCTGCACCAGTCGCTTGTTGAGCTTCTGGAACGGCCGGAGATCCTGAGTTTGCACGCCGTGCGCCGTGTCGGTCGCGAGCGGCAGTTGCATCTTAAGGTCCGTGCCTTATGCGGGGAAGTGGAAAAGGTTTTCGACGTATTGGTCGACACGGGAGCTCAAGTCAGCTTGGTCAAGGCTGGCCTACTTCCACCAGAGTGTCTGACCGACAGTCGGAAACCTGTCAGGCTGAAGGTGGCGAACGGCCAGTACATGGTGGGAGGCACGAAGGAAGCGGCCATTGGGCTGCAGTTCGTGAACCATCGTGGGCTGAGCCGCCCAGACCTCGGCAAGGAAATCCTCCTGCACGGTCGCTTCTACGAGGCAGAGATGGACTGGGACATGATCGTCGGGTACGACTTCATGATGGAGACGGACTACGGCGTCCTCCCGGCCCAGGCCTCCATGACCCTGTACCAGGACGACCAACTCTCGTGGCTTTCGTCACCTGAGCACCATGCGGAATGCCAATGGATCCACCCCGAACGCAATCAGCTCGAAGTGGACGCGCTGGACACTGAGCCAACTGGTCCTGCAAACCAGGAGTACGGCGTAAGGCCGGAAGTGGCGAGCCGAGTTGTCGCGGACTTGGGAGCTTCGGATCTGGCCCTGGATGCGTTCTCTTCAGGAACCTCCGCCCATCTTCGGGTGTGTGAGAAGTACTGGAGCGCACAGGACTCCGCGTGGAAGAAGCACTGGGGTCCGCATCAGGGATTGATGTGGATCCATTGCCCCCGTTGGGACATTCCAAGAGCGATAGCGAAGATTCGCAAGGACCGCTCCAAGGCAGTGCTGGTTGTTCCTATGGGATGCACCGAGGAGGAAAGTACCCGACATTGGGTAGCTTCATTGACCAACATGACCTTAAACAAGGTCGTCCTACCGGCTGGAGAGAGTGTCTATCAGGACGCTAAGGGACAGCCCATGCCACCCCAGAGATGGCCAACGGAATTCCACTATGTGGATGGGGGCCTTGATCAGGCCGACACCACGGACTTCGTGTGTGTCAACCGTATCATAGCGGAGCCATGGCGGCAATGCTTTGCGGTTCCCCCTGTTGACATCGAAGAATCGGATTCGGAAGACCCCCTCACTGAAGAGGAGTGGGATCTGGTTCAGGGGTATATGGATCAGCCCTTTCACGACTGGGGAAATCAGCGTGAGGGCAAAGGCCAGGACACAGCCTGGTGGGAAGTGGACTCGGTCGTCTCTGGTTCCTACGATGGAGATACCTTCGTAAGGAGGGTACTGGACCACCTGTCCAGCCAGGACGAGCCGATCGGGGGCAACCCACCCACCTACGGCGATCTATTCCGAGGCAAGACCAGAGATGGCCCTTTGGGCCACCTGGGAAGACCACCTGAGCCGAAAGCGAGCGGACTAGCTACCCCTCAAGTAAGCTCCGTGGTTCAAGTGCCCGGAAAAGCCAAGGCGGAGTCCGATGACTGCCCCAAGATCCAGGCGTTGAGGGCCAGGCTGAAGCAGAAGTATGGTGATACCTTCTTCAGCGGTAAGCCTGTGTTTCCCCCACCGGTGCGTGGACCGTATGGCGAGGCCAAGATACGATTGAAGCAGGACCCCCGTGTGTATCGTCACCGGGAGTTTGCCCTGAGGGGCGAGAGGAAAGAAGCCATGGAGAAGATCCTCCGTGACTTCATCCGGAGAGGCTGGCTTGAGCCGTGCCACTCCGAGTGGGCCTCTCCGTGCTTCGTCGTCCCCAAGAAGGTTGCCGGTGAGTGGCGGCTCGTGGTCGACTACCGCGGCCTGAACGCCCAAACGCAGCACGACAGCTATACGCTGCCCCTCATTGAGGACATGCTGCAAAAACAACACCGGCGGAGGATCTTCACGGTGATTGACCTGAAACATGGTTATCATCAGATGCCTCTCGCCGAGGAGTCCCGTGCCTGCACAGCCATGAGCACCCCACTGGGACCTCTCCAGTGGAAAGTGATGCCCATGGGCGTTACCAACGGCAATGCGGCTTTTCAGCGGATGCTGGAGAACCTGCTTGAGCCGGTGCGCGACTGTGCGGACCCCTTCGTGGACGACGTGATCATCGCGTCCGGGGACCCCAGTATGAGCTACGAGGAGCTCCTGGAGGCACACGAGAGGGACGTCACTCGAGTGCTGGACCTTCTGGTTCGGCACAAACTCACGGGCAGCAGTGACAAGGCCACCATTGCGGTAAGCGAGGTGGTCTTCGCTGGCCACGTAGTCGGGAACGGGCAGCGAAAGCCCACACCTGGCAAGGTGGCTGCGATTGAGCACTGGGAAAAGCCCAAGACGGTCTCTGAGCTACGGGCGTATCTGGGGTTCTGCAACTACTACTCGGGGTATATCAAAATGTATGCCGAGTATGCAGCCCCCATGACGACCATGCTCAAGGGCAACCGAGAGGAGACCAAGAAGGGGTCCAAGAAGGCTCTGGTCTGGACTGAAGAGTCTGACCGTGCCTTTGAGGGGATGAAGCAGGCGCTGCTATCCGCAGTGGGTCTGCACCTCGTGGATCCCGACCGAGGGTTCGTCCTGCGCACCGACGCTTCCGACTACGCCATTGGCGCTGTGTTGGAGCAAGTGCTTGACGATGGGAGGCACGTGCCCGTGGCCTTCTGGAGCCGAGTCCTGGCGGAAGGCCAGAGACGGACGTGGACGCCCCGTGAAAAGGAGGCGTATGCCATCGTCATGGCTCTCAGGAAATGGGCTGGGTACATAGCCCTCCATCCCGTCACCGTCTGCACCGACCATCAGAGTCTGCAGTCGTGGCACAAGGAGCACGTGGACACCCCCTCAGGTCCCGCCTCCCGACGGGCAAGATGGCATGAGACCTTGGCCAAGTTCGACCTCACGGTTGTGTATATTCCTGGAAAGGATAACACCGTGGCGGACTGTCCCAGTAGGTGGGCCTATCCCGCCAGCAAGGGCATGACGGATATCTCTGCCCATGGCGATGAGGCTGAGACCGCTGAAGCCAAGAGGATCATCGAAATGGAGCGCCTGATGGAGGAGGAGGGTGCTAAATGCTTTGTCGTCATGGCTGCAGATGCCCCCCTCGCGTCGAGGGTCAGCAGAGCGGTCAGAGTACTCGCCCCTGATGGAGCTGAGTCCGACAAGCACCTCTTCCCGGAGTCTTGCCTCCAGGACGACTGGACCGACGACTACGCCAAGTCTGAGTCCTTTGCGGCCGAGTATAGGGCTGTGACCGACCCTGATGACGGGCAGAAGTGGCCAAAGGGGCTGACTGAGGAAGATGGCAAGCTCTACCGGATTGGTAAGCTGCTAGTACCAGAGTCCCGGGTGCTCGAGCTGTGTGAAGCTTGGCACCACCACATGCTGCACCCAGGGGTCAAGAAGCAAGCCCTTGACATGCAGCGTCGGTTCGAGATCGACCATATCGTTCTCTACACCGCCATCAAGAAGGTCAGGAAGGGTTGCTCGGTCTGTCAGGCCTGCAATCCCGATAACCGGAACGTCAGGGGGGAACCCCAATGGACCCCGGTTCCTGACCAGCCCATGGAGAGCGTGGCCATGGACGTCTTCTCCATGCCTGAAGTGCACATTGGCAAGGAGACCTTTGATTGTGTGGTTCTCTGTGTGGACCGCCACAGCGGCTACGTTGTAGCCGTTCCGGCACGCAAAAAGGGGTTGCTTGCCAAGGAACTGGCAGTCATGATGATTCGTCATTGGCTGACCGTCTTTGACATCCGCCGCACCATTTGCAGTGACCGAGGGCCCCAGTTTACTGGTGGCTGGTTCAAGGCTATGTGTTCCCTCATGGGAATACGTCACGCCAAGAGCGTCGCCTATCTCAGCCGGTCTAACGGCCGTGCTGAAGTGGCTGGACGGCAGCTGTTCGAGAAGCTGCGCAAGATCCACATCACCAATCCACGGCGGAACTGGTTCGAGGAGATGTGGCCTGCTCTGAAGGCCCATCATGACACCCCCACTCCGGGCGGTTTGTCCCCTCACCAGATTCTATTCGGCAGGGACCCCCTGGGCAGGGGACTTCCCTTGTCTGGTGATGGCATGGCTATGGATGCCAAGGAATTCTTCGCGCAGCAAGAGCAAACGGCGCGGGACATCCGCCAGCAGCTCGAGAAGGAGCATGCTGAGCGTCAGAAGTCCGCCCCGAGCTCGACAGCGCAGAAGTTCAGGGTGGGAGACCCGGTGTGGGTGATCAGACCCCGCCCCATGGGCACCCACCGCACCAAAACCTGGTTCACACCCGGAGAGGTGGTCCGCAGGATTGGTGAGGACACCTACCGCATCAAGGTGGGTCACGGACAGTTCCGGGAGCGCCACGAGAGTCAACTCCGTGTGCGGGAACGCGACCTCCGTGGCCAACATGTGTCCCTGAGCTATGCCGCACATGAGGCTGATTCGGATGATGACTATTCTGAGCAGGACGACTACACAGTCGAGAAGATCCTGGCTCAGCGTCCGAAAGCCTCGGCACCCGGAGGTCTGGAGTTCAAGGTTCGTTGGCGAGGCTTTGGGCCGTCCCACGACACCTGGGAACCCGTCTCCTCGTTCGTGCCGCGGGTCAATACTCCCTTCATGGAGTACATTCGCAAGCACAAGACCAAGATCCACGTTTCGGACTTGGCAGCACTCACCCGGGCGATTGCAGCCAGGGGTGCCTGATCAGCGCCCTGAGCTCTCCCCTGATGCGTTTTGAGCGCTTGTGAGGCCGACGAATCGTCCCTTACTTGCTTGCTCTCTCCCATCTTTCTGTGACAGAGTGGCCATATACCCCGCCCTGCTGAATCCAGAGGAGGATGGCCCCTCTCTTCAATTCTATTCGTCACTCCCCCCCTGCTGAATCCTTGGGAAACCAGGTAGGGCGACTGACCTTCATGTTTCTGAGCTCTTGGGGCCTTGAAGCCCATACGACGTTGCGCAACGGATGCCGCTGTCATCGGCATTGCGATTTTTGGTGTGTGGTCTGGTCCCATGGCATTTGCGGGATCCAGACCAGTCGACGTGTGTCTCGAGACTATATATGGCCTGAACTCAGGCGTTTTCCTGTCCACCCTCCTGCATTGCCTTATCCTGACCGTGGCGTGGTTTGGCACTCTGTCCGGAGTGTGTTTACACGCCTATTTACCCCGCTTGTTTTGCTTTTCCGCCCCTCCAGGATATGTGCTTCTGTATGTTCAGCCTTGTCAGCCCATCACCGACAGATGGACTGTCTTTTCCCCCCTGACGGGATGCGAAGCGACTACGAAGGCGCCCTGAGTCGCCGTTTACATGTTTTTACATATGGTCCAGCCTGGACCAGTACCTCAGTACATTTTTTTTCTGTTTGAGTGCCCGTGATACCGTGTTGCCCTATTCGCTGTGATGTGGAGATCCTGATGGCGCCAGGCGGGAAGCCCAGTTGCCTGACTACACTCCCAGCGGTCCGCCACTGTCAGTCCCAGTGTGAGCCTACCGATTCGCAGACGCACTTGCAGTCGGATGGCGGCCTCCGGTGCTCCTGACCTCGGTCAGTCTGCCTGGGAAACTGGTGGTTTGAGGAGTCGACGCCTCCGCCCACACTACATGAGGACTCCCTCATGTATGGCCTTCGTGGTAATAGGGCGAGGGAAAAGACGGCCTTGATGCCCGATCCCTTAAGGAGGAGCTCCCTCAATATCCCTTAAGGAGTTCGGCTGTATCACTCTGGACTCGCGTCGTATGGATATGGACATGGTGCGCCCGAGGAAGGACCCGTGGGGACTCTCCCCAGTCGGCGGGCCTTGGGAAGCTTGGGGTAGCCTGATGGATCTTTGTGGTCGCTCTCGACCTGTGGGACCACCTCGGTCGTCGTGTGCCGCCTATGTTGGCTGTGTATGCCACTGCCACTGTGGTGGTGACCGTAGCAGCCGGCACCCGGTGCGCCTGGTATGGGTTAACGGGTCCTTTGGATGCCGAACAATCGCCGCCAGGACCCGGGACTTGATACTTGATACTATACATGTGCTACGAGCTTATACAGCATCATACCTATCTTACTGTGGGATTTGACAGCCTAACCCGTACCAGCCTGAAGTGAGGATGTGACACCCCCCCCCCTTCAGGAAATGGTCCTGGGTACCCGCTGCCATGCGTGGGTGTTATCGAGCCCCCCCCAGGGTTTGCTCTAAGGAGGGGGGTGAAGCGGTACCCAGAACCCCATGGCTAGGTTAGGGCATACAACCGGTCTCCGGTCCACTAACCCCATGTACGGAAGGGAAGACTGGTCTCCGGTCCACTAACCCCATGTACGGAAGGCGCCCGTTGACGCCCGGTGCGAGCCCGGCGGGAGCGTGTTCCGTGTTGTAAAGCCCCGCATCGGCAACCGATGCACCGCCAGCGGAGATTTGTGTATCAGAATATCAGGAATCAACAGGGTTTTATTTTCATATTGTTTCCGTCAATTTTTACGCTTCCGTTCTGATATTCACTGTTTTGACTGCTGGCGGTTGGATCGCGACTTTACCGTAACCGCCAGTTTAACTGTAATTAATGGAAATTTTAACGCAATCCGTCACGAAGGCTCCAAAGTCGTCAGGAACTGCATGGATGCTTCCGCAATTTTCACATCTTACACTCGCAACCTTAATCCGAATTTTTCAGGATGTCGAAATCGGATTTTCGACTTCGACATCCCCGCACTTGATTTGACCTCTTTCGAGTGGACCTACGTGCTTCCCTATGCACGAATCAACTTTCCTTTTATCTTGCCCTCCATTTGTCTTAAAGATATGGGCAAAACAAAGTTGATTCGTGAGGCCACTTGTGAGGGTCATATCTCGTGCCGCTTGCGAGGAATGACGATAAGGAAACGTGGGATGTATTCACAATACTCCCGACGTAATTTAGGAAGCATTATATGCCTTGCGTTTCCACACGTGCGCGCTAGTGTAATGGATCATGGTCAAGAGGGTAGAGTTTGCGTTATAACTCTTTGGCCATGACATTGCGTGCGTTAAGATAACTTTCGAGTGTAGCGTGCAAGTGTTGGTGTTGCATAGGAACTCTCCTTGAGTTCCTATGAGCGATTGACACAAAGTTATGCCCTTGGAGGGGCATGACGTATCGTGGGGGGGGCTACCTTTTTGGGCAATATGTGGTATGTGCCATGTGTTGTATTGCGTGCCCATTTGGCGGGTTTGGCTAAAAGCGATGGAACCGCCAATGGACCTCATATTGTGCAAGCCCCTTCTCCATACTCCCTACGGTCAATTGCAAGCCTAAAATTCGTGAAGGGAAGCTTGTGTGGCGATCCCAAAGCGATGCGTTGGGAGCAAGGTGTGTGTTTTGCAATTTTCCATATTTTCATGTGCCCACTTCGGAAGTAGCGCTCGTAACCTTTCAAGGCGCCCCAAGTGGAGCACATATGTGGGATCGAAGGTCATTGGTGTCAAGTCATTGTGTTTAGAAGGATTAGTTGATTGCACGATCCAAGCCGAAGATATTATAATATAATTGTGCACCTTTCAAGGCACCTTTGTGTGTCTTTGTACCAATTTTGCCGTTTTTGGCCCGTCATGATGTCAAGTGGCGACCGTGTATCTCAACGTTGCGCTCAATTGACATCATGACCCAAGTATGCTATGGGGCTACATACTTCGGTACCCAACATATCTTGGACCCGGCGAATAACTCCTCTTGGGCTTGGCATACCGTGGCCGCCATGTTGGCGATTTGGGACTATCCCAAATCATGGGCTCACTTGGCGACCCTGCCATTCCCGAAACCAGAGGAGTTGGGCGACGCCCAAAAGATATGTTGGACCAATATGACTTGATACCAATCCTATGGCACACTCCGGTCCAAGCCGGGCATGTGCCTCATTTGCCCCAACCATGAGTGTGCGCACTTTTGGCCATTTTGAGCAATTTTCCACTTTCTCTGCCCGCCGTGCACTATGTTGAGCCCACCCGTGCACGCCGGACGCATGGACCAATGGACCATATATGACGTGGGTGTTATGCATATTGGTCCCCATGGTTCACACACCACGTGGGCGAAGCGGAGCAACCTTCGTTAAGGCGCTAGCCCAAAGTAAGTGTGGGCAATTTTGCCATTTTGGCATTTGTGGACCCAATTGGGATCCACACCACGCCAAGTGGCATGGAGATCTTTGTGAGCCAAGGGCATGGGAGTCTCCGTTGGACTCCCAGTGGATCGCGTATGGAATGGCGGATCCGATCTCCAAGCCGGCGTGGAGATATACTATTGAGAGCACCCCGAATTTTGGCTCATTTGGAGCAGCCCAAATGACCCCATTTTGGGACCTCAATTTCACCCCTCAGTGTGGTCAATTGGCGGCCCCATTTCTCTATGCCCACAGGGAGCCCGGACCTAAATTCAAGTTGTACACTCAAATATAAGTCCTAGGTCCTGCCTCCTAACCTGTGAGCCATTGGCCTTGCCCTGGCCGGGCGAGCCACGCGTGGGAATGACGCCAATTTTGGTGATTTTGGCATCATGACCCCACTTGACGAACACGTGGTGCCCCAAGGCCGGGACCTCAGAGGGAACCAAGTTGGGTGAGGGCTCCAGGGAGTACATACTCGAAGGGCATATGGTCAGTTGCCTCGTCCCTACCTCTGGCGGGTCCGAACGAGGGGTCAATTTTGGAGTTTTTCAAGCTAATATCAGTTTGGGCTGAAACAGCCCATTTTCAGCTACCAACTCCTGAGGGATAATGGCGGGGCCATATCTCTGGCTCAGAGTGGAGTTAGGACCTGCCGTTAAGGGAGCATTGGGAGCCACTGTTGGTTGACCTTGGAGCTCATTGGTTTCCAGGAACTCGCCTGTGGCTGTGCAGGACACCTCCCCCATTGGCAGGGTTTCAGGGTCCGGACTGAGCAGGGCATGGGTTGTGTTTGAACCCCCGCCCCCACCAGCCACTGAGAGGGTCGGACCTGGGATTGGGATACAAGTTAGGATAGAGTGTCTATTGTCCTGTGATGCCCTTACCCCAGTCCAGTCTTAACCCCATGTTTCCATATCCTGATGTGTTGCTGTACATACTTTCGTTCCCTTGTTGCAGAGTGGCAAGGATCCTGAAACGCTTTGTCACATGACATGAGCGCATTGATGCCCCTGTGAGCGTAGTGCTTTGCCTGCCTGCTCACTTGCGCGTGTCCACCGCAGCGTCCCGTGGCCGGCCCCCCACGGGAACGCGTCAGTATGAACCTGAAGGTTTCGGGTACTACTATTGCTGGTTCTGGGTACCAGAACCCCGCGAGCCGTCCCCGGAAATCCTGTGGTACCTGGACTAAATGTATGCAGCACTCCAGTACACCGAGCCCACCCACAAGCGGCGTTTGTCCTGGCATTGCATGCCGACAGATTGATAATGTACCCTGGGATCCTCTTTCTAGTCCCCTTGAACACTGAAGTTGGCTTGTGAGGCCCTAACCCATCAAGCAGTCCCAACCGCCGGCACTTGGTCATCTCTGTAGGCTCCTGCCTTCTGCGAAGTACACACATCTCCCACCAGTCCATTATGGAAGCGGCGACCGCTCCATTACTACGGTAAGGCCACCACCAGCATCACCTAAGTTCTCAGAACCGTATCCAGATCCCCTCTCCCCCCCCCTGCCTGCACACTTCTCAGTACTTCCTATTTGTTCCAACGCTTGAGTAAGCCTTGGCTGATTTTGTCCGCACCACCGCATCTCACACCAGAACGCCTCCGTCCCTCCCCCTGTTCCTGATTTCATTCTGTCAAGCCTGCATTTCTCTGTGCAACCAACCAGGCACCCACACGGGCGCGTGCCAAGGCAACCTAGTTCTCTTCAACCCTACCCATCCATGACAGGGCGAGTTCCGAGGTTCCTCAATGGCCACAACCCTCACATAGTGCTGGGGAGAGCCAAGCACATTTGTCTATACACTTCACTCTGATGGAGGGCTGTATCCCTGTCCGGACATCAAAGTGGCTGTACAATTCACAAAAAAAAAGTAAGGTGCTATATCCTCTGTTTGGATGACGAAGACAAGCCTGTCAATAGACAGCTTGGGCAGAGCTTGAATTTCCAGTTTAACCCCACATGTTGCATTTCATTCTCGATTGTGATTGATTTTATTTATAGCTCATTGTAATTTATACATCTACATCTAGGTGTCCTACCCTTACCCTCATTGTTTGCCTGAAGATTTAGGTTATCATTGTTCATACTTTGTATGCCAGCTTTTTGCTTAGTGTGTCTCATGTTTCATTTTGAGCCCTACCATACCCAAGACTTAGGAACTTTACCCTCTTAGCTGGAGATACATCTTTACCTCTAGGAAGGGGGTAGTAAGACACTACATTAGACACTCAGAACATTCAATATGAGCCTGCCTTATGCCCATACCCCTCCTTAACTTCGATTGTCAGCTTGTCATGAACATTCTTAGTGAATGTGCATGAAACTTAGGAAGGGGGTGTAATAAGTCAGGGCATTTAGGCCTCTCAGAAGCTTTCTGGAGGATCTATACTAGACCTCCCAAAGCTTCAAGATCCTAGAACACTGGGACATTTGCTCATATTTTGCTTATTTTCCAAGCCTATAGCTTACTGCTAGAGTCTACTGCTCTTAGGTACACTACAGAGAGCAGAGATCTGGGATACATTAGTAGCCATACATGAATAATTACATTCCCCATTTTTATAATGTGATTTAATCATGTTTTAAGGCATTTTAGAAGGTTCTAATGTATTAGAAGCTATTTTGAAGCTATTTCGAAGCTTCAGATGGCCTGTCGCGACTGTCGCCGTCTTTTGCCGCCGACAGCGATTTACGTAATGTTGACAGTGCCTGTGACAAGATAGACTACTCAGAAAGTTGATAAAATGTAAGTTTTATTGCGTTTTTAATGAGAATTTATTGTTACATCAATTTTCTTGTTATTTAGGCTTGTGAACCTGTATTACTGGACCAGCCAGTTGGTCCAGCTCAATGTTCGTTCACGACTTTGTCTTCTTGCTGTTGCCTACTTTGTGCTTGCCAAGGGAATCAATTGGAATGGAGAAATTCATTTAAAACAATTTGATTTTGAAGTGCAAGACAAGGACAAAAGGGTTTATTGTGCACCCTAGGTAAGTTGGCAATACAAGTACAAGCACAATACAAAACTTCACCTACACCAGCGCCATTCTTACGGACCTGATCAAGAAGAGTACTACTTGGCGCTGGGGCCCACAAGAGCAACAAGCGTTTGACGAGCTGAAAGACAAGGTGGCCAACGCTAAGTGCTTGGGCGTGCCTAGGGCACAAGGGGCAATTATCCTGGTGACCGACGCCAGCAATGTGGGCGGTGGTGGAACGTTGTTCCAATGGCAAGCACTAGAGAAGGAGGAGTTCGACTCGGCTATTTCCCAATGGGGGACTGAAGGTCTCAACCGAGAAGGAACTCTCAAGCACAGCTACCCTGACGACAAGTGAGTCCTAGTACCCCAGGGCCACTGGAACTGGAAATGGAACCAGGCCAGGGAGAACTACTCCACCTATGAGCAGGAATTGCTCGCGGGTATGCTGGTGCTATCCTCTCAGGCACGACTGTTGGGGAGTAGCCCTGTGGTCTGGCTGTGCTACCAGGAGCCGATCCGCACTTTCCAGAAGGGTCCCCCACCTGAGAAGGCCAAGCTACGGCGCTGGTGGACCTACCTCAGCCAACTACGGCTGACGGTACACCATATCCAGGGAGTGAAGAACGAGTGTGCAGACTACATCAGCCGCAACAACTTCGACGCCCTGATTGGTGCCCAGTCTGAAGCACTGGCTAAGGAGGCGTTCAGCCGTATGGACGTGCATTTGGACCTCATCATGACTATGATACGCCCCCTAGATGGACTCCAACAAGCAGAGTACCTGAAGGAGTTTGGGGATATCTACAAGCGCCTGGAGAAACGCCTTGAACCCCTCCTGGTCAACCAAGAACAGTGGAAGAGGGACAAGAGCTACCTCTGGCACGAGGACCGCATCTTGGTACCCAGTGACAGAGTCCCAGCGCTGCTGAAGTGGACCCATGAGTCCAGCGGTCATGTGGGTGCTGACCGTACCCTGAGGCTATTCAAGCAGTGGTTCCACACTACGTGGACTGATGACCAACTGCGGAAGACCCTGCAGCCTATCGTGGACAACCGCCCGTGTAGGTCCTGCAAACCGGGGGATATCAGGGACAGAGGTCTCTACTCGACCCTGCCCATCCCTCACTGTGCTAACACTGTTCTCTATGTGGACTACACGGAGATGCCGAAGTTCGTGGGCTATGACTTCGCCCTCGTGGTAGCCTGTGGGTTGACCAGGTTTACCAGGGTGTTCCCCTGTACCAAGCACATTACCGGAGAGGAAACTACGGGACGAAAAATTTTCGACGTGAAATAGGTGGATAGTTAACGCCGTAAGCACCGTAATAAAAGTACATACTAACGACGTGCTCCTCGTTGCTGTGCGTGCCCAATAGTCAAAGAACGTTGCGAGCAGCGCGTAAAACTCGAAAACGTTTTCTAACACGTTACGCCCCTGCACTCGCCGCCTCTCGCCCCTTTTCATTCTCCATGTACCTTCTCCTCCCACTACTGCCCCATCCCCGTCGCGTTTGCCCCCCCTTTCGCTGCAGGTGCACAGTGTCCAACACCCTGAGGATGCAACTGCAAGACTCAAGACCGAGACCTGCGGTGCACACCAGCCCAAGGCCAGGGATTAAATAAATAAAGCAGGCTTGTTTTTTCAGTGTGTGGTATTGTTGCATGCAGGGAGGACAGGGTACACAAGGCAAACCAGCGGGAAACAATTTTTTCTGTTTTTGAAAATAGGAAGCAGTTTCTTCGGGTTTTGAAAATGCACGGGGGTAACACCACAGGGCGCTAGCAGCACAACGGACAGCAGCAAAAACAGCACACAGCACAACACAGCGGCAAAACACACACAGCGCAGCGCGCACAGCACGGGGCACCACAGCAAAGCACCGCACCAAACGGCACAGCACCCCACAGCGCGGCACAACACCCGAGGGCAAGACACAGCACGCACCAGCACCAAACAACGCGAGCAAAAACAGCACAGCACCACGCAAACAGCACAGTGCGCAACAGCACTACACCGCACGAAACAACAAGATGCAACGCAGAGCACCACAGCACCGAGAGACACAGCACACCACACAGGAACACAGACCCCGACCAAACAGCCAGACACGACGTGAACAGCACAGCACAGCGCACCAAGACACCACACCCCCAGGCACAGCACAAAACACAGCAGCACAGCACAGCACGCAGCAAAGCACACAACACCCGAGGCACCGCACAGCACCCGAGGGCATGCCACAGCGGGAAGCGGCACTACAGACCGCGAGACAACGCAGCACAGTGCCACCCCCACAGCGCGGTGCACAGCAGCACAGCACCACACAGCACAACACGACGCGACACGGCCCACCATAGCACCAGGAGGCACAGCACAGCACAGCACAGGGCAGTGCGACCAAAACGAAACAGCAAGCCACAACGAGGACAGCACAGCATGGCGCAACCAGACACCACACCCAAAGGCGCAGCACGGCACACGGCAGCAAACAACAGCGCGGCACAGCACGCAGCCAACCGCAGAACACCAACAGACACCAGACGGCATAAAGCAACCCACGACAGCACACAGTGGGACAGCACAGCACAGAGCACCAGGACGCAGCACCCCAGCAAACGGCGCAACGCACGACAACACAGCACAGCACCACACAGCACAACACAACGCGACACGGCCCAACACAGCACCAGGAGGCACAGCACAGCACAGGGCAGCGCGACCAAAACGAAACAGCAAGCCACAACGAGGACAGCATCGCACAGCGCAACCAGACACCACCCCCAAAGGTGCAGCACAACACACAGCAGCAAACAACAGCGCAGCACAGCACGCAGCCAACTGCACAACGCCAACGGACACCAGACAGCACAAAGCAAGCCACAACAGCACACAGCGGGACAGCACAGCACAGAGCACCAGGACGCAGCACCCCAGCGAACGGCGCAACGCACGACAACACAGCACAGCACCACCGAGCACGGCAGAGCACGCAGCAGGACGCAGCGACACGAGGAATCGCAGCGCAGCACCACGCCACACGCGGAGCGCAACAGGACACGGCACAACACGACACGGCACGCCGCACCCCGAGCAACACAACACAGCAAGCAGCAACACGGCACCACAAAGGGCAGAACAAGCCAGCACACCGCGGCAACACGAACCGGCAGAAGGCACAACACACAAACCACGGGATGGGAGGGGGCAGCACCAGGCGGCGCAAACCCAAAGGTGCGCAAAACCGAGAAGGCAGAGAGAGAACAACCACGACACCACAGAGCAACAAGGAAAACACGGCAGCACACGACAACGCACGACGGCACCACACACGACGAAACACCGCACAAAACAGCGCGGAGAAGCGGAGCACCGAGCGACACCAACAGAAAGGGGCGTGGCCAACGCCAACCGGAGACGGCCAACGGCACAACAGACGAGCGCACCACACAGCAGGGCACCCGCACAACAACACAGCACGGCGCAGCAAAACACCGCGCGCCGCACACAACAGCCCACCCCCAACCACAGCACCACAGAACAAGACGCGGGGCACCGCAGACCACCAGGAACAACCGCCGGGGGGGGGGGGGGCACCAGCATGAGCCGAGGGGGGAAAACGAAACCCAACCAAACAGGTGCCAAGGCCAAAGGCACGGAAAAAACAAGGCAGAAGCAGGAGGACAAGGGAAAAAGAGCGGCAGGGGCCAACACCCAGGAAACACGACCCGGGGGGGGGGGGCAAAAGGAAACGCCAACAAACGGCCAACCACAAGGCACAGAGGCAACAAGGGTAAACGAGGGCGAGACAACCAGCCGGAAAGGGCATTGTAAGTGCGGCTAACCCCCATCTGCTCAGATTTTCATAGATCTGCCCCAGATTGGCTACATTTTGGTCATTTTCTCTGCTTCGGCGGAATCGCCGCCCCGCAGCTCAGTCTCAGGATCAGACCTATATATTTCTGATGTGCCGGATCTGATTCCGCGGTCCATTCATCGTAAATCCGCCGCGTTCCGATCATTTACCCGGAATCGCCATTTGCCGCTGACGCGCGCGCGCGAGCCAGATCGGCCAAATATTTTTTCACAATCGGATTTATATAAGTCTTTCCAGATAGATATGGACACTCAGATGTACTTAGGATTATCCGCATCAATTTTCTTCATAGACTGGGATTTTTTGCCGGATAACAATCAGCATGGATCTTGCCTCCGTTGTCGCCGCCCTTGCCTCCGTTGGTGTCCGTGTATCCGGTTCTGCCCCCAACAGCAGCGTTCAGGTCGACTCCTCGCGTGCCTGCCCCCCGGGTCTTGCCGGCCCTGAGCCCTCCGGCACCATCCACGACCTAGGGCAGCACTTTCATGGTAGCAGAGGCTACCTGAATGTTGCTTCAGTGGCATCCCATCCACAGCCCGCTCCCCAGTACGGCCCCGAAGACCCCGCCGCTTCTGGAGAAGTAACGATTACACTGCCTTGGTGCTGTGCGAACGAGGCCTTGAGAGGAATGCCTTGCGCAAGTCCAAGCTGCCCAAGAAGGGCGCACATCAGCAGCTGTGGAGACCCAGATTACCATAATTGCAGTCGAAACTGGCCATCGAGCAGCTGGAATCCGCCTGCCTACGACGATGGCAATGCTCCGGTGGAGCTTACGGAGCTGACAGGTACCAACATTCCTTACGCGTGTCCAACATTTGAGACCATTGACGCCGATCTGAACGACATTGAGATGGGCGGTCCAGGTGAGGTACCTAGCTATAATCGACCAGCCTCTTGGGCACACTGGGACGATCATTTGTCCCCAGAAGTGACCCG
Organism: Eutreptiella sp. 'Long Island Sound 2002'; assembly: GCA_964036045.1. Taxonomy (NCBI): domain Eukaryota; phylum Euglenozoa; class Euglenophyceae; order Eutreptiales; family Eutreptiaceae; genus Eutreptiella; species Eutreptiella sp. 'Long Island Sound 2002'. Next base: position 39,992,944 of record OZ038385.1, read on the forward strand.
TAACCTTGAGGCCCTTGAGGCCCTTTGTTACTTAGCCTCGTCTAAGCTGATTGAACAAGAAATAATCGCCTCTGATTTTTTAACGGAATATTTTTTCCTCCTTCAGAACGAAATTAATACCAGGATGTGGTGGCGTTCTCAAGAAGATGACTCTTTTGCCATTTTTTTGCAGATCTGGGGGGCAAGCCCCTTCCCGAAGGAGAAGGTCCGGGCACCTGTTCCCGGGCCCTCCGCCCCTCATCCCCCTGTTTCCATCCGCGACGATCTAGCCGCCGCGGTTGAGGAGGGAATTTTAGAGGCGGCCAGGCAGGCAAGCCTGGAAATCAGGGCTGAAGGAGCTCCCCAAGTGGACTCCTGGCTGCGGACCACCGAGATCAGCGGTCCGACAGCCTGCTCAGGCCCTTCAGGACACGGCATGTACTGTCCTGCCGACTGCTCCTGCAGATTCCAGCGAGATACTGAGCTCCAATTGCTCAAAGATCAAATGCACCTCATCATTCAAACGCTGGGAATAAAAAATCTTTTCAAGACGCACATGCGGTCTGAGGGCGCATCATCGGTGGGACAAACAACAGAGCCATCGGAGGAGGCGACAGAAATTTTTTCAATTGCTCCTTCGGTGGACTCCAGGACCACCGATGCAAGGATCAGCAGGACCAAGCTAAAGGAAAGGGTTAAAATCTCTCGTTCTGAGAGTAGGACGGCGAAGGCTAGGACTGAGGCTCGGAATGCCAAGCGAACTGCCTCCCGTACTGCCCCTCCTGCTGCTGATTCCAATACCTTAGCCCAGCTGTTGCTCGCCCAGACCCTCGCCGGAGCTGGTGTGGCGAATGATGCCGCCAAGGTGTCTGCCATTACGGCCGGTGTTGGGCTGGATTCGCTTCTTAACCCTACTTCCTTGCGACTTCGTCAGGTTGCCAAGCAACCGAAGTATAATGGGAACCCCCAACGTTGGCCTCAGTTCCAACTGTGGGTTAAGACTCAAAAACTCCAAGATGATCAGTTCCTGATGGCCCTCTTGGATTGCCTTGAGGGAGCGCCGGCCAACACTTGGCTCAGGACTTGGAGTGATCGCGAGGATACAAGTTCCCCCCTTACCTTTGATGAGGTGTGGGAACAGTTGGAGGTACGTGGATCCCGGCTGCCAGAGGACCACTACCACCAAATGTTGAAGAATTTTCCTTCATTCTCGCGATTAATTTTGCACGAAGTGTAAGACAAAAAACAGCGCTTCTGGAATTTAGTGGAAGAAGCTGAACATTCAGGCGAAAAATTTTCTAGTGCCGAGCTGAAAAGTCTGATTTTTGACAAGATCCCCTCAGAAACTGCCGCCACCCTTCGGAACAAACAGTCCGAAGAAAAGGTCAAGACCTGGTGGGCGGAGGTGGAAGGCTTCGATGCCTCTGCCAACAAGTTTTCCATCAGGGAGGCACTTCAAAAGTGCTCCCCCACGTCATTTTCTAAGGTGAAATTCACCAAAGAGACGTGGAAAATCAAGTTTCATGAGCACGAGGATCGGGACTTGTTTGTCCAAGTCGTCAACAGGGGAGTCAGCTTCCATGGCCATCGCCTGAAGGCCAAAAACTGGGTGTTTTCGTACACCCCGAAGGAACTCTGGGAGGAGGTTGAGCCGCTCGCCGACGCCGCCAACCAGAATTTCCATGAGGGTCTTGGGGGAAACAAGAATACCCAGCAAAACACCCAAAATGGGGCCCAAAAGGGCAACAAAAAGGTGAATGACACCCGGAATGTTCAGCAGCACTGTAGCATCTGCCTTCTTTTAGGTTCTACGAACCGAGCTAAGACGCATTCTACTGATAATCACCGATGGTCTCCTTACGATCACAAGGTGATTGGTGAAAATATCAGTAATTCGCAGAATTCAGACAGGAATGACAGACAGGTGCGCGGTGGGAAGGCTGGAAAAGGGAATCCGACCCCCTCCGGTGGAAACAAAAATCCTGGAGGCCCTGGCGGGTCCCAAGGCACAGGAAATTGGACTCCATCCGGCTCCGGTGGGCAGCCGAACGGCCAGAAAAATCCCAATAGCAACGCCGGAGGCGGAAATCGAAATCCAGGCCAAACCCCTCAATCCGGTGCAAACAAGGGAAATGCTCCAGGATTCCAGGGTAAAGGTAAGGGAAATCCTTCGGGAGCCCCTTTCTCTGGTAAGGGCAGAGGGCGTGGCGAAGGTGGAGGTCCATCATCCGGCGGCCGTGGCCGTGGACGTGGAAAGGGCAACCATCGTGTGGATCAAGTCTCAGGTGCAGATCAGGTGTCCGATGCGGACCGAGATTACGTTGAAAATGCCTTGAATCCAGCAGATGATCCGCTCCAAGATGAGTGGGTCGACGAATCAGGGTGTGTCCATAATGTTAACGCAGCCACTGGACGTCAGAACGCCTAGGGGAGCCACGAAAATCGCCCCTCCCCAGGTGATTTCAGGCATGATCCCCAGATTCCTTCCCGACCACTACTTGATGTAGGGTCGCTGGTCTCCTCTCCCCTGGATCCGGCAGCGGATCCTTCTGTTGTAGTGGACGAGGTTGGTGTACAGTCCAAGCACAGGGCCCGTCAGTTTGTCACAAAGCTGTGGGTCTCTGATTGCAAGGGCAATTTCCACCTCGCCACTTGTTTGTGTGACAATGGATCGGAGGTAAATCTCCAATCCAATTCTTTTTTGCCTGACGACTGCGTGTTTGATTCGCCTCATCCTGTTACCCTCGAGGGAGTTTCTGGACATTCTCTCGCAGGTGGGCAACGCTGTTGTTATATATCAACTCATTTGGTCGCTCAAGACCTTTGGGAAGAAGGTAATGTGGAGGAAGTTATCCTTAAGGATGACTACTTCTATCGTGCCGACATAAAGTATGACCTTTACTTGGGCCATCCTTGGCTTCGCAAGAACAGGGTGGCGCCCGTAGGTCATCGGCGTTGTTTTTTGCTGGAGTCAGGTCCCTTGAAGCGTCGTGAATTTCGTTTTTTGCACGCAGGGTTTAAAAGTGCAGAAGAATTTTTGAAGCAAAAGGTTACACCAAAGTTTGGCGAAGATGTCACCATTGCAGAGGTGAATGGGAGTGCCGATTACTCCCGAGAGTTAGAATGTCTTCGTAGGGACTCCCAGCCACGACGCCCTTCGCGCTGGCACTCTTCATCCTACAGAGTTGTCGACAAATGGCGCGATACAATTTGTGAATATTTTTATGAACACCATTCCTTTTGGCCACAGTATGATGCCTTTGCTAACCGCGAGAACAAGCGCTTTGACAAGCACTTTCGCGACGCTTGGACCCATAAATGGGACAAGAAGTTATGGATTAATCCTCCGTTTCACTTAATCCAGCAGGTCATCCACAAAATCAAGCAAGATAACACCCAGGCGATTTTAGTTGTGCCCTTGTGGGACGACAAGCCTTGGTTTCAGGAGTAGCAAGACATTTGTGTAGATTACATCGAACTTCCCAGGAAGATTAAGCTGTATGCCAGGGACGACACAGGTCCCCTGCCACAGCGGCCCTGGAGTTCGCTTGCATTCCTGGTGGATGGAAAGCTTTCTGACTCTGACTCTGTTGATTCTAGTACTGATTCCTGTGTTGGGTCTGAATCTGAGGTTGAGCGTGGTACTGATGATGAATCTATTTTTTCTGATTTTTGTCCGTCAGATGCCCAAGGTGATCCAACGTCAAATGGATCCGCCTCGTCTCCCTCTTCCCCAATACGATCTACATCCAAAAGAATCTACGGCGCACGGACGACAAAAAAATTTTCTTCGCGCCGCAAATTCAGAGTTTTTTATGAAAAACCCCGTGTGGAAGCTTTCATAGATCCTTTCGAGGAGCTGGATCACGAAGAGAATCTCTGGAATGTCGACACTCGACCCACCTATCTTCAAGAGGCAGTTGATACGGACCTTTTGAGGGACATCCGTAAGAAGATTCTTCCTGCCAAGGCCGAAGAAATCGCCAAAGTTTTTTCGACAGTAATTCCTGGCGATCAGGTGGACACTGAGTTGTGTTCCAAGAAAAGAGACAAGATTTTTGAGGAACGGAAGGACACAACCCTTTCGGGGAAGTTGATCAAAAACCCCCCTGTCCGTGGGCAGTTCGGTGAAGCCTTCATCGAGCTTCGTGAAGGGTACAAGGCGAAGAAACAGCGTCCTTATGAGAACCATGGACAGAAACATGAGATACTCAGAAAAATAATCGAGAGAAATCTCAGGGAATTTGGTTGGCTTGAGGGTTGTATGACCAGCCAGTGGTGCTGTGCACCCTTCACAGTCCCAAAGCCGCCGCCTGCAGACCAGAACACTATTGATGGTTGGCGAATGGTTGTTGATTTTCGCAACCTCAACGCCGAAACCAAGGCGGATTCACACCCCCTGCCCCTCATTGAGGAGGAAATCGCCAAGAGGGCAAGAGGTCGTTTGTTTTCTGTGCTGGATCTCCGTCACGGCTTTCACCAAATGCCGTTGAGGAAGGACAGCCGACCTCTCACCTGTATGTGCACGCCATGTGGCCCAGTCCAGTGGACGGTCATGCCCATGGGCCTGAAGAACGCCCCTTCGTTTTTTCAAAGAATGATGGAGGATGTGCTTTTTACAGCTCATCCTGAGCTTCGTGCCTTCGTGAGTGTGTACATAGATGACATAATCATCGCGACAGAGGGGGAGGGACTGACCGAAGCCGAGCTGGTGGCCCTACATGAAAAGCAGCTGAACCAGATTTTGGACATTCTTGATGCCAATCAGCTGATTTGTGGGCCAAAGAAAGGAAAACTATTTTTAAAATCAGTCGAATTTTGTGGTTCTCTCCTTGAGAATGGCACCCGACGACCCAGTCCAGGGAAGCTCGTCGGTATTCAGAAGTGGAAGCGCCCTGAGACGATCACGGAATTGAGAGGATTCCTGGGTTGTTGCAATTTTTACCACACTTTTGTGCCGAATTATGCCAATTTTGCTGCCCCCCTCACTGAACTGTTGAAGGTAGGGAGAGATGCGGGCAAGGCAGGTTCAAAGGTTCGTGTCAAGTGGACTGACGAATGCCAGGAGGCCTTCCATCACTTGAAGGCGGCCCTCTGCGAAGTCGCCACGTTGCATGTGCCGAAATTCGACCGACCCTTCTACATAAGAACCGACGCTTCTAGGTACGCGATCGGAGCTGTCCTTGAACAGGTTGATGAAGCCACAGGTGATCATTACCCTCTTGCATTTTGGTCTCGGAAGCTAGCTCCACGCCAGATGCAATGGTCACCGCGTGAGCAAGAGACTTACGCCATAATCTGCGCTCTGAAGAAGTACCAATCGTGGGTTGGCACCAATCGAGTCGAGGTCCTGACGGATCATCGATCTCTGGAGTATTGGGCCACCGAACACATTGATACTGTCGCGAGCCCAGCTGGTCGACGGGCCAGATGGCATGAATTTCTCAGTCTGTTTGACCTCCATGTGTCGTATTTGCCTGGAAAACACAACACGGTAGCGGATGCTCTGAGCCGATGGGCTTACCCCGCTTCAGAGGGGCTGCAAAGTACCAACATCCATGGTACGGAGCAGGACCGTCACGTCAAAATCGAGTGGGATCAAGAAGAAAAAAAGCTCATTCGACGTGAATGCATGCAATGCTCTGTTAAACAGCATGCATTACCGTGTCATGACATCACGGCCTTCTCAGATCCGGCGCATGCTCATGAAATCATCACCAAATCACTGAAAGTCGTGGAGAAAGTCACCGATCCCTCCTCAGGGAGTGTGAAACGGTTCGAGTATACCCGACCTGTAAGTGGATTTCGGTTGATTCAGGGCATTAAGCGTCGAGATCCGGCCAAAACTCCACCCCTGCCGAAAGATTCCCTTATCATCCGTGACTGGACGAACGACTATCTGCATGATTCCATGTTTAAAGAGGTCTTTGAGAATCTCAAATCCAAAGATGCTCACAAGGATGGAATTTATGCTGAATATTCGTTGGATGGGGGGAAGCTGTGGATGGAGGGTAAATTGTGCGTACCAGACGCCCTGGCCCCCAGAGTGTTAAACTGGTGGCACAAATGGGAGTCCCCCCACGCACATGGCCGTAGATTATGGTCGATGATTAAACATAGGTTGTTCGGCTCAAGGCTATATACTCATTGTATGAAAGTAGCCGCCGGATGTGCCCAATGTGCTGTCTCGACGCCCCCCAGCGCGAAGAAGCACGGCCATCTGAGGCCACACCCTATTCCGGAGCGCCTCTTTAACAGAGTCACCAGTGATTTTTTCCATCTTGGTGAACTCGACGACGAAGAGTGCCATTGGACCAACAAAAAGGTCAATGGAGTGCTCCTTATACAATGCCAGCATTCTGGCTACATTCGGGTGTTGCCTTGCAACATCGAGTCAATGACTGGCAAGGCTGCCGCCAAATGGTGCGCGCAGACCTGGATGGGAGGTTGGGATGTCCCATCCGAGGTGGTTACGGACTCAGGCAAAGAGTACACCTCCGAATGGTGGAGGGAATTATGTGCTCGCCTTGGAATCCACCACCTGAGGTGTGAAATCCACTCACATCGAGCGCTGCCTGGCGAAAGAGCCGGCCGCTCTATTATAAATATGCTTCGTAAGGAGCTCGCCAGTGAGAAAGACTTCCATTGGCTTGAAGTTCTCTTCGCATTGCTTCGCAGGTACCACAACACGCCATTGTACCATGGCCTTTCTCCAAATGATATTGTCTTTGGACGAAAGAAGTGTTGGTGGAACATGCCGTTGAATAATCCTCCCCCTTGTAAAGATGCTTCGTTGTTTTTGGACGAAATCCAACGAGCAGAAAAAACTGTCTCGAAATTAATCGATAAGCATCAAGCTGACTGGCTTTGGGTCCAGAATCAAGGCCGAAAAAAACCCCACAATTTTGAAGTCGATGATCGAGTTTGGCTTCGAGAATCCGAAACCACCCTGGGCGGAGATGATAAGCTTCTTCCCTTGTGGGAGGGGCCATTCGCTGTTACAGCGCGTCTAGGTGAGAACAGATGGAGGATTCGTGTGGATGTCAGCAGGGAAATTGAAGTTTCGGGCGATCGCCTCAAGAGAGAGATCCTCTCCCCCAAGGATCGGGTTAAACCCCTTTTTTGGACTTCGAAATTTTTGTCCGATCGGGTCATCGAAGGGGGGAAGTACGAACTCAAGAGGATTTTAGAAGCAAGACGTGACGAAAAGGGCGAATGGGAATTTCTATGTGAGTGGAGGGGCTTTGATTCCAGTCACAACAACTGGGAACCAGCCCATTCTTTTGTCCATGGGTACACCAAGGGGTTCATCGACTTCCTCAAGAAGCACCCCGAAATTGGCGTACTCCTGACAGACTGTCTGTCGAAACCCGACAGACAGGTGGAGAGCGACGGAAAAAGACCTGTGGTGAATCGAGATCCAGCCTTTTACGGCCCTCAGCAGCCACGTTCCAGGGCTGATCCGTCGATCCCCCCTCCTGCGGTCAGGCCAGCCCAGGAGCCAAATGAAGACCAAGCTTCGAGTTCGGCCGCTGATTTACAGCGCCCAAGCCGTACGAGGGCCCCACCAGACAGGTTGGTGGTCACATGTATTCGTGCTTGGCCGACTTCAGCCTCGCCCCGTCGACCACTTATTCCAATGTGAGTGTTCTGACGACTTGGAAAAACCACATTCTGCTCAATCCACTGTTCATTCTTCCTGATTACGACATGATGTGGAGAACTGCGAATGTTTGATAATTTGACGTCAATCAACTTTTCTTTGGTCTCCGTTCGGCAGACAAGGCGTAGATACGCTGCCGAAAGCCACGGAGTGTGCTGCCGTGTCCAGAAAAAACCAAACTCAGGCTTAATTCAGGCAGATCCGGGGTAATCTTGTCTCTGTTGGTCTGTGCATCTTTGGAATTTGGCTACTCGTGCAGATGGAAGCAAATGTACATAGTAGAAACGCTGCGCAGCGACATTCACCCCTACAGGCACCCCCTGTAGTACTGGCTGCACTAGATGCGACGCCAGGAACTCAGATCTTACCTTCATTTGCCGTGATGCTGAAGCCAGAGTCCAGATTCAGATCCAGATTCCTTGAATTTACCTTGAATTTCTCAGGTTTGTCCATCATTCTGCGCAACAGTGCAAAACCCCGACGTCAATTGTTCAGACAACCTTCATATAGGAGCTCTAGGGACTTCTAACAGCAACCTCTGAGGTCCGTAAGCTTCGGTGTATTTTTGGCACACGCCAATGTGAGCTCAATCCGACCGGAAACTGTCGAAAATGGTGAATCCAAGTGTCTTGTGGGACTCAATCGAAAGATGGGCCTTGTCCAAGTCGGTTGACACCGCCGCCACTGTAAATAAAGGACTATTCGGTGTCTCTCAGTTACATACTGTCAGTAAAGCGCCTTCAGCGAACCTTCGGCGCGTTACATGCCAAGGATTCAGGGCTATCATGTCCCATCATGATGCATCATCACATGATCCACATTTTCATGGAATCTGTTGGATGCTCGCGAACCAACGTGTCGGAAAGCACAATTCAGCTGAATAAACGACAATATATATTAACTCTAGTCTAAACGAAGGTGTTAGTAGTTTCAGTTCTAGACATTCCGCTTCATTTCACCTTCATCTTAGGAAAATGAGCAAATTCCCTCACTTCAGGACAGTTTAGGTTGATTTCCTTGTCATCTCCTCTCATTCCTCGAAGATCTGTTTACGGCTTTGCCTAACTTCGTTGACGCTGATGTTTGTCTGTTCACTTAGGGCCTGCAGACTACAATTGTATTTGCTTTCCCTCTCTGTGATTGTTTCATCTCCTTCATCTCTGCTCAAATTGATTCTCAATCTTGCTGAATCTTGTGATCATCCACCAGATGCGCCAAATCTGAGGCACATGCTGCACTTTTCAGAACGAGAAAAGCGGGAGTAACACGATGTAGAGTACGTGGAGGACACCGTAGCGTGCCCGCGACAGCTAAACTGTGCCAGAGCGCCGAGATGTCACTCCATTTCTTGATTCTCCCACTCAATCCACCAATAATCTACTTCATTCTCAACCAGGGCATGGTTTGGTATCGATTCTCGATACAATTACATGCTTTTTAGCCTTTAACCTAATGTTTTACTGCCCGGAGGACTGTTCGTCACTCCTCATTCTGTCTCATTTCAGGTTCATCCATCCTGATTCAGTGCCAATTCAGCCCAAATCAGGTCAGATCAAGCAGATTTCGCCCCATCGAGGCTACATTTCTATTTTTTTTCTGGGACTTACCCACACTACGTTCTTCGTTGACGTAGAGGCACACCCCAGTGTGTTTTTGGAGGGGGAGTGTAAGTGCGGCTAACCCCCATCTGCTCAGATTTTCGTAGATCTGCCCCAGATTGGCTACATTTTGGTCATTTTCTCTGCTTCGGCGGAATCGCCGCCCCGCAGCTCAGTCTCAGGATCAGACCTATATATTTCTGATGTGCCGGATCTGATTCCGCGGTCCATTCATCGTAAATCCGCCGCGTTCCGATCATTTACCCGGATTCGCCATTTGCCGCTGACGCGCGCGCGCGAGCCAGATCGGCCAAATATTTTTTCACAATCGGATTTATATAAATCTTTTCAGATAGATATGGACACTCAGATGTACTTAGGATTATCCGCATCAATTTTCTTCATAGACTGGGATTTTTTGCCGGATAACAATCAGCATGGATCTTGCCTCCGTTGTCGCCGCCCTTGCCTCCGTTGGTGTCCGTGTATCCGGTTCTGCCCCCAACAGCAGCGTTCAGGTCGACTCCTCGCGTGCCTGCCCCCCGGGTCTTGCCGGCCCTGAGCCCTCCGGCACCATCCACGACCTAGGGCAGCACTTTCAGGCATACCCCCGGGGGGGGGGGGACCGCCGGCGGGGGCACCAAGAAGCGAGGGGGGGGCGGGACACAACAAGCGGAAGGGCGGGGTGGGGTGGGGGGGAGGGGGGCACAGCAGCAGGCGGCGACAAACACCGGCGCAAGGCCAGGAACCGCACAGACACGAGCAAGCAAAGGACCACGAGCAGCAGGGCGACGACACCCGCGAAACAAAAACAAGGAGTGGCGCACCGCACGCGCTCGGGAGGCCGGCCAGTCCGACCCGGCCAGGACAAAGTGGTGGCGCACCACACGCGCTCGGGAGGCCGGCCCGTCCGTCCCGGCCAGGAAAATACCACAGACAGGCAACAACCGACAACGCCGGCCGTACGGCGGAGGAGACAACAGCACACCAACAAAACAAGCCGAGCATCCAGCCGGCTACAACACTACGAACCAAAACCCGAACACGCCGACACAGCAGGCCCCACCAAGGGAAGGGCCACGCACAAGCACGGCAATCCCCAACAAAGGGGGGCGCACGCAACAACACAGCACCGACCCCGGCCACGCAAACACCACAGGCAACAAACACCCGACAACGCCAGCCGTACGGCGACGGAGACAACAGGGAAACAACAAAACAAGCCGAGCATCCAGCCGGCTACAACACCACGAACCAAAACCCGAACACGCCGACACAGCAGGCCCCACCAAGGGGGGGGCCACGCACAAACAGGGCACGCCCCAACAGGGGGGGGGGGGGGCACGCACCAGCACAGCATCAACCCCGGCCGAGCCAATAACACAACCACAACCACAACCCACCCAACAGGCGACGACAACCCAAGCCAAACACCACCATCGCGGCAGGGGGGCACCAGCACAGCACACCCCAGCCAGAGGGGGGGCACGCACCAACACAGCGCGCCCCACCAAGAAGGGGGCCACAACCCAACGCAGCACGCCCCACCAGGGGGGGGGGGGGGCACGCACCAGCACAGCACCAACCCCGGCCAGGCAAACAACACAGACAACGAACACCCGACAATGCCGGCCGTACGGCGGCGGAGACAACAGCGAACCAACAAAACCAGCCGGGCATCCAGCCGGCTACAGCACCACGAACCGAAACCCGAACACGCAGACACCGCACTCCCCACCAAGTGGGGGGCCACGCACAAACGTGACACACCCCAACAGGGGGCTGGGGGGGCACGCACCAGCACAGCACCAACCCCGGCCAAGCCAACAAGACAACCGCAACCACAACCCACCCGACAGATGACGACAACCCAAACCAAACACCACCACCGCAGCAGGCGGCCACCAACACAGCACGCCCCAGCGAAAAGGGGGCCATGCACCAAAACAACACGCCCCACCAAGGGGGGGGCCACGCACAAGCACGGCACGCCCCAACAGGGGGGGGGGGGCACGCACCTGCAGAGCACCAACCCCGGCCAGGCCAACACCACAGACAACCAACACCCGACAACGCCGGCCGTACGGCGGCGGAGACAACAGCGAACCAACAAAACCAGCCGGGCATCCAGCCGGCTACAACACCACGAACCGAAACCCGAACACGCCGACACAGCACTCCCCACCAAGGGGGGGGCCACGCACAAACACGGCACGCCCACACAGGGGAGGGGGCACACACCAGCACAACACCAACCCCGGCCAAGCCAACAACACAACCGCGACCACAACCCACCGAACAGATGACGACACCCCAAACCACACACCACGACCGCGGCGGGCAGGCACCGACACGGCACGCCCTACCGGGAGGGGGGCCACGCACCAACGCAGCACGCCCCACCACGAGGGGGGCCACAAACCAACGCAGCACGCCCCACCACGGGGGGGGGGCACACAGCGACACGGCACGGCCCACCATGAGGGGAGCACGCACCAACACAGCACGCCCCACCAAGAGGGGGACCACAAACCAACGCAGCACGCCCCACCATGGGGGGGGCCACACACCAACACAGCACGCCCCACCATGGGGGGGGGCACGCACCAACACAGTATGCCCAACCATGAGGGGGGCCGCGCACCAGCACAGCACCCGGCCCGGCCAGGTGATCAACACAACCACAACCGCAATCCAACCGCCGACCACACCCATCCAAACACGCCGACAGTATGGCGGCGAAGACAACACCGAATAAATAAAACAAGCCGCGCATGGCGCCGGCTCAAACACCACCACAAGCACCACCAACCCGAACCCAACGCCGGCCCCCAGGCGGCACACACGACGACAACCCAAGCCCAGCACCACCACGCCACGCACAACCACCGCGGCGGACAGGCACCAACACAGCGTGCCCCACCATGAGGGGGGCCACGCACCGGCAGAGCACACCCCACCACGAGGGGGCCACGCAAAAAAGCAGCACGGACGACAATGCGGTGGGCCGCACGCGAGCACAGCACCCTCCTTGGGAGGGGCCACACACCGACACAACACGCCCCACAGTGGGCGGGAGGCGCGCACCAACACAGCACGCCCTACCATGGGGGGGGGCACGCACCAACGTAGCAATCCCCACCAGGAGGGGGGCCACGCACCGGCACAACACCAACCCCGGCCAAGCAAACAGCACAGCCCTAACCGCAGCCCGACCCGGGCACGACCAACCAACACCGAAACAAGCAGGACAACTACACGAACAACATCTGACCGCGCAAGCGCCCGGAGCAGCGCCAAGGAACCAACGCCGAACAGGCCGACCATGAGGCGGCTAACACAACCGTGCACCAACAAAACCACTGCAGCGGCCACGACATGACCATAAACAGACCACACCCAAGCCGGCCAACACCAAACCAGCCAGGCATGCAGGGGTTGAAACAGGAACGGCGTCCAACGGGTTGGCGAAAGCGTGGTGCGCCACGCCCGCCGACCAGCATACCCACGAACACAACAGAACATGTAAGTCTACCGTTACGAACACGACCAACCAACGTTAACAAACTACACTACACAACACTTGGACAAACCAAAACGCAACTACCCAGCACCAACACGGACGTGCCGGCTACACAAACAACATTCGGCGATACGACCACCGGCAGCAGCGCGACGGAACCCACGAAAACATAGCCGACCATTTGGCGGCCAAGACAACCGCGCACCAACCACACCGCAGCTGCAGCCGCCACTTGACCATAAACAGACCACACGCAAGCCGGCCAACACCAAACCAGCCCGGCGTGCACGGGTCGAAACGGGAACGGCGTCCAACAGGTTGGCGACACCGTGGTGCGCCACGCCCGCCAACGACCATGCCCACGAACACAGCAGAACGCCGCAACACTACCGTTACGAACGCGACCAACCAACGTTGACAAACTACACAACACTACACTTGGACAAGCCAAGACGCAACTAACCAGCACCGACACGGACGTGCCGGCTACACAAACAACATTCGGCAATACAACCACCGGCAGCAGCGCGATCGAACCCACGCAAACCAAGCCGACCATGAGGCGGCCAAGACAACCGCCCACCAACCACACCGCAGCTGCAGACGCCACTTGACCGTAAACAGACCACACGCAAGCCGGCCAACACCAAACCAGCCAGGCGTGCACGGGTCGAAACGGGAACGGCGTCCAACGGGTTGGCGACACCGTGGTGCGCCACGCCCGCCGACGACCATACCCACGAACAAAAACGTGACTCTACCATCACGCAACTCACCAACCAACATTAACAAACTACGCCAAACAGTTAAACGACCGACCAACCAACCACAACGACCTACTTCGAACCCCCGCCCCCCCGGGAGACCGCAAGCTCGACCGAGTCAGGAGGCGTGAGTGTGCGCCACGGCATGCGAGTCCCGTAGCACGTGCTTCTCAAAGTCGCCTCACGCCTACTGAAAACCAACCCAGGTGGGGGTGCCTGCAGGACAGGGCCTTTGGCCTGGCTCCCGGCCCCTGGGCCCCAGAATCCGGAGGTTAATGAGGATGTGCGATGGGACCCTCCCCCGCGTATCATCCGCCCAAAGTAGAGGAATGTGAGACTTCGGTCGAACATGGGTTACCTCTCTGGGCAGAACCCGCTGTACGGTACTGCTCGCGGCGACCGCGCCCTTCCCCCATGTGGGGGAGCCGCTTTGTGGGGGCAAGTGCAGTAGGGCCGTGGGTGGGTGAGCAAAAGCCCCTTGGTAAGTCCCCCCTGCGGGGCAACCCCAGTCCAGAGTCGACCTACCTACCTACCTTGCTCATATTTGGCTTATTTTCCAAGCCTATAGCTTACTGCTAGAGTCTACTGCTCTTAGGTACACTACAGAGAGCAGAGATCTGGGATACATTAGTAGCCATACATGAATAATTACATTCCATATTTTTATAATGTGATTTAATCATGTTTTAAGGCATTTTAGAAGGTTCTAATGTATTAGAAGCTATTTTGAAGCTATTTCGAAGCTTCAGATGGCCTGTCGCGACTGTTGCCGTCTTTTGCCGCCGACAGCGATTTACGTAATGTTGACAGTGCCTGTGACAAGATAGACTACTCAGAAAGTTGATAAAATGTAGGTTTTATTGCGTTTTTAATGAGAATTTATTGTTACATCAATTTTCTTGTTATTTAGGCTTGTGAACCTGTATTACTGGACCAGCCAGTTGGTCCAGCTCAATGTTCGTTCACGACTTCGTCTTCCTGCTGTTGCCTACTTTGTGCTTGCCAAGGGAATCAATTGGAATGGAGAAATTCATTTAAAACAATTTGATTTTGAAGTGCAAGACAAGGACAAAAGGGTTTATTGTGCACCCTAGGTAAGTTGGCAATACAAGTACAAGCACAATACAAACCTTCACCTACACCAGCGACATTCTTACGGACCTGATCAAGAAGAGTACTACTTGGCGCTGGGGCCCACAAGAGCAACAAGCGTTTGACTAGCTCAAAGACAAGGTGGCCAACGCTAAGTGCTTGGGCGTGCCTAGGGCACAAGGGGCGATTATCCTGGTGACCGACGCCAGCAATGTGGGCGGTGGTGGAACGTTGTTCCAATGGCAAGCACTAGAGAAGGAGGAGTTCGACTCGGCTATTTCCCAATGGGGGACTGAAGGTCTCAACCAAGAAGGAACTCTCAAGCACAGCTACCCTGACGACAAGTGGGTCCTAGTACCCCAGGGCCACTGGAACTGAAAATGGAACCAGGCCAGGGAGAACTACTCCACCTATGAGCAGGAATTGCTCGCGGGTATGCTGGTGCTATCCTCTCAGGCACGACTGTTGGGGAGTAACCCTGTGGTCTGGCTGTGCTACCAAGAGCCGATCCGCACTTTCCAGAAGGGTCCCCCACCTGAGAAGGCCAAGCTACGGCGCTGGTGGACCTACCTCAGCCAACTACGGCTGACGGTACACCATATCCAGGGAGTGAAGAACGAGTGTGCAGACTACATCAGCCGCAACAACTTCGACGCCCTGATTGGTGCCCAGTCTGAAGGGCTGCCTAAGGAGGCGTTCAGCCGTATGGACGTGCATTTGGACCTCATCATGACTATGATATGCCCCCTAGATGGACTCAAACAAGCAGAGTACCTGAAGGAGTTTGGGGATATCGACAAGCGCCTGGAGAAACGCCTTGAACCCCTCCTGGTCAACCAAGAACAGTGGAAGAGGGACAAGAGCTACCTCTGGCACGAGGACCGCATCTTGGTACCCAGTGACAGAGTCCCAGCGCTGCTGAAGTGGACCCATGAGTCCAGCGGTCATGTGGGTGCTGACCGTACCCTGAGGCTATTCAAGCAGTGGTTCCACACTACGTGGACTGATGACCAACTGCGGAAGACCCTCCAGCCTATCGTGGACAACCGCCCGTGTAGGTCCTGCAAACCGGGGGATATCAGGGACAGAGGTCTCTACTCGACCCTGTCCATCCCTCACTGTGCTAACACTGTTCTCTATGTGGACTACACAGAGATGCCAAAGTTCGTGGGCTATGACTTCGCCCTCGGGGTAGCCTGTGGGTCAACCAGGTTTACCAGGGTGTTCTCCGGTGCCAAGCACATTACCGGAGAGGAAACTATCATAATACTCCTGGAGGAGTGGTTTTGTGTCTATGGGGCGCCCAAAGAGATCAACTCCGATGAGGACGTACGAGTACGCTCGGATACCGGTTGGTACAAGAGGGTCCTGAGATCCCTCAATGTCCAGGTGTCTACGGGGATCCCCTACTCTCACACGAGCCCCCTATGTGAGCGACAGATTGGTGTCCTCAAGGAGAATGTAAGGATATGGTGCAAAACTGAATGCCCGAGAGACTGGGTGAGACTACTCCCCGTCATATCCTTGATGATGAACTCCCAAGAGAGTTCGGCGACTGGCTACTCGCCCCATGAGCTATTCCTAGGGCGCCCGGCGTCGTTCCTACATGCTCCCTATCCAGAAGACACTCATTCTTCCGTGGGTGAGTGGGTCCAAGAGCAACAAGCGAAGCTGGACAACGCCAAGGCTCTGCTCCAGAGAGTGAGGGAGCGCCAGTGGAACAAGAAGAACAAGCACCGAATACCGGCCACCTACCAAGAAGGGGACTGGATGCTGGTGCACAACAGCCGACTACCCGCCTGGCCACACTCTACCAGCGATGATCCATACTTCGGGCCCTACAAGATTCTATCTGTGGATGGACACCGTATAACAGTGCGGTGTTCTCCCCGTCTAGGGGGGACCCTGGAGTGCGCTGCTCAACACCTGAAGCGCTACTATGATCTTGAAGACATCTGTGGAGAGGAGTGGGAGCTGAACGACGAGGAAATCGCCGCCCTAGACCTACAAGGGGCTGCCAGCCCTCTGGAAGTTGAAGGGGACCTCCCCGACAGGAACGCCGAGGAGATGGCTAAGGAGGGCTTCTACCTGGTGAAGTCTGTCCTACGCCACCGCTATCGCCAGGGTTGGTGCTTCCTCACCCTCTGGGAAGGGTTTGGAGTCGAAGAGGCCACCTCAGAGCCCTTCTCTGCGTTTGTTCTACCTGAGGGACGCCTAAACTCCGTTCTGGTAGACTGCGTGTCCCAGAACAACCTTGGTGAGTTGCTGAGGCTCGCTGAGACGCTTGCCTCCAAGACTGAAGCTAGGGACTGAACCTTACCCTTACCTGCCTAAGCGTATGTGTGAGTGTGCTACTCCTAAGGTCCTGAGAGCAAGCCGCAGGAATGCTGTCCTAATTATACCCAAGTCTGCATGCTTGCTAAACCTGGAGGATGTCTTACCGGTGCCACGGGGTACGCCCCGGGTCTCTCCTCCCCTAAGAGCCCAATTTCTGTGCTGGCGCAAAACCTTGGGAGAATACCCAGCGTACTAATCCAGGTACTGTTTTCCCTACCTATCTGTCTACCACAGGGAGGGGTGGCCAAAAGCTATGAAGGCTTGAAAACGCCTATTTGCTACGGTGGCCAAAATCTAGCCTAACCACTGCCACCGCCTTCCAACTCCGCTAAAATTGCAGGAAAAGGGTGGGACAATGACACACGCACTACAGGTCCTACATACCCTACAGTGGCACCATCTTGGTGGGCGAGCACTTCAGCAACTGACTCGAGCCCCCACTCAGGACTACCACTCCTACACGCACGCTCTACTGGGTGGCGTTGTAGGAGGAGTCACGAGCCGTAGCGGCTCACCTTTGAGATTGCAAGAAAACACAGAGCTACTAAGCGTCTGTGGCGTAACAGGGACGCCACAACGCGTTTCCCTACTAGAGCTTGGAGGGAAGGAGTGCTCTTTTGGCGTGCACAGCGTGAATGTTGAGGATGTGGACTGTGTTTGCCACTCCTGGCTGAGTCGCAGCTTGTTGTTTGTGTGATCAGCGCCGCATAGTTTAGCACGGCTTAAGACTGCACCAATTCACCTTGACCTTCCCACCTGTAAAGGAAAGGCAAATGACTGAGGTTTGCGGCTGAGGAACCAAGACTACCTCCACATATTATACGCTTCTCAGGTAGTCCTATAACACGCTGTCCTCAAACCTCAGTACAAGCAAGCAAGCTTAAGGAACTCCACCCGTTCTCTTATAGAACGTGGACCGGAGCCCCTGGTTAACCTAAACAAGGGTTGTACCAAGCGCACCACGCGTGGCCTACCCTTTAATGCGTGTGTGAATGCACGAGCATGCACGAGCCGTCCAACCTAACAAACTTTGATCAACCTTTCTTTTTCCTCCGAATCTTACCCACAATCACGAACTCCACCAGGGGGTGGCCCCACGTGGGCTTACCTACCTTACCTACCGCTGGAGAGTGAAGCAAGGTGAGGGAAAAAGGGAAGCACAAGCGAAACACGACGCTATGCATAAGTGTGTATGTTCTAATCAGTGCAACAAAAAGGGCGGTTGTGCTGTAAGAGCAGTTGTCACGGTTGCCCCGCATTGCACTGCAGGGCAGGACCGTTAGCCCCCCGTGACAACCACTCCCTGGCCAAAGGCCATCTGTTTTTTCCCTAATCTCACCTCTAATCACCTGCAATCTTTCTAATCTAGCCCCCTATCGTTTGTTAGCGCTGCTACAAGGCACGTTCACGGAGACACTAGGCGAGCAATGTGCATGCTGCATACGAGACGAGCAGACTTGTGGTTTATACTTGATTCATTGAAGTCTTTTCTTTGATTTTCGAATTCTTGGAATTTTCATTCTTTCTGCCAGTGTGGGTGAGATCTTTATGTTTACTTATTAATGTATGTCTCGTCATTTTTGTCATTATACGTAACATACATTTATAATCTTATCAAATCTTTATTTTTCGGCGCTTTTGCTAACACCCGCTCCAGCGCACCGCCTTTTTCTGCGTGGGAATTTCTTGATTTAAAAAGTCAAGAGATGACCACAAACTTTATAAAAATGTGCATCTGATGCACAATTGGATTCTGTTCAGGTATGTGCTTTCAGAAAAATTCTAGGCCATCATTTGACGGATTTAGGTGTTGTCGCTTCGCGTTTGCGTGGATTCGTCTCTCATCCTTCCATTCTTCTGTTGTACAAATATCCTCGCAAAGTCTCGCCGAGTAGGCCGCTGTTCGGGCCGAAAAGCGGCAGCAGGAGACTGAACCAGAACTAAGACCCCTCCAAGGGGCAATTTTAATTTAATCAGCGCACCCTCGCCCCAGTACCAGGACAGGTGTCTCCATCAGGTTCCATGAGACTTAGATTGGGCGTCCTATGAGCATCTGGCGTTGGGTTGCGTTACGCTGCGGCTTGGGGGGAGGGATGCATATCCATATGGTCTTTGCATGCCCTATACTAACCCCACCAAGCCAAAGGAACCGCGGCAGCGCCGAGAGCGCTGAGATTTCTGTTGGAAATTGTCATGAACATTGCAGCAAGAGTCGCTGGCCATGATAAAGCGCTCTTTTCCAGTGTTAGGGAAGCTATAGGTATTTTAAAGTAGGTGTGGAAACCAAGGAAAGGCCAAGAAAAAATCCCTTTTTGCTGAAAATGCAACAGTGGTGGTCACCACAGCGCAAGGGGGGAGTAAGAAAAACTGCTTTTCCAATGCTTTAGGGTATACTTTAGTTGTATGAGAAGTGCTCTAAGCACTCATGCATTTTTATCTTAGTATTGGCCTAACCAAAATGGCTGATAACACATTTTGACCTATGGAACCAAACACTAAATCAGGATGTTGTGTGGACCCCTTAATCCTCAAGCTATATGCACTAAAACATCTTTTCCTGGGTGACTGAGGCGCTGATATACTGAAGGCAGAGCCTATGACTTTATCTATGTTTTCTCATGAATTCTTAGCTATCCTAGTGGTATGCACCCTAGGGGGCTGGGGCACCTCTTTTTGAGAGGTCCTGGGTTCAATACCCAGCCAGCCTAGCTAAGTAGGAATATCCCATGTGACATGACAGTGACCTTAGCGCCACAAGCCATGCCACCTCAGCACCTATGGGACCCAAAAACAAAGAGTGCACATCTCTAGATGGCACTATGGAAGAGTGTGAGCCCTTGGGGCAGTTTTCCAGTCTGTTTTCTCAAACATGTAAAATATTTCATCGTGAGTTGCCATGTATGTGAATTGCTGTGGTCTATTGTTGATAGTTGTCTTTATCTAACTCTTTGTGACTGCAGCCCTTCATGCTTTGATCCTGTTTATCTTCTACTTGCTTATCTCTGGCTTGGGTTATCCTGGATTGGTTGTATTTCAACAATAAAACATTTTCCTCATCGGAAAAAAGCAGCAGGAACCCTACACCAGCAGGAAGCAGCAGGAGAGGCACATCAAAAACACAGTGCTGAAAACACTATAAAACTTTCTTCGCGCACATGACAAATGAGCACTATGACAGAAGTGCTGGATATGGGAGTCAAGGTGGGCGGGGTAGACGTTCGTACACCACCATATCAACGAGTTCAAGCCGCCGTACGCGAGGGGCAAAGTTGGGTGATGCGTATGTAACAAGCGTCGTGCAAATGGAGTGCGCTTCGATTGGGTGCCGGGTTGGGATCCCGACGATTCAGCGGACGATTACAAACCTTTCTCACTTTCGGCATATGGCAGGTCATGTTCAAACGATAATCTTGTTCTTCGTTCGGAGGTAGAGAAGTTGGTTCTAGCTGGTCACGTGTCGGAGATCGCACCTGCAAAGGAGAAGTGTGTGTGTTCAATCTTTCTCGTGAAGAAAAAACCAGACCAAGACAACCCGCAAGGCTCCAATTAGCCTTGCACCAATTTGAAACCAATGAATTGGTATGTGAGTGTCACATACTTCACGCTACCAGGTCTCCGAGAGATTTTACCCTATCCGGGAATTGAGTACTACGCGCTTAAGGTTGACCTCAAGTCGGCGTATTTTCGAGTGCGAGTTTCGACAAGGTATGCGGCATGGTTGGTTTTTAGATTTATCGGGAGGCTCTACAAATGGAATTGCCTACCTTTTGGTTTAAATGTGGCACCGAGGGAATGGCGACGAATGAGGGTACCTATCATCTATCATTTAAGGGTCCTAAAGGGGCTTTGGTGTGGATGTATCTCGATGATTTCCTAGTCATCGCGCCGTTAGCTGACTTATCCAAGATGCATACCGGATTGCTTGTCGATTTACTTTTCAGGATGGGAATCCAATTTCCCATTGCAAAGTCCATGCTGACGCCTACGAAGTCTCCCACAAAAGCAGGAGTGTTGATTCCATCAGCAAAGATGCAATCGCTGATAAAGGACATGAATCGTCTGCTACGCGCGGATCTACCGGCTTGTAGGCGTTGCTCCACATTATTGGGGCGCCTAAGCTCGTATTCTTCGCGGCACCACAAATACGAATGTTCACGGACGCACTGGCGATACATGTGGCGGTTCTCAGTCGGAAAGGTTGGGAAGCCACGGCAACGCTACCCGAGGCGGTGACCATACAACTGGAACTGGTGCTGGAAGAATTGCAGATCTAGAAAAGAAGACAATTCACCGTAGAGTTGCCACACACACATGTCTATAGCAAAGAAATCTGACTTGCCAAATCAGAAGGAAAAAAAATGGGGGGAAGCTGAATGGGAGGGATGGGAAAAGGCCCTATTTGTCTATGCTTGCAGCGTGTGACTGAAGTTCTGCAACACCGTGTCGCCACATGTTGCGTTCCGAAGTAAGATGCAAGAAAACAATACGGTGTCTGGTCAAACGGACGCAAGATGGATTCAGTTTCAAAAAAAAAAAACTTGGATTTCGAACATCAAAAAGAATATGCTTATCCGTTCCCGTCGCCCTAATGACTGTTGCAGTAACCGAGTCTCAGCACGAGTGTCTTTTAACAGATTACCATGAGGATTTTTATACAGAGATCTACCGTAGTTTGGGAGAGTTCTAGTTACAATGACACACCCGAAAATGTAAAAAAAGAACTCTAGCAAAGACTATCGCCCCCGCCGCAGATGGTACATAGACCACAAAGAGCACAAGATATTCTGTTGGCTTCGACCGAGCTACTTCCTAAGCCGCAGGGACTTCCTGTGTACTCACAAAGGCGGACATGACACCGTGGGTCACAGACGGGAGATAGTATTGAGTTGGACGGGGACTTTTTTGATCAAGCTCTTGTTTATTCATGCATGGGTGTCATGCAATAGCGAGGCAGCTACCCTCGTTTGCTGGGTGAGCCATTCAACTCAGTGTGACATATGTACGAATATGTATTGTAGCGTGCGTGGATGTGCGGCCATGAGCTGTAACGTTGTTTCGGCTAGTGGCGGACCGGCTCCTACAAGAAGCTTGTGATTGTTTGGTCATAGGTTTCGTGGTGCGGTAGCAACGTTTGAGTGCAGCAGATCACACGAACAACGCAGGACATTGCACACACGTGTACACGTAAATGTTGAGATTGCGAGATAGACGTTTCGCTACAATAATTACGCACCTTGCAATCGGCATGTATAACGTGGTTTTGCATCTACATATGTGCTGCCGAATACATCCAACAGACATATTGTACATGTTCAATGACGGAAACCAGCGGAAAGTTCAGATACTTGCTGTGAGAGCGCTTCTCCGTAGACTTACGTAGAGCCCATGAACATTGACAACCGTGTCTATGCCTGTTGCTTGTGATGATACACCATATGTGGCGTTCTGAAGTAAGATGCAGGAAAACAATACGGTGAGTGGCCAAAGACACGCAACAAGGATTTAGTTTCAGAAAACAAAGAAACTTGGATTTTGAACATCAAAAAGAATATGCTACCCATGCCCCCTTTATACCCCGTAGGGCCCGGTACAGAGTAGGGTGGGCGCTCCAATACGTGATGAATGGTGCTTCACCAAAAAGACCACTCAACTTGCAAAACACAGGAGGGTAGATACTTCTTTGAAACAAGGGCTGCGATTCCATTGTTACTGGATGCCACCGTTTAATATTTCCTCCATATGGTTTGTTGTTCACTTGTCTGTGTGCACGATTGGGGCTGGTTGTTTAGCTGAGGTTTGCGGAAAGGGTCGAGAGCAAAGGGGGAGGGGGGGGCGCAAGCAGGTCAACAAAGCGCTCCAAACATGCACGTCCTGGTATGCATATGTAGCATGGGGGGGGGGGGGCAATTTCTAGGTGCAGTACCCATGTTGTGTTCTCTCTGTTTGGTACGGCAAACGAGAGACTAAAACAAACGTATTCTTCAGCGACATGCTTCTGTGTGAGTCATTCTCGCATGGTGCTTGGGTATTCACCACCTAACAGCGTAAGTTTGATGCGATGCAACGCCTGAGTTTTTAACAAACATAGAAACCATGCCTCAATTGTGCACCTTTGTGCATGTATTTCCAGTGAGCAGTGCGAAACCCATTGCCAATCGTGGAATAGGCACAGTGAGAATACAATCGGCACAATCGAGGTTCCAATAGAATCTTAAAATCTTCGGCTATCATGCAAATTCTCACGACATAGATGGTATCAACCCCCTTTTGGCCCAACAAACTCAATGCCGTGTAAAAGCTGTTGGGATACGTGCCAAAATGCAAAAAATTGCACTGTGTACGCACTTGTGCATTCGATGTAGACCCTTGTGCATAGCATTCCCTTTAAACAGCACATCTGAATTGGTGGTCTGAGCAACCATCTAAAAATTAGTATGGTCACTACCGCACCGATAGCCCCTACCCCCATTTAAAAAAAAAAGTAAAATTCCCAAATGTCCTGCTTGGCGTCATTAGAGTCACAAGACAACACAGTTGTGCAATCATTTTCATGAGCCTTTCCTCGTTTCCTCTTTTCGGCCGTTTACTGTTCTACTTGTCCCCTCACTTGACATGACACTTGACTTGATATTTACCCATGTCTTGCCTGGGTATGGATGAAGGAGTGCCAGCTTATAGTGGCTTGGGAAAGACAAAGTAGATTAGCAGACAGGCAGTGAATATATGGCCAAGTTCCCGACACACATAGCCCACTGGGGGGCAAGCCCCACCACAATTTGCCAAATTAACATTAGCAACAATCTGCCAAAAAGTAGCATTTGCATTCTACACGACAGTGCTGCAAAGGAGTTGTGGAAAGGATTCTTTGATGCTTCTCAAAGCATTACCAGCTCTATCCCAGGCGTCTTTGGTACTTTGTAATGGCCACTTTGTTTGGGTGGTCATTCACAGTGCAATGTGCTACTACTCCCAGAGTGGCGCCAAACATGGCTCAGTGATGCCCAGGTAGCTGACTACACCACCATATTGAAGGGTTTCACCAAGGCTTGGGGGGATTTCGGGTGGAAAGTCAGCACTTTGGGTGCAGACATGTGCCCATTCACGTCCTGCCTCCTCAACTGTGTTGGGAACCTGTGCTGCTCGCTCCACACATGGCGCCCGGAAACTCGCAAGGTGGCTTTGCGTTGGGACCTGCTGACGCCACAGTTGCCACCACAATCCGTTTGAGTTCATACCCCATCTTTGCTGCCTTAGCTCCTGTTTCCTGCTAAAACTCATGCTGTGGCCCTATGTTCATGTACGCCAGCCAGCGACAGCCGGGTGGCAGAACCGCTGCCCTATGTTCCCTCCTCAACTTGACTAGGACCTCCTCCCCATTCAGTGATTGTTCAGGTGGCTGTTAGCATTCAGTGCCATTGGTGCAGCCATGCTGCCTTGCCATCGCTGAGGTGAGGGGGAGCAGCCATATCCGCTGGGGCCTGACTGTACGTGATGTATGGGATGTGATGGGGCACTGGATGGTGACAACCAAGAAGGATGAGGAAGGCTGACTGCACTGCCGAGCGGTATCATCAGGTATCGCCAGGTCGTGCATGCAGGTCCATGGGTAAAACCACCCAGGAGCCCTTCAAGGCAGTCTACCATGCAGTCCCCCTGGATTGCAATTTTGTTGGTGATGCTGGTAACCTTTGGTTCGCGATGTTGGTGGTGTTGGTGATGTTGCGTACCAAAGCCACGGTGCTTTTGTGTGGGATGCGACTGACAGGCGGGCCACTACCGCTAGGGAAGGGGGAGGGGGTGCTTTGGTGGGAAAATGGAGGGAAGAGCGGCCGAATATGAGAATGGTCGTCGGCGAGGGGGAAGATGGGGGGCCGCCAGCTGCGTGTACCAACACCGCAAGGAGCAAGCGCCCATCCACACATGCCTCTGAGCTGTGTCCACCTGCTGTTGGTACAGACTGGAGACAGTAGGGCAGATGGGCTGTCGTGTCTGTGCCCATTGGCGGGTTCAGTCAAAAGTTGGCGCCCCCCCCGCTTTTCCCTGGGGCAATGGTCCGTCCGCGCTCCGCAGTAGGAACTGATGTGATGCTTGATGTATTCGATGTGATGGGGCACTGGATGGTGACAACCAAGAAGGATGAGGAATGCTGACTGCACTGCCGAGCGGTTTCATCAGGTATCGCCAGTTCGTGCATGCAGGTCCATGGGTAAAACCACCCGGGAGCCCTTCAAGGCAGTCTACCATGCAGTCCCCCTGGATTGCAATTTTGTTGGTGATGTTGGTATGTTCATGTACGCCAGCCAGCGACAGCCGGGTGGCAGAACCGCTGCCCTATGTTCCCTCCTCAACTTGACAAGGACCTCCTCCCCATTCAGTGATTGTTCAGGTGGCTGTTAGCATTCAGTGCCATCGGTGCAGCCGAACCCCCCCATCCAAAGGTGTGCACTTGTTGAATGAAATCCTGTTCCCGCCCGCTCTCCAGGAAAGAGAAGTATGCCACAGGGTCCACCATGGGAAACAGAGAAAAGCCCAGACTCAGGCACACGTATCAGCAGTGCACCCGCCAACCGATAACTGCCATCCGGTTTAGCGCCAACTGCCGTCGGTTGACGGCAACCAACCGCCATCCCAAAGGTCTGGCTACCGTTGGTAAAACACCAAACATTGGGCTCCCACGGGACGTATACGGCACACACACACACCTGCCCATGCCAAACTGAGGGTTCCTGACCAATGTGTCCCTCATGTGGCGACTGAGGAACCCACCGCCTCAGCGCCCAAAGTGAAGGACTCGGTCGTTTCACACGGATCCTTCGAGGACTCACCGCCCACTTCCCACGGTCTCGGGGGCCCCAACGGGTCATCAGTGATCGAACCGAACGCCATCCGCCCGGACCCCCTTGGCCTTCAGCTTCGCCGCAATGCCCGGGACAAACCCGTTGTCACGCCAGGTCACGGCCGCTGCCGGCGAGAAGCCGTTGGCGAGCCACGAGGCCGCTTCGCCCGGGCCGAACCCCGCGGCGCGCCACGCAGAGGCCTCGGCCGGGGCGAACTCCCTCGTAAACCACTGCTGACCACTGGGCTCATCGAAGCCGCACGCGCTCCAGGCGGCGGCATCGAAGGATTCTGAGGAAGGGCAGGCGTGGGTCCAGCCCCCGGTGCTCGTCAGAGCCCAACCAACGGCGGGTTTTCACTCCAAACCGGGCGTTTACGCCGGTTTCGGGACCCCAAACCCGGCGGTGTTGGTCCTGGCAGGGACCGCCCCGAGTGCCACCAAACAAAACCTGCCAGACTCCAGTACACCCGGACCTCGGCGGGGCATTGGCTGGTTCGCATCTGCTGTCGGCTGCTGGTCAATGGACCATCCACCGCCGTCGGTCGGACTCCAACCGCTGCCAGGCAACCGCACCGCTGCCACCGGCTCAGTGGTTGGCCACCCCGGGCTCAGGAGTACCCCTGCGTGACATTCCGTCGGGTTGTTGTTTCTTTACGGGGCCCTGGACAGTCACCCGTTCTTCCCTTCGCATGTTGCGTCGGGTCGCTGTGTTCTGTCAGCCGCTGCGGCCGGTGCTCTGCTGGTGTCGTTTCCGCGTTCGCGGAGCCCAGTGGTTGGTGTACCGGGGCTGTGCTGGACGTGGTGGGATGTGCCGTTTGCGCGTCAGCGGCGCCCAGTAGTTGGCGTATCGGGGGTTGTGCTGGTTGTTGTGGGGGTCGTTTGACTGTTTTTGCCGTCCACGTGCCTCTGTCCACACACCGTTCCCCCTGCCCCCCTTTGCAGCCCCCCCCCCCCCCCAACCGGGAGACTGTCACTTGGCCCCAAAAGCATAGGAAATACTAGACGCCGAAGAATTTTTTTTTGGTTATACTAGAATTCGGGGGGGGGGGGGGGGTCACTTGGTAACCGTCTCCCCTCCCCCACTTGGGAGACCGTCGCGCGCTGGGGGGGAGATTGCAAAGGGGGGGGGGGTAGGAATATTCGTTTTCGGGTTCGAACCTGCCAATCACCCTCCCACTGCCGGAGTACATCCATCTACCCCCCGCAGCGTGCGACAGGGGCAGCAGGCCCAGGAGCCACCCACCGCCCCACGGGACTGCAATTCTGTGGGGCGGTCCGCCCTGCCGCCGCACCGCGGGGGGTACTCGCGCGGGAGGGCACATCAGGAACTCGTTGAACACACGTCGCGCAGGTGCGAGCCGCCGGCTGCGGGTCGGCGAGCGCACATCGACGCCCACATGGGAACACACACAGTGCACTCCCCCCCAAAAGCGCGCTTCCGAGCGCACGGCACAAACCGCCGCCGATCACCGTCGGTCGCCTCAGGCACAGGCGTGCGAGTACTTGTTGCCCTTTCAGAACTCACTGCCTCCAGCACTCGGGCGCGCGGCATGGGTCGTGGTGGTAGTGGTATTGGCAGGCCCACAGCCAATGCACCACCGCGGAATGCCAGACCCGCAACCTCCAATGAAAGACGGCTCGTCATTCATGCAAAGCGGTCGCTGCCGCTGCCCAAGGGACGCACAGCGATGCGTCCCAGGCTGTGGGCAGCCTCACTCAGGGGGCGTTTTCGCACAGCGCGGGCACAGCGCCAATTATTGTGCTGTTCATCCCGAGGACATCCCTGAAAACCACCCCCCCTACAGAAGTGTGCACAATCCATTCAGAACAGCATCAGGGGTGCAGAATTCAGGACCTTGGGACATGTGGCTACCGGTGGTGAAAAACAGCCGACTTTTCGCACAGCGCGGGCACAGCGCACGGTGTGCCCGCTCATGCGTGGGGTGACGACCATCGGCGAAGATGTGGCTTGTCCGAGATACGGAGGGTGTGCGTACCGCATCAACGTGTTCAATCATTTCAGTCGCCATTTGGCGATGTGGGCCACGATGCCCCGTTTCTGCGCTTGTTCTTCGGTTCGTTTTGCCGGGGCACGCCGGTGCTTTGGTGGTGTGGATGACTGTCCCTCACACCGCTCACTTTGGCGTGGGCCAGTGGTGATGAGACACAAATGGCATTGGCGCCGGTCGCGGCGTCGTGTCTCGATGATACAGTGCCCCTTGCCGCGCGCACCATACGGTTTGTCGAAGTACAGGGGGGGGTAGAGGAATGTAGGAGCGGCAAAAGACAACAAAATAGGTAAATTGTGGACCACTTGTGTCACCGTGTTCATTTCACTCCATGAAGTCACCAAAGGTTTGACAGAATGGGCTAGGAAGCATCAGACCACTGTCAACAAGCCCAAGGGTTGGCTTGGGTTGAGTAGAGTAATGGTTGGCTTTTTTGCCACTTCACCTCCACAGAGGCCGCAACAATGCACAAGTGTGTTCTTTAAAGGTCCGGGCAGCATTTGTAAGAGGGGCCGTTTGGAGAATGGGTAGGGAGAGTAGATGTCAAAAGTAGCGTGCAAATCGCGCACAGTTCAAAGGCACTTTCGTTTGATTTGCGGGTTCTTGGTTGCTTCGTATCTTGTGCTAACGGAACGGATGCCCGATTCGTGGGGTCGCCCTCGGCGCCTCGTCAGAGTCAGCACAGACGCTGAGTACTCGACAGCCTACAGGTTGTTGGGGCTGTGGTGCCCGGGGGGTGACGACCATTGTCGGATTTAGTGGCTAAGATCCAGACCATATTAATCATGAATAAACATAATTTGATATTAGATATTAATTAATTTGGGAACCGGCCGCATCTTAGACATCGGGGGGTTTTGGCATGACGCCTGAGGCAAGTGGGAGGGGGGGGGGGGGGGCATGAAGATGGTCTGGGCACAGGTGCACATCACTCCCTTGACAATAACCAACCTGTCCAATCTCACGCGCGGGCATGTGGTAGAAGAGAGGAACGCGGGGGCTGGGGGGGTGCTGTTCGAAGGTGTGGGTGGTGCCCGGGGGGGGCTGACATACAGCGGGGGGCGGGGGGCCTATTTCGCGGGGGAAACGTCCCATGCGAGATGCCACGCGAAGGGTAATGATATCCTGCGTGTCCACATCGGCAAGGCCCTGGTCCGTGACCATGGAGGGGGTCTGGAACCCAAAGTTTGCGTACCGTTAAAGGGGCGGTGGGACATGCTGAGGGCAGAACAGCAGGTGCGGGTGTGGCTAAGGGCCACCTCGCATCAGGGTCTCTGGTATGTGGGATATGCGGCATCAGGGGCCCGCAGTAGCTCAGGTGTGGACCTGCCACTATCGCTCCAGCCGCGCCAGCCCCACGACCTTTGCTTTCTCAGTTCTCAGTGTGTTCTCATTGCCATTGGCATAGTTCGTGGCCCGTAGGCCCACTCCCTACCTCCGTGGCTGGGGTCAGGGCTGTGGGCTCATGGGTTCTGGGCTTTAACGCCTGGTCATCAGGGGGGCATCAGGGGGGAGGGGGAGGGGGTGGGGGATCCGGCGCGTGGCACACCTGCAATGGCCCACATGGCCTGAGCAGCGTCAGGGTCTGCAGGCAGTTGCCCAAGGCACAGCGCTGTGCCTTTCCCGGCGGTGAGCCTCTGCAATGCCCAAAGGCAGGCCCCAGAAACCGCGCACACCGCAGCCCAGCCGCTGGCAAGGCCCCACACCACGGACCCCCTCAACGGTCGACTTGATTCTGCTGCTGCTCCGGGCAACGGAAATGCGTCCGAAAAGGGCCTTTGAGGTGCGGCGAACGTGTTGCGCGGAGACCGTCTCTTCACGGGCGACGGCAAATGCCCCGCCTTCACGCTTGATGGTGCAGTGGCGGTGGTGGCCGGCAAAAGGGTGCCAGGCGATGGCCACAACGCTGGGGCAAGGACACCCGCCAGGCCAGAGATGACCGCTACAGCCAGCAAAGTGGCAGCGCGACGGTGCACTGTTCGCTCGGATCCATGGTCCAAGGTACAGTAGGATGGTGCGGCTAGAAACAGCGTCTTGGTCATCTGGCAAGGACGAGGAAAGGAAAGAGTGCACATCATAGAGTGCTCATCCATTGCTTTGGTGTTCTGGGTGTACTGGGGTGGTGTGTTAGGAGGTTGGACAGGAGACAAATGCTCAGCGAGGGCCGCACAAGGTTCACAAAGCGCGCCACATATGCATATCCTGGTATGCACATGCAGCAATGTTCGGCAGTTCAAGCAACTGGCTAATAGAGCATTATTGCACCTGAACCATCGTTGTATGTACAGCTTGTATTTGTAAAGCATGGCCACAGGGACCCAAATATCTATGTGAGCGGTCAATGGTCCAAAGTTCTCAACTAGTTTCCACCCATCTTCACATTTTTCTCATCATTATTAGGCCCCTTTGTCATTTTTTTTATTTTCTTAGCGTAAAATTGTATCTTTTCACCTTACTTTGCATTCAGGCAATCCCTTCAAAAGGGTTCTGATCATCTGTTTTTTGCATATATTTTGCCCTGAGTCCTGTCTTCAACAACGGACTGCGTAGTAAGCCTAGGCGTTGGGACCATAAGGTGGCGCTTGCATGTCAGCCCTCTATTTAAGCATGTGACGATGTGCAGCTTGCGTTGTCGTGGTGGCTATTGTTGCTTACAAGGCCTTATTTTGTCGGCCAAGATAGCTGGCCTGCAAGCTGTCACATGCTGCACCTTGATGATGGTCCCAAACGGCTCTGCAAATGGCTGGCACTCACTCGGCCCAGCCCTTGATCTGCATCTTGGTCTTTTTTTTTCGGGGGGGGGGGGGAGGCTGACGCACACTTGTGCTAGGGAGAGTACTCGAGATAGTTCTTGGAAAGTGGGCATCGGGCTCAAATGAAACACTGGATCCCCGGCAAAACCAGGGCACAAGGCATTGACCCATAGCTCACATGGTGCATGTCATGATGCTCTCTAATGTGGTAGGCGGCCACCACGCTGTAGGCACATGGGGGACATCTCCTCGCTTTTGTACGCGACTCCCCCCCCCAAGTAGAAGTGGGCCGAGTGGGGGGGGGGGGGGGCGAGTCTTGGGGGGCTAGCTGCTGAGGAGGGCTTCTCTGGGGGATTGGCTAGTCGCTAAGGGGAGGGGGGGGGGGGGGCGGGTGAGAGGGTTAGCAAAGGTCTAGTCCAGTCTGGTAGAGACGCGATGGCCTAAGGGGTTACTCCACAACAACAGAGGCCTCCACTTTACCTCCTCACCAGTGTCGGGTTGGGGTTAGGGTTAGGGTGTGGGTCACCAAGCTGGTGGAACTAGTCTTGGTTTTATAACCCTCTGCAGTGTCTAGGGTGGACCTAACAGGTTTGGCGAGCAAGCAGCAAGCAAGCAAGCAGCAAGCAAGCAAGTAGCAAGCAAGCAAGCAAGCAGCAAGCAAGCAAGTAGCAAGCAAGCAAGCAAGCAAGCAAGCAGCAAGCACGCGCGAAGTGGGGAAAATCACAGCTCCATCGTGGTGCTTCGGATTCGGCCAAAATTTTGGTGGATGCTACCTCTGGGTGTGAGGGACAACCACACAAAGTATGAGCCAGAAACTTAACGGTGGCGGCCGGGAACGGGCGTCGCAAATGCCGGCCCTCTATTTCAAAATCTGCGATTTAGGGCCAAAATCAGCCTTTTTTTTGCCCAAACCCGCCCTAGAAGCTGCCGAAAACGGCCAAATGAAAGGAAATAGTGGCTCCTCTCCACATGCAACTAGACTTCCCCGTGCCGAAGGGCCCTCTAGGGCCCTCTAACTCCACAATGTGTCCCCCACAATGCGAACCGCCCCCAAAAGGCCCCCAAAAGCTCCAAATTTTGTGCACATTGGCCGCCGATAGCCCCAAACCAAAAACACCCCATATCTTGGGCTACATGGCTCAAAACGTGATTTCAAGTGCACCTAATCCACCCGCAACCACCCACTTTTGGTGGTTTCCACCCCTCTAAATTGCCCTAACCGACGCCTAGACCCCCGTACCTAGGCCCAGTGGGCTGCAACAAGCTGCAAGAGGTAGCCCAAAGAGGTGGGTGCCAAAATGGGTCAACAAGGTCCACCGGGTGCAAAAAAATGACTTTTTTCAAAAATGATCGTGGACCACATGGAATGCCAAAGCAAGTGTTTTTGGCGCATTTTGAGCTCGTGGTGGCCCGTTTTGGCCCTCGTAAAATCCCAAAATGCCTTGAAAATGGGCTGTTTTGGGACAAAAAATGGGTCAAAAATGGCGCAAAAACGGGTCAAAACCATGGCTCTCCACAAAAGATCGTAGTCCAATTGTGGTGCCCAAACGGATGAATACAACTACTTTGTAGCCCCTTTTGAGCCACTCTCATCCACTTTCCACTGCGTACCTCATTTGTCATTGGGGTCTCCTAGACGATGATCCTTCCCCCACCAGCTAGGTCCCAATATTCAATCCTGGTTAGGGTTAGGGTCACCGAGCTGGTGGAACCAGTCTTGGTTTTATAACCCTTTTTAGTGTCTAGGGTGGATCTACCACATTTAGCAGCAAGCAGCAAGCAGCACGCGCGAAATGGGGAAAAATCAGAAATCCCTCGTGGTGCTTCAGATTCAGGTGAAATTTTGGTGGATGATACCTATGAGTGTGAAGTACAATCACACAAAGTTTGAGCAAGAAACTCAACGGTGGCGGCCGGGAGCGGGATTCGCAAGTGGCGGACCTCGGTTTCAAAAACTGCAATTTCGGGCCAAAAACAGCCATTTTTGGGCCAAAAAAGGCCCTGGAACACATTCAAAACGGCCAAACGAAGGGAAACAGTGGGTACACTCCACGTGCCGCTTGACTTCCCCGTGTCAACGAGCTCTTTGCGGCCCTCTAACTCCATGATATGTCCCGGAAACGGCCCAAAAAGGCCCCCAGAAGCTCCAAATGCCGACAGCCACAAACCAACAATAGGCCATATCTTTGGCTACATGGCTCAAAATGCGATTCCGAGGGCACCTACTCCACCCGCAATCCCCCACTTTTTGTGGTTTCCACCCCTCAGAATTGCCCAAACGGACGCCTAGACCCCAATACCTAGGCCCACTAGGTTGCGGCAAGCTGCAAGCTCAAGCCCAAACAAGTGGGTGCCCAAATGGGTCAACAGGGTCCAGTAGGGGCAAAAAGATGACTTTTCTCAAAAATGATCCTAGACCATGTGCGACACTAAAACAAGTGTTTTTGGACCGTTTTGAGCTTGTGGTGGCCCATTTTGGTCCTCCGAAAATCCCAAAATGCCTTGAAAATGTTTCGTTGTTTTGGGACCAAAAATGGGTCAAAAATGGGTCAAAGACGCGCTTTTCCAAACCTCATCGCAGACCATTTGGGGTGCACAAACGGGTGAAATGAGCCCATTTTGAGCCCATTTTGGGGCATTTTGGCCCCTCATAAGTCCGAACACCCTTGAAAGTGGGCCTCGTGGTGATGGGGTTCACTTGCAAGCTGATTTCACTTTGTCAAGAGTCATCAATGTGTGAATCATTCTTGATGTCCCTCACCAGTCATAGCTGATGTTCCCTCCCCCACCAACTCGGTTCCAATATTCAGTCTTGATTAGGGTTGGGGTTGGGGTTCCGGTTATCCCCAACCCTAACCCTAAGGGGTCACGATACAACACAGGGGCCTCCACTCGACCTCCTCAGTGTAGGGTTGGGTTAGGGTCACCGAGCTGGTGGAACCCGTCTTGGTTTTATAACCCTTTTTAGTGTCTAGGGTGGACCTACCAGGTTTAGCAGCAGCAAGCAAGCAAGCAGCAAGCAGCAAGCAAGCAGCAGCACACGCGAAATGGGGAAAAATCAGAACTCCGTCGTGGTGCTTTGGTTGGTGGGATTTGGTTGAAATTTTGGTGCATGATACCTATGGGTGTGAAGTACAATCACACAAAGTTTGAGCAAGAAACTCGACGGTGGCGACCGGCAACGGGCTTCGCGGGTAGCGCACCCAAGTTTCAAAATCTGTCAGAAATGGCCAGAAAATGCCTTTTTTTGGGCAGTTTGGGTGCCTAGGATATGCGTGAAGGGGTCCATCTGCATTGGAACTAACCTAAATGATAAACAAACACCTTTCATCATCGTTTAGTGTGTTATGTACCCGATTAGGGGCCTCAACAACCTCTTTTTGGGCCCAAAATACCGCAAAATCAGCCTGAAAAGCACCCTTTTTGCATACCTTTTCAAATCGTACCTTCTCGTGCCGTTTTTTTTATAGCCATGGATTGCATTCGGCACCCTTGTGGTGATTAATAACGATGAATGGGATCATTTTGAAGCCTTTTCCACATTGTCATCACCCTTCACTGCCCCATTTTGGCACCGCAGAGTGGTGTTCAGCGCGCACGGTGCACGTGCTAGGGCAGGGTCACGGGGGTCATCTATGGGTGCAAAAATGGTCCAAAATTATTTTTTCCAAATTTGTTCCTAGACCACTTGGGGTGCTCAAACAAGTGGTTTTTGGCCCGTTTTGAGCCCATGGTGGCCCGTTTTGACCCTCCCAAATTCCCAAAAAGCCTTGAAAATGGGCTTTACGTTTAGCAGCAGCAAGCAACAGCAGCACGCGTGAAATGGGGAAAAAATCAGAATTCTGTCGTGGTGCTTCAAATTCGGCTGAAATTTTGGTGGATGATACCTATGGGTGTGAAGTACAATCACGCGGAGTTTGAGCAAGAAACTCAACGGTCGGGAACGGGATTCGCAAGTGGCGGACCGAGGTTTCAAAATCTGTCAAAAATGGCCAGAAAATGCCTTTTTTTTGGAATTTACGGGTGCCTATCAGGTCTTTGGAGAGGGGCATTGGCAGGGAAACTGATATACACATGATGAACAATCACTTTGGTCACTGCCTAGTGGGTTTTACACCCAAGTAGTGTGTCCAACGGCCTCTTTATGGGTTCAAAATACCGCAAAATCGGCCTTGAAAAGCACACTTTTTGCATAATTTTTGAAGTTGCAAGTTCTCGTAACGTGTTTTTTAGCCATGAATTGCATTGGGCACCCTTGTGGTGCTAAATAACAATGAATGGGATCACTTTGAAGCCTTTCTCCATATTGTCATCACTCTTCGATGCCCCATTTTGGCACAACAGAGTGGTGTTGAGCGCGCACAGTGCACGTGCTAGGGTAGGGTTACATAGGTCATATGTGGGTCCAAAAATGGTCCAAAATCATTTTTTCCAAATTTGTTCCTGGACCACTTGGGGTGCTCAAACAAGTGTTTTTGGCCCGTTTTGAGCCCATGGTGGCCCGTTATGACGCTCCACAATTCCAAAAAGCCTTGAAAATGGGCTTTTCGGGGACCAAAAAGGGTCAAAAATGGGTCAAAAACGCGTTTTTCCAAAATGATAATTAGACCGTTTGGGGTGCATGAACAAGTGAAGTGGGCCCGTTTTGAGCCCATTGTAAGCGATTTTGGCCCGTCTACAGTCACAAAATGCCTTGAAGGTGATGTTCCTTTCCCCACCAGTTCGGTCCCAATATTCAGTCCTGGTTAGGGTCACCGAGTTGGTGGTTTGGCTCTGTATCCCTCTTTCCCAAACAGATGCAACACAAGATGAATGCAGTCCTCCACAATGCCTCTCCTGCCCAGCCCAATGTCGCTGCAGATTAACACTGGCATCATGTGCCTCAGGTCAATTCCGAAGTCAAAGAAACAGCAAATCCGGGAGGGTGGGTGGGCCCACCGTGGCAAAAATTCAAAAACCACTGGGCAAGGGAAATAGGCAAAAGAAATTCAAACTATTGTGACTGTGTTGCTTTGGAAAGAGAGATTATGCAATCCGAACTACGGTTCGGCCGAACTGTAATGCCGAACTGTAATTCGGCATATCCCTCTTTCTCAAACACGTGCAACACAAGACGAATGCAGTCCTTCCACAAGGCCTCTCTTGCTTGGCCCTATCTGATCAAGCGAATGCGAGACCAAGGCAATCAGTACCCGGAGCCTCAAACACAAGGGAGCTCACCAAGGGAACGATGGCACTCCGGTGCTGGCATAAAACGGCTCCTATGCAGATTGCCAGGCACAAAAACGCCTATTTGCACTCCTACAGATCTTGTGACTGCTACGAAAATCAAACGCACGACTCGCTTGGTGTGCCGGGTTCAATTTAGTGCTCACCCAAAAGACCGTCATTACCAGTCGTGTCCAACACCGGAACCAAAAGAAACGACGCAAAATGTGTCGCTTTACTTGCAACACAGTGCTTGCACAGAGAAAAGTGGCCTGTGCACGTGCCACAAAGCGGTCAGAACCCAAATAGGCTTTGTTCCATCCCGGAAAGGCGGCTAATTGAAAATTGCGCACAATGGCAAGCAATTCAGCTTGCTGCAAAGTCCTGATCCACTTGGGGCACCGCCAGTGTCGGTAGCCCCCACCTGGAAGGTACACACCCATGAAAGATTGGCGGCCATCCCTAGACGGCGCCGCGTCGGAAAATAGGACATGCTCATCATCCAGCCCCTTCCCAGGTAGGACAGGGCGAACATCAGGCTTAAGCCTTTGAGGCAATATCGCAAAAATAATCGCGGTCATCAATGACCTCAAAAGAGGCAAACCACAACAAATATGGTTGCCTTGCATCCACTGGTACGCACCTACCATGAACGCCACTGCACCTGCATTGGGTTACAGCGCCCATGTGTCATCAACAGGGGATCAAAAGGTCCAATAACAACCAATACCCACAAACCCAGGACTCCCGCCAACAATCTCTGTCTGTTTCCCATTTTTCCCTCCTTTGTGTCAAACCACTTCCCAATGAAGTCTAATCTCGGCGTCGGCTCACAAACAAACTTTGGACTCATGAGGAAACCTGCTTCATGCAATTTTGGTGCGACGCACCGCGCACCTCATTTTACTTTCGACGTTCTGGCCACCAAGAGCATGTCATCGAAATAAACAAACCCTTCTGTCTGCAGGTAAGCGAACACACCCCTCACTATTCCTAACACCAACTTCCGGCACACCACCGGGCTACAAGCCCATCCAAATGGCAGCCTGGTCCATCAATACCACCCCCTCCAATCCCCCGACACGTAGGCCTTAAACCTATGTCTCCACTGAGCCGGCAGGCGGATGCTCCGGTAACAATTGCTCAGGTCAAATTTACACATCCACCATCCGGACCTCTTATTGTCGAAAACCAGAGGGTCACGTATTTCCTCCACCTGCGGTAAACAGAACCCTTTGGGCTTCACTCCACCCGCGTGATTTTGTTCCTTGCAGTCCAAAATCATGCTACATTTCTCCAAGTTTTCCGGCATCACCACCGCCCTTCCTGTGGCCGGCTAGTCTCTGGTTGCCTTCTGCCCACCCGCCACCCGGATCGCCTCTAACGTTTCCTTCAGTCCCCCCCCCCGCCCTTTTGATACATTGGGTTCTCGTTCGGACTCCCACACCTAATACCGTTTACACAAACCACTCGGCACCCACTTTTGCCATAGGCTGGGGGTAACTCAAAAACATTACCGACCGCCCCCATCCTTGAGCTAGCGAGTTTTGGATCCGCCCTACAATTGTCTTCCTCCTCTTCGTAGTATGATTCAGTGCTTGCCTGCGAAACTCCAACTTGCAACAATGTCTCCATGCCTTCCAGAATTCTAGATTTGGACACCTCTACAGAGTTCGTCGTGTTCACAACCCCTTAAACCATGGGCAAGAGTTCGGCATTTAGCCGGGGCCGTTGCTCCTCTGGTACAATGGTCATACCACTAACCGCCTGTATCACCTCGCATAGCCCGCAATTATCCTAGACATCTCCCGCATGCGACCTTTGCATCTTCTTCATCGTCATGCGTCTCCCGCTTGGAATT
The DNA here is from genome assembly GCA_964036045.1 of Eutreptiella sp. 'Long Island Sound 2002'. Classification (NCBI taxonomy): domain Eukaryota; phylum Euglenozoa; class Euglenophyceae; order Eutreptiales; family Eutreptiaceae; genus Eutreptiella; species Eutreptiella sp. 'Long Island Sound 2002'. The sequence continues at coordinate 40,030,567 of OZ038385.1, forward strand.
GGTATTCTCCCTCGGAATCATCCTCTTCCCTGCTTGCCATATGTTCGGCGACCTCCGAGTCGGACTCACCATGTGTACATCGGCGCTTCGCCCCTGCGTGTTTGGTTTTCTCTTCGCCCAGCACCTCCCCGTGACGTCACCAGGACCTGAAACACGGACCTCCTCATAAATCCGCGCTGCCCACCAATGTTGACTACTCCAGGTGCCCATGTTGGCCTGCATGTTGTCTCCTTCGAACACTTGGAGTGGCATAGTGCAATGCGACGGTAGGGGTTTTCCAACGACCCGCCAGCTGCAAGGTGCACCCCTGGCATCCGCTTGCCCACAACATGTTGCCCCAAGTTGTCGTAGGCTCTGCCATCGTATTTCAGGCCATGTTGTCTGCGCCACGAGAAGCTTGAATTGTTCTTCCAATTCTTGCACACTCCCGAAATTTCCACTGTGCTCCGTCCACCTTATGTGATATTGCCTGCCCAAGTGTGAGAACTAGAGCCATCGCCCGGCCCATGAACCCAATGGCTGTTTGTGCCATCCCACTCTGTTCTTGACCCCGAAAAACTCCAAGATTCCTTCCTCCTTTCGCCATACTACAATCGCCTCGGTGACACGGAGCAAGTTTGTGCTTGCCAAACCGCCAGCGCCAGTGCCTCCGCTTGTGCCCACGACAGCGTTGCTCTCTTCGCCACCATCTTAGGGAAGATCGACGACGGGGCCCAACGGACTTGGACCCCCATCCTACGGATTCGCAGTTTTTCCACTACTCGGACCATCTGCTGCTTGCAAGACCGTCGGTATTCTCCCCGCTTTTTCCACGATGCGTAGTCCTCAAAGCACCTTTTTGATGGGGACTTCATGGTGGCCTCCTCGCACCATTTGGGGTAGCGCCTCTTCTAGGGCCCCCCTTGACCCCCAGTTCAAGGTGTTTGCGAAGGAATCCAAGGTAGCATTGTACGCCTGCCACGTAGCCGTCTCTGCTCTTCTTCTCAAACCTCTTCCATACGGTTGCCATGTACCCGCTCCTAAGCTCTTGCTCCGCTGCGTCCACCGCGCCCAACCAGGCCTCTCGCATCCGCTGCACCGAGTCTTCAACTCCCTGGACATGGGGAAGGGGCATGGCTTCTCGTCGTTCGTACTCACGCCCCTCTTGCAGGGCTCTCCTGCTGTGCCCCTCGCCCTATTCTCCGGGCAGAGCGGGCTCACTAGCGATTTAGGAACAATTGAACTCCTTCCTCTAATGCCACCAGTGTCGTTGTCCACATCTCTCACATGGCTTGTTGGGCGGCCACTACAGACCACCCACTCATCAACCTGCCATTTGAAATGACGCTTGCCATGAATTATTTCAAATTCTGGCACATCGGTCGACACCGGTCCCGCCTTGCGGCTGCCCGTCCTCCTCCGGGGGGGTGGAGTCTCCACTTGTGGTGGGGTCGTCTGAACTCTCTTCACTTGAGCTGGTCCCACAGTTGTTGCTGGATGAGTCGGACGAATCTCGAGTCTTCCGCCGCCGCCGCCGCCGCCTTCCGGGCCTGTCGTTTTGCTTTCTTTCGGGTCTTCTTCTCACGCCGCTTTTGCTTCTCCCTCTCAGCCCGTGCCCCATACTTCAGATCATGTTTACCTTATTTCTCCATACTCATGACGATGCCCCCAACACCACGTGCCCATGAGGGAAGTTCTTCATCCCAATCATTTTGAGTCTCCAAAAGTTGCCCCAATTTTCCGACCCATTGGATGGCACCCGGATGCTTCGCAGCTTCTACACGTTCTTTTTAGACGGCTCTGTGGAGTTTCTCTTGGCCAATTTTTCTCCGGCATCTCCGACATCATCTTCATCCGTGTGATCGTCAGGGGTTTCTCCAGCCTGTGGGTTTCTACCCTTCTCGGCTCTGTCGTTTTCGCTCTGTGCCCGATGCTGCACGTTCTGTTGGTACTGCGCTCTCAACCTCTGCACATTGCGCAACATCCATTCCTCCATTCCATGGTTTTACGAACAAAGCAAAACACAATTCACGCATATTGTGGCTCCTCGCTGCTGTACCAAACACCGCAAAGGCACTATGACGCCATAGATACACGTGTTGTTCATTGGGTGGGAGGGTGGTCCTCCTGTCTTTCCGGGCGGGCGGGCGGGCTTCCCCAGGAAAATTTTTCAAAAACAATCTGGAACAAATAAGACAGACACATAAAACCCCCGTTAGCAAAGCTAACAGTCGTTTTACGAACAAAGCAAAACACAATTCAGGCATATTGTGGCTCCCCGCTGCTTATTTTTGCTCATTTCCTCGCAGGCACAACCTAAGCACCTCATATGGCCCCGTCCCCGAAAAAATCAGGATAGAGGGTCAGCTGAACCTAGTGCCGCTGCATGCAGGTTGCAAGCTGCCCCCCGACGTCCTTTAGGGAAACCCAAAACCCACACTGGGGAGGGAACCCCAAGGAACGATTGCAAAGCCACGTGGCGGTCTGCAGCCACTGCACAAGCATCGTGCACCCGCCCCTTGTACTCCGAGTCCATCCTGGAGAGGCTGCCAGCCGGGTTCAGGTCCCCCGGAACAAATTCCAAATACACTGAGCCTTCCAGGCGCTGGATCAAGTAAAACAACCTGCGCAGGTGCCTGTTTTGGCGTCGCAGGCCTGCACTGGCCCTAAGGGAAGCGACCTGCTCTAAAGCCGAGGAATGATCCCCTATCAGGCGCCACACAGGCCAGCCCACCCTAATGCAGAGCCGAACCCCACGAACCAGTGCTTCGAGCTCGGCCTCCTGCTGTGTTCGGACCCCCGGGGAGCAGGGGAACACTCGGCCACCCAAGGTCGGGCCCCAGACACCAACTTTAAACTTGTCAACATCAAAGGCGGCATCCACATACAGGACCCCACACACACAAATGCTAAGGGAAAGCAATACCTGTGGTTTCCAAGCCCTATAGGAAAGCAAGAGGCAGTGCAGGAGGCTCTGGACCAAGGACAAGGGGCAATTCTGAAGCCAATTTGGCCCCCACTGACAGTGGGCCCACCAGCCACGCAAAAAAGGGGCGAACCCCACTGCCGGGCGCAGGCTCCAAATGACACGTCCAAGGATACGACGGGCGTGCTTGCGGGTAAGGGGTAGCACTGCAGCCCGTATCCAGAGGCCAAGCAAAGCAGCCCCCCCCTGCCCCTTTGGGAAAACCCCCGCATCGTCCCCCGAAAGCACCAGCCACTTCCCCAACCACTGAATCTCAGGGACTGGTTCAAGGACATTGTTGGTGCTAATGACAGCCCCCGCCTTGCGCAGAGCATCGCACAGGCGCTATGACACCGATCCCACCGTGGCTTTTCCATACCCAATGACCAAAAAATCGTCTAAATAGTGCAGTACCATGACACCACTGGTGTCCACAGATCCTGACACAAAAGCCAGTACATATTGACATATAACCCGCCAAAAACGCCAACCAAAAGGCAGGCTGGAAAAGGCGTAAGATTTTCCGTCGATGCGCACTCTAAAGATGTTTTTGTAAGGCTCTGGCAAAGTCAACGACCAAAAGGCATTGGTAAGGTCGATGTGACAGGCCAAGAGGGGGGCACCCGGTTCCGCCGAAAGACGTAAACTCTCAAGCTCACGTAGGAAGGGGTCGTTCAGGTGGTCCAGACAGTGGGACCCCAGCGAAAGCCTCGAGAGGCCCATGATGTGGGCCTATATAAAGAAGGCAAGGTCCTCAACCGAGGGCAAACTAAAACGTGGCGGGCGAAAATGGTGGCACTTGTTGAGGCGCACCAAATGCACAATCATGGACGCCTTCACGGCATTTTTGGGGATGGGGAACAGGTAGCCATTGGGCCCCTGGTGACCCTCCCCCCCCTCAGCACACTGCCGGAGGACCCCGTCCCAGACTAAAGCACGCGCCATAATGAGGCCCTCAGGGGAGATCTCTGGCATCTCCCCCAAATCACGATCCGTCACTTCCTGAAAATCGAGCGTGGCAAGGAAATCCCATAAAAACTCGGGAATGGGGACGTTTCCCACCGGTCCCAACCCCCTATCCAACACAGAAGGGTCGAGGCTTAGGAGGAGAGTGACCGGGGAGGTGGAATCCCGCAGCACACAGGACCACACATCCCCCCGCAGGGAGTCCAAGGCTGCGATTAGTTGATCATCTACGTCCACCATACCAAGGTCTCTGGCTACCCTCCCCCCATGGATGAATAGGAAACGGATGTGCCGGTGCAACAAGTCTCGTAAGCCCCCACTTAGTCTCAGGCCCGTGGAAATTTCGTCCAGCCACTCCTGTCCTCGCTCCGACTAGATCAATCGTTCCACAGCCCTCTCCCGGGGGCATTTATCGTTTACCGGCGCCGCCGGCTGCACGTCGGGCCAGCCTTGCCAGGTGGCTGGCTCCGAGACCCGCTGTGGTTCGGGGCCGCGTCCTCCATGTTGTGAAACCCCGGGGCCGTCCTTGGAACCGCCCACCACCTCGAGGCTGTCCGGGGCTTTGTGCTCCTCCACTGGCGTCATGCTGTCGCGTGGGACCCATCTCCATGTCCTGCTCCTCATCGACATCGATGGGACTCTCCTTGGAAGTAACCGGGGCTGCTGGTGTTTCGCTGTCAGCCCTACCCCGTGTCGGCATCGGGTCCACGGACGTCGTGCCCCCGGGAGGCTCGACGTTTGGTGGGGCACCTGTCCCTACGGCTCCTTTCGAGACCGTGCGTCGAGATTTGCGGCCTCCTCTCCCTTGGCGTCCTGCGCCAACCGTCCGTACCGCTGCGGCTCTCTCCGTTTCGGTCCCACCTTCTCCACCTGCGGGTCGTGCTCGCTTGGCCTCCGCCGAGGATGTGCGGACTTTCTCGTCATTTTAGAAGAGCTCCACGAGGCTGGCCGGCCGGAGGTCCCTGATGTCGGTCTTTCTCCAGCGGATTCCTTCAGTGGCTGGCCAAGGCAGTCGCGTAGTCTGCACACATTGAAATTCGTCGGGGGGAGACGCGTACAAGTGAGCAATTTTGATGCTATGCCATCTACCCCACCACAGGAGGTGTCTCCACGGAAGTACCAACCACCGGAGGTAGGTTGCGCCCGCTCGTCTCCAGGCATGCCACCTAGCCTCTCCTCTGTCGGTCCCCTGCAAGAGCTTGGCCATACCCATTTCGAGATCCGCTGCTCGTCCCAATGCTGGTGCTTCACCGGGTGGAATCCTGCGGAGCCACGTTGCCCATGCCTGCGCGTATGGCCAGGGTCGTCTTGTGATCCGGCGATGGTCCCGTTTGATCCCCTGGTACGTAATACCCACTTTGGAGATGCTCGACCGGCGGAGCGACGATATTTCTCCCACTCTGCAGAGCGTGGCGAAGGATAGGACCGCCGCGGCATCGACTTTCCACTCCCCCACCCTAGAGCACGATTCGGCCATGAGCTGGAGCAGGTCGGGCCCTCCGAGCTGTCGCTGTCCCGGGGAATCCACTGCCGCTTTGGAAATTCTCCACAGCCTGTCCCATTGCAGGGGGGGGATCCACCCCAAGGTAGCCACTGCCTTGAGGGCGGATATGCATCCTCTGGCCGCCGCCGCCTTCTGGCCCTGGGCAAACATGGAGAGCAGGACCTTTTCCGCCAACGCCTGCATGTCCCTCGGCTGGACAGCGCCCCCGAACTAGGCGAATCGTCGAAGGTGGCTTGTATAGGTTTTTCGTGTCGCTGGCCACCATGTTGAAACCAGACAGGCCGCTGGGCACTCCGTGGGGTCGGTCTCTCCCAAGATTTGCCATGCATCCACCACCGCCGGCCAGTCGATGACGTCCTGGGAAGCCACAGGGGTGAGTGCCAGCATAGCCCCCCCCCCCCCCCCCCCCCCGGAAGCGGTCCAGCCGTTGTAGCATTGATGTCGCGTCCACCGGCTGGGCCGCCAAGTCCCGTCACTCCAGCCTGGGGCAGTTCCATACCCAGTGCCTCTCGATGAGCCCGTGGCCTTTGCACGTTTTACAGGGCCCCACTGGGGCGGAGTCCGATCGCACCCACTCTCCTTTATGGACCTCGAAGTACTCAATCCCTTCCACCACTTTGAAACGACGTCGCATGACCTTTTTTAGGCGTGCCCCCGCTGTACTCAGGCCTGAGGTGAAGTCCGGATCCGCTGAAGCTTGCTTTGATGATGTGGAGTCTGACTCGTACCTTTCCTTGTAACAGTGGACGGAGGACCACACCAGCAACCATAAAGACTCCACCATGAGCACCGCAGAGCTGATCAAGGACAACACCGGGGGGGGTGGGGTGCCTGAGCTGTCATCCATGGGGGCGTCCCCTGCCGCATCTCCAGTCCCAACCACCTCAGTCCATACCGTGGTGTCCTTCTTCTGGTCGTCCGAGAGGCTGAAAAGGAGGGGCTTCTACGCCTCGTCATCCCACTTGGGGGTCATTCTCATGGCATCCAGCGGCAGGGCCTCCTTCAGGATTGCGCATTTGAGGTAGTACAGGACCCTGGTGACCCACTGTGGGTGGTTCCATACCAAGGCCAGCTCATGTAACTTCTTGAGGCACGGGGGTGGCACAGACCTTACCGACCGCGTGGGGGCTTCCGATAGACTGTTGACCTTCTCCGTCAGGGACTTGATCAAGGCAGCTTGTCCCTCTAACAAGCTCAGCAGGGCAGGATCCGAAGCCTTGTTGACAGTGTCTGGCTGCGCCCTGATTTTCTCAAAAGCCCCTGTGGTCATGTTTATTTGGACCTGCTCTGTCAACGTGTAGCCAATCAGATTCTCAACGAGCGCTTCCTGTGTCCCTCCAAATCCTGAGGCACTGGCAAATGTCTGGAGCCATTGCGAACGCGAATCCCCTAGATGGCGAAGGGACTTGGTTAGGCTCATTTTTGCCTTTGCCCAGGACGCTGCTAGGGTTCCCTCCCGCACACAGCCGTGCACTCCGGCCTGGAGGTAGTCCTAAAATTCCATGCATTCTGCCATCTTCCCCAAGCAAATTTTTCAAAAACAATCTGGAACAAATAAGACACACACATAGAACCCCAGTTAGCAAAGCTAACAGTCGTCTGCCACCCCTGTTTCCAAAAGGCGTTCGGTTGCCCTCAATTCATCCCCCGTCCACAGCTCGTATGTTGCCAGGACCAGCCAAGATCTGTCTGCAAGCATTCCAGGATACACACCCTGTAATTCTTGGATAATCTGTTCCAATACCTTGGCTTCCGTCACCCTGTTGAGTACGTCATCTACTGCCATGTTCATGAGGTCGTGGGGCAAGCATCCCGAACACTCCTTGTAGTGGACCGCCCTGTAGAGGATCGAACGACTCAAGGGCTGCATCTGATGAATCTGGGTCTTGATCGCCTTTGGTGGCTTCCCACTTTGTGCAGCTGCGTCATCAAGGGGGGGCCGGGCCACCGAATCCGGTGTTCTGCCCGCGGGTTGTGTAAAATTGTCCACGGCACATTCCTGTCCCACCATGCCAAAAATTCAAAAACCACAGGGCAAGGGAAACAGGCCAAACATATTCAGACTATTGTGACTGTGTTGCTCTGGAAAGAGGGATTATGCTATCCAAACTATAGTTCTCCTACCGAACTACCACTGCAGCCTTGGTTTTGTAACCCTCTCTAGTGTCTAGGGGAGACCCAATAGGTTTGGCAAGCAGCAAACAAGCAAGCAAGCAAGCAAGCACACCCGTCATGGGCAAAAAACAGAGCTCCGTCGTGGTGCTTCAGATTGGGCCAAAACTTTGGTGGTTGCTACCTATGGGTCTGAGGGACAACCACACAAAGTAAAGCTCCAGAGTCACAAAATGCCTTGAAAATGGGCTCTTTTGGGACCAAAAAACAGTCAAAAATGGATCAAAATGCTTTTTTCCAAAGATATTTTTGGACTATTTGGGGTGCATAAACAAGTGGAATGAGCACATTTTGAGCCCATGTAGAGCAATTTTGGCCTCTCTGAAGGCCGAAAGGGCCTTGAAAATGGGCCAATTTGCGACCACAAATGGCTCAAAAACGGGTCAAAACCCTGGTTTTCCAAAAATGATCCTAGTCCAGTTGTAGTGCCCAAACGGATGAATACAGTTACCTTGCAGACCCTTTTGAGCCGCTCTCATCCACTTTCGAGTGTGTACCTCATTTGTCGTTGAAGTCTCCTAGACAATGTTCACCAGCTCGGTCCCAACATTCAATCGTGGTTAGGGTTACAATTAACCTAACCTTCATCGCCTGGGCGAGGAGGGGTGCCAGATGGGCAAGGAGGGCTGCCTCCCATCCACGCTCCAGTGCTTGGGCAGGTCGGAGTGCCACGTGGGTAAGGGGAATGAAAAAAAAATCGGGGGCCTTCGGCACCACCATATGTATGGCGGGTAGCTATTGTCACTTGGCAACTAAGTGGGCCCGGAAGGCGGGGGGGGGGGGGGGGGCAGTTGCGTACCAAAACTAGGGAGACGTCCCCCCCTGGTTGCAGGTTGCCGAATAATTGATACAATCTTCGAAATTCCATGTATGGCACTCTCCCAAAAAAAGGCGTAGGTGATGATGGTGAGATGATTGGTGGATGACTCTCAGTTGCTTGGATGCCAATGGACATGGCATGGGACACCATCCTCGCCAGGGACGAGTAGGTGTTTAGTCACATGAACACTTCATGCACCAATGTTGTTGAGAGGGGACGGAATAGGCCTTGGGCCATGACCTCAAAGTTTGTTGGAAGTCCCAGCCTTTTGAGATACTTGAGGTATCCCACTTGGGTGCCCCCTTTGGGCAGAGTGACGTTTGTCCAGAGTTCACACAGCGCTTTTGCAATCTGCAAGGGCTGTGCAAGAACTTGACCTTTGTGTCTGACCCAACGCAGTAGTTTTCGGAAATATAATTTTGCGAGATGTTTATTGGTTTGCTTTGTCTGTTGGCCTTGCAAGTCAGTGGCAAATTCCTCGCCCGTCAGGACTCCTTTTGATTTGCTCAGAAGTTCATTCCCTACTTTATATAGACACCACACAAGCAGCACCAACCCTCCCACAAAGGTGGCTAGGGAAACCACACCCTGGCGGACACCCTAGGAGGGTTGGTGCACACCTTGCAATGACCCTAGGAAAATAAAGATGACACGGTACAAAGTGCAAGATGGCAAAGTACGAGCACAAAGATTCTCCATCAAGTGGGGAATGACCCGGTGAGCACGCAAACCATGTATAGTTTGTCACGCTGCTAGGCAGCAATGCCAACACCACCGGAGGGTTTCCAGCTTTCATAAAGATCATCAAGCAATGGACAAGCAAAATTATCGCGTGGTTTTGCTACTAGTCCACATTAGCAGGACTAAGCACGGCGGTCATTGAAGGATTGGTGGAGAACATGATGGTATTTAGTGATTTAGGGATAGTGAACATCCCAACCGACAATCAACTAGACAAGATAGCCAGACCCCGTTGCCCCGGGATACGCCGACAAAGTGCATTTATATAGTAGTAGGGAGACTAGCCCCAGACCAAGTGCTGTGGGCCACAGCCCTTGTGGAGTACCAAAAGTCCATGTACAACCCATGAGCGTTTTCAATGAAGCGGCATGGCAACCATGGGTAAATTTGGCCCTAAATAAATAAATATGATAGGGGCATCATACGCCTTAGAGAGAGGGCCACAGCCCTGGGAGTTGAGTTCCACACAGAAGGGCCTACCAAGGCTGAAAATAGGAAGCTGCAGCAAAAAAAGGGTCACGGCAATGCCAAGTCTTGCGGCCAACATGATGGACCACTCCGGCACAGTATGGCAGCAAAAGCGGATCTTACCAGCAATAATGGGACTGAGCGCCAAGCTACTAAAGTCTACAATGGTGCAATGGCATTCGACACAGTGCAAGCTATTGGAGGTCGGAGAGGTATGCAGTTGGTATGATTGTCTAGGGGCCATAGAAGCCTTTCAATCAATGTAGTCGCAACAGAAGCGACGATGCACCAAAGGCTAGGTGATCGTAACGTGTCAGGAGGGAGCAATCAAGGACCACTGGAGATGGGTGCAGGCACAACACAACTTATAGCAACGAGACTGGATTTGAAGGGAAAAATGCCTAATGGACGAAAACGCCAAACAAGAGGCAAGAGCCAAGTTGTAGCCCATGCTGATGCCAACAGTGTGGGTGGATCGAGCATAGGTTCTACCTTTTTGCAAAAGAGAGGTCGTCGGAGACCTGTTCCGGGAGCCCCCCCTCCCCATGGGAAATAGTGATGATAGGCGGATTGAAAAATTGGCGCTCCTAATGTACACACAGATATGCCCAAATATACATACATACCAAGGCTTCCATTCGAATCATGCTCAAACTGCGAGGTTCAACATTCCTACACTCCTACATCGCTGCAATAACCATGAGTTCGTAGTTCATGTGTGGGCCTTGCAGTAGCCCCTAGCACACTGATTCACAGCTTCCTAACCGCAGGAACAATACTCCATCCCTCCTGCACATTGTGTATGCATCTATATGTATGCATATATGGGCATATATGTGCATACATGGGGCATATGTGTGCACACGTTGGGGAATGTGTGCCGGAAAGCTGTGCAGTGCAGCTTGCAGCCTGCGACTGCAAATACCCTGAATCGGCCCACTTGTTGGCCTCGCACAGCCTTCCCACTGTCTCAGATTTGCGAAATTCTTTTTTCAGTGCGTTCGGCACGTCCAAAATAGGGGGGGGGGGTACCTTCATGGGGGGTTGGGCCCCATGTGCGTCAAAATTCAAATCCGGGCCACTAAATCGTCTATGCCATATGTATATATGGCATATGTTTACTAATGTATCCACCAAGGTGCAGGGTCACCGGGGGGGCTTGGGGTGGGGTGTAGGGACCCCCCCCCCCTATTTTGGGGTCGGGAAACACAAAAAAACATGTTTCAGAAGTGAATTGGGTGGTTATTAATGGGTATTTGCCCCTATAAAGGGCTAAAATGGCTAAAATTAGGGTATGACATCATTGCTGGTAGGATCCTAACTAGAGTACCAAAAATAACCATTGAAACCTAAAAATAACCCACACCACCCCTATAGACACCCAATGACATAGTAATTCAGCATTTTTAACATACCCTTGTCCATTTTCATGTCCCTCAAACTATTATTGGGGGTATTTGGTGCTAGTATTCGGGGTTGGACCACAATTGTACCTATGTTTAGTACTCTGGTTAGGATCCTACCAGCAATGATGTCATACCCTAATTTTAGCCATTTTAGCCCTTTATAGGGGCAAATACCCATTAATAACCACCCAATTCACTTCTGAAACATGTTTTTTTGTGTTTCGCGACCCCAAAATAGGGAGGGGGGTCCCTACACCCCACCCCAAGCCCCCCCGGTGACCCTGCACCCTGGTGGATACATTAGTAAACATATGCCGTATATGTATATATATATATATATATATATATATATATTACTACACCCCTCTCCCCTTAAATCTAGCTAACAAGCTAACAAGCAAGCAAGCAAGCAAGCAAGCACTTCTCCTTTCCGTTTTGGCCATTGCTCCGCCTCATCGCTTCGGGCTCTACTCCACTCTAGCCATCCTAGAGTCTAGGTGGTGGCCTTGCCAAATCCAAGTTTTGAGCCAAAAACTCACCGGTGGCGCCCCTAGGCGGCGGCGCCAAGTCGGGAGGTGCCCTTCCAAAACTGTGCATTTTGTGCCCCAAAACAGCCTTTTTTGGACCAAAACGGCCCCGAAACCCAGTCATAACGGCCAAACGAAGAGAAACCGTTGCTACACTCCACGTGCGCCTCGATTGCCCCTTGACAAAGAACTATTTGCCGCCCTCTAGCTCCACAATATGTCCGAGAAACGGCCCAAAAATGGCCAAAAATGGCCTAAACGTGCGTTATTTGTGTCCAACACGGCCAAAACCAAGAACGGGCCGTATCTTGGGCTACGTGGCTCAAATCCGAATTCCGAGGGCACCTAGTCCACCCGCAAGCCCCCACTTTTTGTGGTTTGCACCCCTCAGAATCGCCCAACGAGCCACCTAACCCCCCGTACCAGTGGTCACTTGGTGGAGCCGGGGGGCAGCCCGGCCCGCGCACGGTGGGGGCCACCGGTGGGTCCACCAGTGGGTCCACGAGGGTCCCAGGGTCGAAAAAAATCATTTTTTCCAAAGTTGTTCCTAGACCACTTGGGATGCTCAAACAAGCGTTTTTAGCACGTTTTGAGCCCGTGGTGGCGCGTTTTGGGCCATGGAAAACCCCAAAATGCCTTGAAAATGGGCCGTTTTGGGACAAAAACTGGGGCAAAAATGGGTCAAAAACACGTTTTTCCAAAAGTGACCCTGCACCATTTGGGATGCCCAAACAAGTGTTTTGAGCCCGTTTTGAGCCCGTGGTGACGCGTTTTGGGCCATGGAAAATCCCAAAATGCCTTGAAAATGGGCCGTTTTGGGACCAAAACTGGGGCTCTAGGTGGCTCCACCATCTGGCCCTAAGGTACATGCGAAGGGCACAACGTGGTGCATACATGTGGTGGAAGGGGCTAAACTCCATCAAAACAGGCTCAAAATGGTCTCAAAACACTTGTTTGTGAACCCCCAATGGTTCAGAGTCACTTTTGCAAAAACGCGTTTTTGGCCCACTTTTGACCTAGTTTGGTACCAAAACGGTCCCTTTTCAAGGGATATTGGGATTTTCCATGGGCCAAAACCCGTCTGAATGGGCTCAAAATGGGCTAAAAACAGTTTCTTGAGCATCCCAAATGGTTCAGGGTCACTTTTGGAAAAACGCGTTTTTGACCTATTTTTGACCCTTTTTTGGTCCCAAAACGACCCATTTTCAAGGCATTTTGGGATTTTCCATGGCCCAAAGCGCATCACCACGGGCTCAAAATGAGCTAAAAACACTTGTTTGAGAATCCCAAATGGTCCAGGATCACTTTTGGAAAAACGCGTTTTTGACCTATTTTTGACCCTTTTTTGGTCCCAAAACGGCCCATTTTCAAGGCATTTTGGGATTTTCCATGGCCCAAAACGCGTCACCACGGGCTCAAAACGGGCTCAAAACACTTGTTTGGGCATCCCAAATGGTGCAGGGTCACTTTTGGAAAAACTTGTTTTTGACCCATTTTTGCCCCAGTTTTTGTCCCAAAACGGCCCATTTTCAAGGCATTTTGGGGTTTTCCATGGCCCAAAACGCGCCACCACGGGCTCAAAACGTGCTAAAAACGCTTGTTTGAGCATCCCAAGTGGTCTAGGAACAACTTTGGAAAAAATGATTTTTTTTCGACCCTGGGACCCTCGTGGACCCACTGGTGGACCCACCGGTGGCCCCCACCGTGCGCGGGCCGGGCTGCCCCCCGGCTCCACCAAGTGACCACTGGTACGGGGGGTTAGGTGGCTCGTTGGGCGATTCTGAGGGGTGGAAACCACAAAAAGTGGGGGCTTGCGGGTGGACTAGGTGCCCTCGGAATTCGGATTTGAGCCACGTAGCCCAAGATACGGCCCGTTCTTGGTTTTGGCCGTGTTGGACACAAATAACGCACGTTTAGGCCATTTTTGGCCATTTTTGGGCCGTTTCTCGGACATATTGTGGAGCTAGAGGGCGGCAAATAGTTCTTTGTCAAGGGGCAATCGAGGCGCACGTGGAGTGTAGCAACGGTTTCTCTTCGTTTGGCCGTTATGACTGGGTTTCGGGGCCGTTTTGGTCCAAAAAAGGCTGTTTTGGGGCACAAAATGCACAGTTTTGGAAGGGCACCTCCCGACTTGGCGCCGCCGCCTAGGGGCGCCACCGGTGAGTTTTTGGCTCAAAACTTGGATTTGGCAAGGCCACCACCTAGACTCTAGGATGGCTAGAGTGGAGTAGAGCCCGAAGCGATGAGGCGGAGCAATGGCCAAAACGGAAAGGAGAAGTGCTTGCTTGCTTGCTTGCTTGCTTGTTAGCTTGTTAGCTAGATTTAAGGGGAGAGGGGTGTAGTAATATATATATATATATATATATATATATATATATATATATATATATATATATATATTACTACACCCCTCTCCCCTTAAATCTAGCTAACAAGCAAGCAAGCAACAAGCAACAAGCAACAACAAGCAACAAGCACTTCTCCTTTCTGTTTTGGCCATTGCTCGGCCTCATCGCTCCGGGCTCTACTCTACTCTAGCCACCCTAGAGCCTAGGTGGTGCCCTTGCCAAATCCAAGTTTTGAGCCAAAAACTCACCGGTGGCGGCCCGGGGCGGTGGCGCCAAGTCGGGAGGTGCCCTCCCAAATCTGCGCACTTTTGGGCCAAAAACAGCCATTTTTCGCCCAAAACAGCCCTAGTAAGGGTTCAAAACAGCCAAACGAAGGCAAACGGCGGCTACACTCCACGTGCGGCTTGATTTTCTCGCGACCAAGGGACATTTGATGCCCTTCAACTCCACGATATGTCCGAGAAACTGCCCAAAAAGGCGCCAAAAAGCCCCAAAAACTGCGCAATGTGCACCAGCACCCCGAAACCAAGAACGGGCCGTATCTTGGGCTACGTGACTCAAAAACGAATTCCGAGGGCACCTAGTCCACCCGCAACCCCCCACTTTTTATGGTTTCCAAGCCTTCGAATCGCCCAACGAGACACCTAGACCCCCGTACCAATGGTCACTTGGTGCAGCCGGAGGGCCGGCCAGCCCACGCACAATGGGGGCCAACGGTGGGTCCACCGGGGTCCCCGGGGCGAAAAAAATGATTTTTTTCAAAGTTGTTCCTAGGCCACTTGGGATGCTCAAACAAGTGTTTTTGGCCCGTTTTGAGCCCGTGGTGGCGCGTTTTGGACCACGGAAAATCCCAAAATGCCTTGAAAATGGGCCATTTTGGGACCAAAAGTGGCTCAAAAATGGGTCAAAAAAGCCTTTATTCAAAAGTGATCGTGGCCCATTTGGGATGCCCAAACAAGTGTTTTTGGCCCGTTTTGAGCCCGTGGTGGCGCGTTTTGGGCCATGGAAAATCCCAAAATGCCTTGAAAATGGGCCGTTTTGGGACCAAAAGTGGGTCAAAAATGGGTCAAAAAAGGCTTTTCTCAAAAGTGATCGTGGCCCATTTGGGATGCCCAAACAAGTGTTTTGGGCCCGTTTTGATCCCGTGGTGGCGCGTTTTGGGCCACGGAAAATCCCAAAATGCCTTCAAAATGGGCCGTTTTGGGTCCAAAAATGGCTCAAAAATGGGTCAAAAAAGCGTTTTCTCAAAAGTGATCGTGGACCATTTGGGATGCTCGAACAAGTGTTTTTGACCCGTTTAGAGCCTGTGGTGCCGCGTTTTGGGCCACGGAAAATCCCAATATGCCTTGAAAAGGGGCCATTTTGGGACGAAAAAAAGTGTCAAAAACGGGTCAAAAACGCATCATTCTAAAAGTGATCCTCGGCCATTTGGGAGGTTCAAACAAGGGTTTTTAGCCTTTTTGGAGCCCGAGATCACGCGTTTTGGCCCATGGAGAATCCCAAAATGCCTTGAAAATGGGCCATTGTGGGACAAAAACTAGTATAATTTTGAGTCCTTTTTGGTACAAGAGGGAGAAGTAATCCTTGCTGTGTTTTGTTGTTGTGTGCTTCGTTCATTGTGCCCTTTGCTCTTACTGATTAGACTTTGAGTACAGGTGTACTCTTAACGGAGTTACCTTCACATTCACGCCATGTCTAATCATAGGAGCAAGAGTTGCAACAATAGTGTGGAGTGTTTGGTACAAGAGGAACGAGTAGTTGCTTGCCGTGTTTTGCCGTTTGTGTGCTTTGTTCTTCTGTGCCCTTTGCTCTTAGTGATTGGACTTGGAGTACAGGTGTACTCTTAACGGAGTTACCTTCAAATTCATGCCATGCCTAATCACGAGGCAAGCGTTGCAATAATAGGCTAAAGTGTTTGGTACAACAGGGACGAGTAGTTCCGTGCCGTGTTTTGCCGTTTGTGTGCTCTGTTGTTCCAAGGGTACGAAAGGTGAGGTTTTGTTTGGGCTTGGGTACTAGTGGGTAGGAATGGGGCTCAAGCTTTGGGAGGATAAGGCCCACCAACGCAAAACAAGATACTGCCATCCGGTTGGGTTTGAGGCTGTACAGGTATAGGCGCTACCAACATTGGGCAAAAAGATCGCATCGATGATTATCAATGATGCTTCTACGCCCCAAGTAGTCACTTTGTTTTTTCCCAACTAATGTTTTTTCTTGCTCTCGGCAGTTGGACTTGGAGTACAGGTGTACTCTTAACGGAGTTACCTTTTATTTCGCACCATGTCAAATCGCTGGGAGCACGAGTTGCAACAATGCTTAGACACGGACATTGACTTCCCGGTGGCCGAGTTCATCAAGCTGCATAGCGAAGTACCCCAGCGTACGATCCGTCGGCGACATGCGCAGTTGCGCATCACGCTGATGAAGCGATTGCAAAAGCGCGCCGCACTTGGGATCCAAGCAGCGACGGTGGCAAGTTTGAACACTCCTGAGTCCCAAGCGGCGGATGGGCTCTTTCTGAGCGGATATAAATTCCCATTAGCCTTCCCCTCCACCTTGTGCTCGACTCCCACATAATAAACCCGCGTGTCTTTTCGGAGAGGGGTGTAGATTAGAGGATATATATATATATATATATATATATATATATATATATATATATATATATATATACATATACGGCATATGTTTACTAATGTATCCACCAGGGTGCAGGGTCACCGGGGGGGCTTGGGGTGGGGTGTAGGGACCCCCCTCCCTATTTTGGGGTCGCGAAACACAAAAAAACATGTTTCAGAAGTGAATTGGGTGGTTATTAATGGGTATTTGCCCCTATAAAGGGCTAAAATGGCTAAAATTAGGGTATGACATCATTGCTGGTAGGATCCTAACCAGAGTACTAAACATAGGTACAATTGTGGTCCAACCCCGAATACTAGCACCAAATACCCCCAATAATAGTTTGAGGGACATGAAAATGGACAAGGGTATGTTAAAAATGCTGAATTACTATGTCATTGGGTGTCTATAGGGGTGGTGTGGGTTATTTTTAGGTTTTAGTGGTTATTTTTGGTACTCTAGTTAGGATCCTACCAGCAATGATGTCATACCCTAATTTTAGCCATTTTAGCCCTTTATAGGGGCAAATACCCATTAATAACCACCCAATTCACTTCTGAAACATGTTTTTTTGTGTTTCCCGACCCCAAAATAGGGGGGGGGGTCCCTACACCCCACCCCAAGCCCCCCCGGTGACCCTGCACCTTGGTGGATACATTAGTAAACATATGCCATATATACATATGGCATAGACGATTTAGTGGCCCGGATTTGAATTTTGACGCACATGGGGGCCCAACCCCCCATGAAGGTACCCCCCCCCCCCCTATTTTGGACGTGCCGAACGCACTGAAAAAAGAATTTCGCAAATCTGAGACAGTGGGAAGGCTGTGCGAGGCCAACAAGTGGGCCGATTCAGGGTATTTGCAGTCGCAGGCTGCAAGCTGCACTGCACAGCTTTCCGGCACACATTCCCCAACGTGTGCACACATATGCCCCATGTATGCACATATATGCCCATATATGCATACATATAGATGCATACACAATGTGCAGGAGGGATGGAGTATTGTTCCTGCGGTTAGGAAGCTGTGAATCAGTGTGCTAGGGGCTACTGCAAGGCCCACACATGAACTACGAACTCATGGTTATTGCAGCGATGTAGGAGTGTAGGAATGTTGAACCTCGCAGTTTGAGCATGATTCGAATGGAAGCCTTGGTATGTATGTATATTTGGGCATATCTGTGTGTACATTAGGAGCGCCAATTTTTCAATCCGCCTATCATCACTATTTCCCATGGGGAGGGGGGGCTCCCGGAACAGGTCTCCGACGACCTCTCTTTTGCGTTTTGACCGAGTTTAGCCCCTTCCACCACATGTATGCACCACTTTGTGCCCTTCGCCCGTACCTTAGAGCCATGTGGTGGAGCCACCTAGAGTTGGGAGAGGGGTGTAGATTAGAGGATATATATATATATATATATATATATATATATAGGTCCATTAATATCCGCCAATAAGCCTCAACGAGCCGGATTGCTCGCCATGAGCAACATGGACTCTTGGCGCTCTCTACCTCCACCTATGAAACGAATCAACACATCAATGGCAAAAAAGAAAACAAAAAAATAACTCAAGTAACACCAGTCACTCTATGTATCGTCCTCAAGGCACCAGTAGGCAGCCTATATGGATTGGACCCGTTACTTACAACTCTCACCTACGGGAGTACGGCTGCAGCCACTGCATCGTCAGTCCTTTCCGCCCACCTGTGCCACCTTTGCCGGTGGATTTCCTCTGCTCTCTGCGTGCATATCCGCGGATGTGACTACATCCTAGGTTGTCTTGTTGGCAAACTCTTGGTGCCCTGCAGAAGACCCGTGATGCTTGAACACAACTACGGCCGCACTCCATGCACCCGATCCACATACATGATGGCCAAGCTAGCTAGAACCCCCGGCACTTCCTCACACCACAAACTGGCCCCATTGTCCTTCGTACACCCTTGCTGTCACCACTCACCAGTAAATTGCTCTCTTGTGTGTCATGGTGCATTGCCCCTGCGGCCACTTTGCTAACGTGACCCGATAATTGCCCTAGCCACACGTCTAGCACTCTCTTATTCCACTTGGCTGCTTGAACACCCCCCAGAGTTTGTTGTAGCAGAGCTAACGAGCTCTCTGCCCTTGGTCTAATGGGGGAGCATAGGGCCAACCACACGGCAAACTCTGCAGTCTGTGCATTCGGCCGCTGCTTGAGGATCAGGCTTCTGGCTATCCGACAGTTAGTCCCTGCTCGCCATAGGCTGACCAGCCCACGCTGCATGGCAGATTCGCCATTGCCCACCCCACCCGTGTACACTATCACGTGTGCGGCCTTTAGCCCTGTGAACACCACCACTTTCACTCCCTGCACACCCACTAGCAAGAGTAACCCCCTTGACGGGCCCAATCCTAACCACACAGGCCACACGGCGTGGCCTTCCGTGTCTCCATTCCGCAGACTACTTGCTCTCAACAGATGAGACCACATGATGTCCACTGCTTGCTTGCCCAGAATGCAATCTCATACCCATGTCGGTTTGATTTAGGCTGCCTGAACTCCCTCCAACTTAAGGATGTGTCACACCTCTTGGACTCAATTGAGGACCTTGAGCATGGCCACCATGCACTCGTGAAATATGCGGTGTCTCACGCTATCACACCAGAGTCCACACTGGGGATAGTCCTGTTGTAACCCCCCTATTCCCACTTCGGGCCGATGGTGTAAAGGGTCCATGTCCGTACTTCACCTCAGTCTCTCAGGGCCATTGGTGGGACTCTGTTCCGGGCCCAGCTCGCTTTCTTGGTGCCTCTGTGGCTGTCGGACTGTGCAAACAGCTCAATATGATCGCCACGACACACTGATGATGTTGAGGTACCTAATGGGAACATTTTTCGAATTGTGTTTTTCGCTCGGGCCGCTTTCGGGCCTGACTTCTGAGCCAAGACTGGTCCTCAGACTGCCACTTAATCAGGGCTCTGTCACGGGAGCACCTTCCCCTAACCCCCCCCCCCCCCGGCCCCCCAGGCAAAGTTCTTTTCCACTTCCCCTGTTGTTTTGTGAATATCTAACGAATAAATGCCAGCAAAATGTTGTAGAAAAACACACCTTCTACATGAAAAATCCAAAAGTGGTAACACGGGTAAATGGGGTTCTACAAGATACCGTGCTTACTGAAAAGCGTTATGCTCCATAAATGAAACATTGGTGGCTGTCGTCAATGAGCAAATGAAACAATGGCTTAACATGAAATGAATGAAATGATGGCACCAGGGTGGATAAAGCTGAAAACAGTGTTACAGTTTTTTTATAATCACATAAAGTCGTTTTTATGACAAAGAAATATCAGCGAAACAATCATTTGGAAAGGTTGGTGCAGTGAGAGATTTTAAATAAGTTGAAAGAAATCACAGAAGTTTTGGATCATGTGAAACGCAACATGAAGAGGCTACAGCATACGCCAAACAAACACCACAAAAAGCGGACAAATAAGTAAAGAAAATCACAGCAATGGAAATCAAAGGAAGTTGCAATGGTATTCCTATGTGTTCAATCAACCTGGTCAAAGAGCATCCTTGCATTCAAAAAATAAATCCACACAACAGAGAGCAATGCAAAACTTTTGCATGTTGGGTCACATTGATTGGACAATGAGCATGGCAATGGTCATTGGAAAAACAAATAGACAGACGCATTGACAAGTAAAAAGTATTCATTTTTCACACCAATATGAGCGCGAGGCACAGTATGCCATAGCGAGCCCTCATGGTCGATTCCCTCATGGTCCGTGGTCCTTTACCTCATGGTCCATGGTCCTTTCGAACAGTTACTGCGACTGTCATGACCACCCAAAACTCTCCGTTTACTTCACACAATCCAACCAGAGTATAGTCCCACAGGATATGCCAATATGCCAAAGTGTACGCCCAAGGGTTATGCCAATATATAACGACCAATGATAATGATTTCAAAACAAGCAATTGTGCAAATCACCTTGGGTATGTACAAAACATAAAGATCTACAAAAAGAATTTTTTTTTGAATTTTTGGCATAATTTTGGGCATAATTTCGAGCATCAAAGAAGGAATTTTGGCGATTTTTAGCAAGCATCATTCGTCTGACCCGATCCTGTGTTGTCCTGGATTTGTAGGTAAGCGGGGAGAACATAGTGGGGGTCTTGGGATCTTGGAGGAGGGGATTCGAGGGATTGTCTTTGGAAAAGGGGCATGCTGGTGGTTAGGGGAGAAGCAAGGGAAAGCCGCTAGGTATTTCAACGGCCAAGGCCAAGGTGAGGCTTAAGGGCGATCACCAGCCTGATCGAGAATAGGGCTGGAAACAGGGCATTGGGGGGTGACGTGGCGTCAGTGCCACCCGGCAAATGCGTTCAGTCAATCAATACTCATTGTCGATGGACCATGAACCACCATCAGTCAATTGCCAACCGAGGGTGGTGGCTGCCAAGCGAAGTCGCTTGAATACCAACCGTCACCTGTGAATCAGCAATCATCAACCAACCACAAACGAATTTCCGCAGAAAACAAATCCTCTGCGTACGGGAAGCAGAGAAATCCACTTTGCTTGAGTTCAAAGAAGGTCCATGAAGAAGGTCCATCAGGTAGGCCTATGAAGAAGGGATCACGAAGACCGATCTGGAAAGGACTGGAAAGGCCAAAGCGAGGTCGCCATGAACACCACAGAGGAGGGGCCTCCCCCCCCGTGAGGACGAGGTCTGTTTCCTGCTGCTCCACACGTCTTGGGGCGCTGCACGTATCGAGTACAGCCACGGCTCACGGAGATGTACAATTGAGTCGTCCGACCATCACTTCCATAGTCGCCCCTGAACTCGCTCATTCACCCGGACATTCTCCGTGATTACTTCAGAACCAACTGGCCCACGAAAGTGTGTGGTCCGGACTCCAAGTGAGACGCCGGACATGCAGAGCGGCAGTCCCTCAAGGCAACACAGCCATACCGAGCCCTTGCCCCCCCCCCCCCCCACAAAGCCCTGGCTAACATCACGGAGATTGGAACGGGGAGTCCACGCACACACTGGGGGAATGTTTGCCCGGCGCGCGCCCGGCGCGCTACTTTTAGACTATGTTCCCCCCGAAGAGCCCCCAAGCACACCCCTTGGAAACACCCTTAGAATTAGGTGACCCAAATTGCCCCAGCTCAAGAAAGTTGCAAACTGGGGTACACAGTACCACTCTCGCTCCTTTAAGGGCGATCTTGGTCAACACCTTAGCAAGTTGGGAGAATGGGGGGTTAGGATAGCACAACCGCATCAATCTCCAGTAGAAGCGATAGGCGTTATTGAGGTATCGCGAACAGTAGAGCTGCATCATAACATTGGTCCCACAAGTGTGGGTGTCAATACATTCAGTACAATAGTGCTCCTTACACTCATCACAAACTGCGACAGTGGAGCGTTCTGGCAACACAACACACACACTTCTGCCTCATCCTCTGCCTCATCTTGCGTGCCACAACCGAGCAAACAGCTGCTCAATGCGTGCCCTATACCACACGTGCACGTCATTGTAACATTGTTGGCGGGCTGTCAAAGTGCCATTCTTTCTTCCAATGAATGGCACAATGACATGAATCTGGCCCTTATAAGCACCATCATGGCCCCCAAATTCGAAAACAAAGAAATCACCTCGGGTACGAGAAGGTCCATACCCATCCCAAATCAAAACATCTGTTGATGTCCCGGGGGCCAAGGGGCAAATCCATATAATATTGCCCAACATATCAACGGCAACAGTCCACCGGTAGGGCACGGGTCACAAAAGATGCCCGGCGCGCGCCCGGCGCGCTAACGTTCCCCCACTGTGCGCCTCGTCTGCCCCGCTTATCCTTGATGCGGACCCCATGAACTGACCTCCATAGGCACCCAGAAGCATCCTGCTTGCGTCCTGCAGGTGTTTCAGGTCATGAACTCGCGCATGCGGTCAGAGCAGTGGCACGATGTCATCTGATAGAAACCCCCGGGGCAGCATCGATGCACCTCTAAATCCACCCGCGTTGCTGTGCCCCTAGAATGATATGACAATGCAAACAATGCAGCATTTACACCATATAGCGTGCCTTAGGATCCCACAATCCTCCTATGACCAGATACCAGAGGGCGAAGGTTCGATATTTTGGAACGAGTAGCCCATCCCCAGTACATGATGCTGCATGTGGTATACTAGCTACGAAAGGACTTTACGATGCCGCCCCATGATGATGGTGAGACCCAGCAAAGCTAGTCAACAACTGTGTGGTGCGATGTGCTACACCCAAGGCATGTTCCCCCGACCTTATTACACCGCAAGTGCCAACGGGTCATGTACAAGCCAGGTCAGAAGAACCGTAACAATGCTGGTAAGTGGGACCACAATCGAATCCTGCGACAGGGGTGGATATAGTGGGGGGGGTGGTCCCCCCCCCAGCCCCCCCCCCCCCCCCCCCCGATGACGATTACGATTACGATTTACCCGTGTGACTGAACGGCAGTTTTGCCAGCAGTTTGACAACAGGACTGGTGGCCAAAAAAGGCGCCAGGGTCTTGAGCCCAACAGGGCCTGAACCCAGGACCCGTAAATCTCAAGACTGCGCATATACCAATGTACTACTGCACCAATCTGCCCTCCCTGACACAAAATACTACAGTGCACAGTGCTTTATGGTGGTAGCGCAGCTGCAGATTCATCCAACTCTGCGAACACACATACCTGTAAAGCGAAAAAGGAGCAAATCGTAATCGTCATTCTGTCATCACTGCCTCCCGGCTCAACACCCCCCCCCCACCCCCACCCTGGTAATGTCGTCACTATTATATCCACCCCTGTCCTGCGAAATCACGCACTACACAAAGATGAAGGCCATCAAATATCTTGACACCATGCAAAACTCTGAGGGACACCATAGAATAGCAAGTTGTCTGCACCCTGGATCAAGCATCAGGTTGCAAGGTTACTGCGGGCAGCATAGGGCATACATGGGGGTGAATACCAAGGCATCTTGCAAGTGAGGCACCATGGGGAAGTTGTTGCATTGCATGTGCACTACATGCATACTACGTACATAGATGCCGGGATACTCACCCAAGATTACCTATCACCTGTGTGATAGCACGGCGAAGCAGCAAAGCCCACAGGATAAAAATGAAACTGCCTTCAAATTGGTGCTCCAATGTCCCTATGAACAAACCACTCAGCCTTGTAAGGTACAACTATGCAAGGGCATGCAAGATGCACACATGTTCAAGTGGCAAGTGCCACACTCGGATATATCACCAGGACGGTGGCCACACAATTGGCAACAAACACCATCATCACAATGGTTGCCTCCTCCTCTACCCACACAGACTCAGGCACATGAGGCCAAGGTCCATAGGGTTGATGATACCTAGTCTGCTGCGAATACAAAACTGAGTAAGGTGGAGCAAAATACGCACATGGTCACGCAGCTCCATTGCAGAGCCTATCCAAACATTGCGGACAATCCTCCATTACCACAACCGTGCTAAGAGGTGCTCCACCCCTGCACGATAGAAGCCATGGACATCGTCATACTCTTGTTGGTCTTCACTCAAAGTTTTCCGACCAATATATGGTACAGCAGTGTGCAAGCGGCCGTTATAGGGGCCGTCATAGTGGTGAGAAATCAATATGGCTACATCACCCCTGCCTTCTCGGGGTCCCCATGGTGGGGAGAGTTCAATATGGGGGATGGAAAATGAGTAAAATGGTTGAAAATGGGCAAAAATTGGTGACAATTCAAATGTGCCACATCCCAAATGCATAGGAAGCTAAAAAAAATCCAGTATGGAACCAAAAACTTGTCAAAGGGGGCGAAAAGACGGTCCGAGTATTCGCCGACATCCAAAACTTCGCACTGCGTGCGCACTGCGTGCACGGCATTCCCTATGATGGGATGTGGTGCAGGGGAGTAGGCAAATGGCTACATCACATAGGGCAGGTATACCGACACTGGGTACATGAGGTTGATTACATGTACCATGGGTTGGTACTGAAGCACACAGTGACCATGAAAAACCTACAGAGGCAAAGGGACACACTCCCTGCATACATGAGCTCATCCCCAAGGGCATAGCGTACTTATCCGGCCTGGCGGGCCATGAGAAAGGTATGAATGTCTTCATCCACACCAATCGAGTGTCCCCCGAAAAAGTTTGACAGGAGTGAGGTGAGGTGTCACACACAAGGGGGTGGCGATAGGCAATCGCACTACGGGTATACTCAGGCTAGGAATGTAAGTAGCTCCTTCAGAGCCGTCAACCACCCCTGTTATTGACAATGGAAGATGCTGTGTCATATTCTGTGAGTATACTTAATCACCGCGGCTGTCTCGCACTGTCAAAAAAAAAAAGAAAAGAAACAAGGGGCATCGTGTGCGACCTGGTCAGGCCCAGCCCCCTTTGAAGACACTGGAAATATCGTCTTCAAAGTCTTAAGACAGAGGCCACACCAGACAACCGCACCCTTCTCTCGCCCTTTCAGCCGCAGCCCACTACCCTGTGGCATGCCGTGTGGTGTCAGAAGTGTCTCTGCAGCGGCCAGTTGCGATGCACCGATGGCAGCGCAGAGAATTTGGGATCAAAGCCCAGGGCCATTGTCCACAGACCACTCAGTGCCTGCAGTCTCAAAACCAGAGCCAAGGCAGAGCGGCAGGAGTTTGGGGGGGGGGAGGGATCACAAAGCGCCGGAAATCCCAGAGGGGGAACGCGAGGATGAGGAGGAGCCGCCGTTCTGAAGGCGATGCTCGTTGGTCCAGCAACCTGTGTTTCGTCCAGCGGAGGAGGCAGTGCGGGGCCTAGCAAGGGAGGCAGTCTGGGGGCCATTGGTGTGGCGGTACCTGTGGGTACCAACAGAAACTGTGACAAGGACGGGGTGCTGTCATGAGTGCCAGAGGCAGTGGTGCCCAACAGACCTCACCGCGCAGCACCAGCCTCCGTTGGCTGCCCCTTCCGTCACCCTGGCCGCCCTCCCACGCTGTGCCCTCCGCCGCTCCGCCGCACACCCGCTCCCCTCGTGAATCCACTGCCGCGGTGTCCTCCCTGCCCTCCGACCCAACGGCGTCCGCAGGTTCCGTCCGCAGTGTGGCCCAAATGAAATAGTTCGCGGCGTTATGCACCGGCGGTGTGACGCCGACTCCCCTTGCACATGTGTTGCCCATGGTCCCCACAGTTGTGTCCACGCACGCTTGAATGCCGGGCCTCACTGGAGACATTGACTGAGGCATTTGTGTAACGTGGTGCCGTGGTGAATGTGAGCACAGTAGACACAGGATGCCACTTGCTTCTGCGGAGTTCTGTGACAGGAATGGCGACTGCCGAATGGCACGTGAAACGGGGCTGGGGCTGGGTCTGACGCACTCTGTGCTGCTGCCAGGCACCAGTGGCGGATCTGGCCCGCACGGCCCCACTGCGACGTGCACTGCCGGGCCTCTCTTGGCAGCACCCCTCGACATGGGTGCACAGGGAGGCAGCAGGCCTTTGGAGAATGGGTCCACAAGCACACAAACGTGCGTAGAATGACCGGGTGTTCAGCCTATTCCGACATGAAGCCTCTTTTACAGTGACATACCACTCCGAATCCCTGTTCTACAGGGGCTCATTGGGGCTCGCGACCACGCATTGCCCGCAAAACACCCCTTTGGCGCTTGTGGCCCATACTGCGGTGGTATTTGTGTTTAATTGCACATGCCCCCCCCCGTGTGACATTCCGTTTGGTTGTTGCTCCTTTACGGGGCCCTGGACAGTCACCCGTTCTTCCCTTCGCATATTGCGTCGGGTCGCTGCTTTCTGTCGGCCGCTGCGGCCGGTGCTCTTGCCGGTGTCGTTTCCGCGTTCGCGGAGCCCAGTGGTTGGTGTACCGGGGCTGTGCTGAATGTGGCGGGATGTGCCGTTTGCGCGTCAGCGGCGCCCAGTGGTTGCCCCCCCCCCCCCCCCACATACACACAAAAGCCCCCCCCCCCCCCCACATACACACAAAAGCCCCCCCCCCCCCCCCCCCCCCTCCAAAAAGAAAGCGACGTCTCTGCCGCTGGAGGAGGCGGGCATGGGGCAAACCACCAAGTGTCCGGCCCGGCTGTGCGATGCAGATGTTGGTGCTGACCTTTGCCCTGCAAGGCACAAGGCTGCACAACAACAGATCCAGAAAAGCTCTTCAGTGACATTGCCATCGGGGCCCAGTCGCAAACAAAAAACAGACACTCAGAAAATTGTGCTGCCCCCACCCCCCCCCAAGCCCCCCGCATGCCCCCGTCTGTCTTCCTGCGCTCAGGAGGTGGGTCTTGACTCCGGCGCGGCCTCTCGTCACGCTCTGCCGGCAACTCCGCGCTCTACCCTTCGGTCTTCGATGGGACCGGCGGCAGTGTGCCCGCGGCCATCAGGCTCTCCTCCAGCTCGTCCAGGAACGCGGTGTCCGCCAGCAGCGGCGCCGGCGGCGCGGGGCCCAGCGGCCCCCGCGCCGCCCCGCCCTTGAGGAAGTCGAAGGCCGCGCGGAACTCGCGGGGGCCGGCCCGGACGTCGTTGGCCAAGTGGCACGGGATGATGCGCCGGAAGCGCCACCGGGCGACGGCCGCGGCCCACGCCAGCGTCCGCTCCGGGGCCCGTTTGAAGATGAGCTGCCGGAGGATGGGGGGCACGAGGGGCCCGCCGCGCAGCGCGTCGAAGCTCGGCCGGTCGTCCCGGGCCCACCGCCACGGCGCCAGGCCGAACGGGGCGCCGCCGAGGCCCCGCATGCTCCGCGGGATCGTCGCCAGGTCCGCGAACGCCTCCCCGACGGGCACCACGTCGATGGCGCTCGGCCGGAAGTTGAGCGCGAACTGGGCCATGCGGCGCCACCCGCGGCGCCGCGTCGCTGGGGTGTTGACCACCTCCTGGTCGATCGCGTCGCGGGCCATGTACATGAGCGCGCGCGCGTCCTCCGTCAGGATCCCCGGCGGCTCCTCCGGCACCTCCACCACGGCGTCGGTCACGATCAGCGTCTGGCTCTGCGCGTGGAAGAACGCCGTCTCGCCGAAGCGGCCGGCCTGATCGCTGGGGAACTCGATGTACAGCGGCAGGTAGTCGATCTCCTGCCCCCAGGGCGTCTGCCGGGGGTCGTCGGGCAGGGCCCTGGGCCGCCCGCCGGTGAAGCCCAGGAACGCGTCCGGCAGGTCCACCGGGAAACTGTACTGGCCCGGCATGACCCAGACCTGGGCCTTGGGGAACTTCTGGCTGAACGGCCCCGCCGTGGCCTTGTGCTCGACGCCCAGTGTGCCCAGCACAATGTGCTTCACGGGCCCGTGCGCCTCCTCCAGGCGCCGCATCATCCGCGTCAGCTGCGGCGTGGGGGCGACCGGGTTGTGCACCCAGAGCCCGCCCTCCTTGAGCTTGATGACGGTCTGGCGGATCGGCACCATCACGTTCACTGGGGAAAGCACAGGGCCGCAAAGGGGGTGGGGGGGGGGGGGGTGCCGGGGCTTACACGGCAGGTACGAGGCAGCGCCCAAGAGAAGGCTTAGTTCTTGGGGGGAGTACTTGCCAGAGGATCGCTTGAAGAGGGGGGGGGGGGTACCCCCTTCCCCCCCCCTCCCCCCCAACACTCCGGCCCTGACTCCACCCCAAAGGCATCCCCAACCCCAGCAGCAGGCCCAACCGCATTTCCAACCGCCAGAAACCGCCTCCCCCAACGGCTTTCATATCCCTGTGACCGCTCTGCAACCGCTCTGGGACTGCCCCGATTGCCCCCCCCCTCCCCTTCAAGCGAAGCCCTGGGGAGTACTTGCGCCGCGCGCGCACCGCGCGCTCCTTTTGCGGCGAGTACACCCGGACCGGCCTGACTTGTGACCCCTCCATTTCCCAGTTTCTGGGCGTTAGACCATGACCCATGTCCCAGTCCCCGTGAGGAGCACCACCCCAGCCCATTGCACACACCGTGACGCACCGACGCCCGCGTACCGTGCCACACTCCACTGCCATGCTCCTGCGGCCCCCTGTTTGGGGAGTAAGCGCTTCCACTTTACGTGAAACGGGCCATACTCTCACCCACAGTACGTCTGTGTTCCTCCTAAGATGGCCCCAAAGGAGAGAGCAGACGTATCATCACACCCCCTCCGTCCCACAGACAAGAGCACAGTCCAGAGCACAATACAATTGGCACCCACTTCAGAACATTTGAAATGGCCCTTGGCCCGATGGGGCCCTCCGCGGTCCCAAATACGTCCATCTGCAGAGGTGCCCGCCGCAAGAGGCAAATCGACACGACAACGCACCGCCGGTCCCCCGGATGTCGCCAGATAGCCGCGCCGCACCGTGCGCCGCGTCAGGGGCTCCCCCTTGGCGGCTTGCTTGCCCCACCCACCCCCCACCCAGAACCGGCAGAGTTCTCAGGCAAGGACCTGTAAGGTGAGGGCTGTGGTGTCTGACGGCAAGGCCAATCATCCCAGGCAGGCCGGTCTCTCACCGACGGAGGGGGCACACTGTCTTCTTCGGTTGCTACCGCAGAGGCTGGTGCTCAGCCACGCCTCTACAGGAGAGGCAGGACCAGGGCTGCAATGGGTCAGGTTGCAATGTCCGCATTAGGCGTTGGTTAGGAGTCAGGACCAGGGGAGGGGTGCAGGGAAGCCGCCGCCGTGTGAAAATCGGTGCCGAAAACATTCCCAAGGTTTGCACGCTTCATTTGACCGAAAAAAAAACCAAAGTTAAGGGGTTGGCCTTTGGGGGAGGAGGACACCTGTGCCTTGGCATTGGTCATGAGTCCACACCAGATCCTTCACCACCTCCGTCTCTAAGGTGACCTTGCGGCTGTAGGGCTGCAGGGGGAGGGCGGGCCACAGCCCCCAGTTGTACTGAGTGGAATCGGGGGGCCTCCGGGGTACAGTGCCGTCGTCCTCCCCCGTCTCCCACGGCGCGGGCGCGCGGCGCCGGGGCTGCCTCTGGGAGGCAGTCAGGGCCAGGCCCAGCCCCACGGCGAGGCTGGCCAGCAGCAGCGGCACGTAGGCGCTCGCCTGGACCGCGTCCGCCGCGGCGGCCAGGGGAGGCAGGGCCTGAGGGGGGGCATGGGGGACGCCTTGGGCAACATCGTGTGCACCGTCCACCCCCACGGCGACGTGGGACATGAAAGGGGGCCGAGGAGCAGCGCGCGGATGCGACGCCCGCGGGGCAGCTCTAAGGAGCTGAGGCCGCCTCAGCACCGTCACCGTGGTGCGTGGCTCCGAGGGGGTGAAGAGGGGGATGAAGGCAAGAGCCATGAGGAGTGCCAGGACGGCGACCGGGATGTAGCCTCTGGACGTCCTGAGCCGATTGCCACCGGCGTCTGCGTGGCCCATCTCCGGACCGGTGTAGCAAGTGGGCCTCACGCCCGAGGGTGCCTGCAGCGCGCCAAAGTAGCCTGCCGAAGCCATGCAACACACGCAATAACCTGTGAACAATGGTCCGGGTGCCACAGGGCAGCGACTCAAACGATCGTTGAAGATTGACTTGAGACTTGATGCAAAGGCCAAGGATGAGGCAGTGCTGTGTAATTGGAACAGCACCCAAGGGCAGGCCCTCACCTGGGGCACGCCAATTAGCACTGACTGCGAGGTTCAACAGAGATGCAGCGAGCCAACCATCCATGCAGACATGCTGTGGAGTGGCGGACGCTGTGGAGCGGAGACCCAAGGGTTTATGGACCACAAATCGCCCAAAACGATTTTCTAGTATGAATTTTCTTTTTGAAATTTGATTTTCCCAAGGGCCCCTTCTCCTCCCCAGCGGGGGGGACGTGGGTTGGGCAATTATCATTGAGGCCGCAACAATTTAAGGACGCCAAGGGGCAGAAGCAGCACTAGTGAGCAAAGGGACAACTATTTGAGCAGACCAGCCCGAGGGCCCTACAAGCACAAAAGCACGAGGAAAAAAATACAAAAGCGTCCTCAGCACCTATCCCGATGGGCACTGGCAGACGCATATCAAGGGCTTTGAGGACACAAATATGATATAGAACAGTAATGAAGGGCCTTTAGGACAGGCATATGATATAGAACAGCCATCAAGGACCTTGAAAACACGTATGTGATATTCAACAGCCATCAAGGGCCTTGAGGAAACAAAGGCCTCTGCGTTAGTTTTTGTTCTTTTGTGGAGGCCTCTTCATGATTGCCATTTATCACCATGAGAGTCTCCAGACATCCCCAAAGGTTGCACCACGTGGGCACCGCGGCAAAGAGTGCCCTCATAGTGCGTGCCGTTCATCTAGTAGTGGGTCCCGAGCCAGTGGGCCTGCCTCTGCGAAACACTGGGCCAGCCGGACTGGTTGTAGACTCTCCATGTGGTCACCAGGGACCACGGTTCCGTGTCTGGAGTCATGGCCCGGCTGTGCCAAATAGAAGTTACAGCCGATGACCATGGCATTTCTTTAGGGGGCGTTCTGACCGCGTTCGGCGGTGCATTTCATGGCATACCAAGTTCATCGGGTGCCAAAGTACAGATTCTGTCGAGGTGGTTGGGTTTACAAGAGGGGCTTTGGATGAGGGATGGGGCAATCTATGGTCAGGGATATATTCAGCCTGGAATGAGTGTGGAACAGGCAACATTGTGCCAACATGTGACACGTTCACGACGGTTGCTTCCATCTATTGTGGGTGGCGTGGCTTTCGTGTGCGAAGGGGCGTGTGTCCGTGTGGGAGGGGGGTATCAGCAAATCAGGACAACCATGTTACTGCTGGTAGCACAAAGTGAGCCAGACCTACTCTCAGCTGCTCAAGTGCAACACACATATTTGCAATCCGTGTATAAGCTGTTACAGGCGAGAGAAACGATCAGGGGGGGGGGGGTATGATTTTTTCGATTGCAGAATGTTGAATTCAGGAATATTAAGGAAATATTACGTTGAAATTACAATCTTTTAGGGTCCAGCCTTTTGACCCAGGTCCAGAACGTTCCCACCATTCACAAACACGTTGAGGAACAAGTCATTCACTGAGGAACAGTGGAACCACTCAGAGCTTCTTGTTGTTGAGTTTATTGGAAAAGCACACATGCCGGGGCACATATGCCTTGGAACACGAACATGCTGAGACACATTTCTGAGTCTTGGATGCACACCGAGCTTGTAAGATGCCTAAAAATTGGCTCACATGCCTGCCCCCCACACATACACACAGACCATTCTGTGTCCACACCTCAATTTTGACCTGTCTCACGTCATTTTGCACCGTGGCTTCTGTTTTTTCGCACCAAATCGGTTTGTTTTCAATGTGGCCATCTTGGCAACTTTATTTTTTTGTTGTTGGTCAACATAGACCCTGTTGGCTTTTGACTCTAAACACCACAAAGAAACAAAATGCAAATCTGTGTTGTTTCACAGGAATGCAGCAATTCAGCCAATTATGGTTCCCACTTTCTCAACCCAAATGTGAAGGAAGGTTCCCGTTACAGCTTAGGGCACGGTAAGGCACGTATTCCCGGACATATCCCAGTGACTCTGTTGCACGCAGCATTTCTGCCACATGCCAGAGGATTCACCGAAGTCCAGTGGAACCACGAGATTGGTGACCACCAGATTGGTCAGTGCACAGTCTGGCGGAATGCTGTGAGACAAGACTGCGTGCATGTCAGTGATTTGATGTTTGACAACACCGTTACAGTCGATTTGGCTGACAAAGAATCGACCATGGCTCTTGGTTGCTCCTGAGCCAGAAGTAGCTTATTGCAAGCAGAGGGCATCAAAAGGCGCCGCGGGGCGCCCACCCCTGAGAACGCAAGGGTTACGTGGCAGTTCCGCCCACTTTTGGGCACCCGAGAAGGCATGGGTGACATCACCACTTTTGATTTTGTCCTCTCGTCTGGGGACCCCTGAGAAGGCAGGGATTACATAGCAATTCAGCCCACTGTTGGGCACCCGAGAAGGCAGGGGTGATATGGCCACTTCTGATTTTGTCTCTTTTTCTGGGGACCCTGAGAACACAGCGGTTACGTAGCAATTCCACCCATTTTTGGGCCCCCAAAAAGGCAGGGGTGATGTGGCCACTTCTGATTTTGTCCTCTCTTCTAGGACCCAGCTTGTAGCTCCTGCGGGTCTCTTTGCAGCACACCTCAGCTTGACAAAGCCGTAGCTGGCAACGCTTGCAGCAACAAATCAACTTTGCGATACAGCTAACGCTGGTAACTGGTGATGCCGTCCAACTTCTGCACCGTAGCTAGTATTTGACTTCTTGCCCTTTATGCCCCTTGCATCGTTCCTGAACGCCATCTCGTCATAGTCCTTGAGCTCACAAAGTGGCAGGCTTCCAGAATTGCATGGTTGGCGTTATTCCAAACGCAGACCCGATCCATCTGGGCTATGGTCCTGGGGACTGGAAAGCCATTTCCTCCTTCCCTAAAGTGTCCAGTTCCATTCATTCCAAACTTTTGATGGGGTCCATGCCCTGACCGGATGGAATGACATAGGTGTGTGGTGGTTCGCCGACCGAGGAGCATGAACAAAGTGAAAATTACGCCCAGAAAGCTATTGGAGCGAAGCGTCCCATTGCTAAATGTTCCAAGCACATCGCTGCTGCAGAGGATTTGGGTACACTGGCAGGCCGCGTGGTAGATCCTGATGAGCAGCCACCCGCAGCTTGAAGGTCAAAGGGATTGAAGCAGAAAACGAGTGTGGGTATTGGAATGAGATACCGGACCCGAATTGCAGGGTGGCCCATGATGATTTTGGGCACAGTGCATTTTCAGGCAGGTGGTTGCGAATGAGCATGCGCCGCCATACTTACATCGAGACTCAGTCCCCTCTGAGTGCATGGCCCACACATGTTGTCCAATTGGCATTTCGCAAGGGGTATGGGGTTTTCGCATGGGAGAGGGTTGTCGTTGCGGGAGATGGGATGTCCTCACAAGAGATGGAATCTCCTCACGGGAGATTGGATCAGACTTTCAGCTGGTGTGAACCCCAAAAATTAGGTTTTTGAATCCTTTGCAGCCCCCAACTTTTTTGGTGAATCACAGTGAATCCCAAACACAAGTCCTAAAACCCCCCATGAAATCTTTGCCCTTCTATACTGCCTTTCAGGGCGGTTGAAAAATTGCTCCAAGAGAGAGGGGCAGGTCGTTAGAGCCTCCTGGATGCCGGCAAAGGGGGGGTCTTGAGAAGGGGGCTCTTCTGTGGGAAGGAACTTTAATCAAAAGGGGTACGCGTCAAACGTTTTATGCACATACTTCTTGGCCACTACATAAGTATGGTTGATTGAAAAAATAGGGGCCGCAGGGCTCAATTTTGAGAAGGAGCGGCCCCTCCGAATGGCAGTGGGGGTCAACAAATGGCAGAGAGGGTCTAGATGCAGCACCTTTCCCAACATACACACGCCCTCACTCGCCTCTCCTGGCCAAGGCAAGGCAATGTATGGCTGGCATGGCATGGCATGGTTTGGTAGGGTGTGCTTGTGCCTTATCGCCAGTGTCTCATTTTTGAGGCCATTACCCCAAAAAGTGAGCAGAATGTACGGGTCAAAATTTTCCTGCACGTACGTGTTGGCTAGTGCATAATCAAGGTTGATTAAAAAATAGGGGCAACGGGGCTGAAGTTTGAGAAGGAGCGGCCCGTCCGGATGGCAGTGGGGGTCAACAAATGTCTGAGAGGCCCTGCATACAGCACCTCCCCCCCCCCCCCCCACACACACACGCTGGCTCGCCTCACCTCGCCGAGCCAAAGCAACGCATGGCTGGCACGGCATGGCACCGTTTGCTTCTGATTATGCTTCTGAGCAGCACACTTCTTGGTAGCGCGTTGCTGGGCAGCATCTGCCTCGGCAGCACGCTTCTTGGTAGCACGCAGTATCAAATCGAGCTCCAAGCGCTCTAGCATCTGCAGCACACCCCTGTGCGCAGGCTGCTCAGGAGGAGGCTTTTCAGGATTTCCCAGGAGTTGTTCTAGTGTACAGGTCCCAAGCATTCCAGGCATCTCATGGAATGCCTGGACCCTTCCCACCCTTTCACCAAAGGCCAAAAAAATCTTACGGGTTGGTTGTTCCCTATTGCCACAGACTTGTGTGGGTTGGAGGGTCCAGAGGGGGGCTGTGGGGGGTCCGGCCCAACACGCAAGCGTCCCCCATGCATAAGCATTCTGCCACATCAGATGGCCTCAGGTCACAACGGTGCAAGTGCATCCAAAGAACTGAGAAACAACTCGCTACAGAGCTCCCCAAACTCGGCACGACTTGAACCAACTGAAAACACAATGCCTTCGTGTAAACAGTTGCTGTGGACTGGTATGTGCACAGCACTCACTAGGCTTTGCTTTGCATGTTCACAAGCAATATGCAGACGACGCATTGCGCGGGCGTTGGTCATGGGATCCTTACCGTACTTCGGGCGGAAAATGGCAACAACGTAGTTGGCCAATCGTATCAATCACTCATTTTGCCTCCGCCGACCTTTACCAAAGCCACCCGCCAAGTCAAAGATCAGTACCCTGCGCTCCCTCAGATCGGGAATCGTGTCCATGGCGTAGACATTGGCAGCCACAACTGCGTCAGCACTGACAGCGTCGAAAATGGCCCCAGATGCCCACATTTGCACACTTCAACTACTTTCTCATTGCTGTGGATTGGCTCTGGGACCCTCGTGGTGATGGATGGTGATGAACAGGACCGCCGACAGGCCTCACAGGCACCGCACCCACCCTTCGACAGCCCATCAGCACCACCTGACTGCCGCGTGCTGCACGTGCAGCGGTGAGCACAATGGTCCGACATGTGACGATGGGCGGCTCACAGCAGCAGACACCAAAGTCCTGTCAGCGAGAGGACAAGGGTCACGGTTCCGGCTAGGAAATGGGGGGAAGGGTGGAGGGGGCGGCCACTGGCGAAGAGACTACTACCTGGCAGTTGCATGGCTCCATGAGATCCAGATGGACGCAGGGGACAAGTCCACCTCAGCTGGTCCGTGAAGGCTGCTGCTCAAACCACAGTTGGAAAGACGCTGCTCTCCAACCCTGGACCCCGGCCACTTCACTCTGTCCACTTTGTGTTTGGTGTGTGCACTGGCACGATGTAGGCATAGGCATTGCCAGGCACAACGAGGCACAGCATCTGCCTGTCACTCTTGGACTGGGCTATCAAGTCATTGCAAATGGGTGTGCAGTGAGGCATCTCCCACGACAAGCCGCCAGCGGGGCTCCATTTTCAAGGGGAGATTGAGCTATCTTTGAATCAGGCTGAGGCATAAGGACCCAGCTCGGTTGCTAGCCCCCAGCCTTGTTTGCTGATCGCTGAGTGGAGGGTTTTCAACCCATTTTCCACCAACTTCGTTGAAGCAGTCAGCTTTCATTACCTCCGTCCGGAATAAAATGCGGCCACATGGGTGTGGACTGCAGCTGAGTTCATCAGATGAAATGAGAGTGCCACGCGCCGGTCGGGAAAGCAGTGCCACCACTGCTGATGAGGGCTGAGGCGATGCTGAAGACGGCGCCCACGTCTGCGCCAGCCCCCACCTCCACTGCAAACTCCCGTCCGAATGTATCCGTTTGTTGTATCTTTCCCACAGGCACTCCAGCAGCGGTCTGCACCACGACCTGCGCAGCAGCAGCAGGCAGGGGATGCGGGGCCTTGAAGAGGACAGGGGCGGGGGGCACGAGTGGGTGCCCCCTCAGTCCTGTTGACACGGGAATTGACAGTGGTGGGGGCTGATGGTCGTCAGGTTATTTCCAAATTTCCAAAAAATTTCCAAAAATTTTCCAAAAAGGTCGTCAGTCTCTTTTTGGGATTCATCTGATGGCACAGCTGGACCAGGAAGGAAACGTTCGGGATGAGGGATATGTGCTGGCGTTCCCTTGGCCCAAAAGCAGCCTTTGCACGGCGTTTCTCACCCCCGATTTCCCCGGTGCATCGGGTCAAAAGGCGGGCGGGCGTGTGCGGTGCGCCTGGTGTTCGGGCGGTGCAACTGATCTGCCCCACGCCATATCCACACAACGTTGACACGGCGCATGTGCCGCGTGGACCCCAAACATCGAGACGTCTCTGCAGTTCACGGGTATCTCTTTGGGAACAGACTTGAAGTCCCATGTCCCGATCCTGTACACGACGCCCTTTAGCGCTACTCACCCGCTGGCCCCAACGGTGGCACGCCCTCAGAAGCCAAACAACCCCCCACCTGCTCAGCTCCCTGGCACCGAGTGGGGGTAGAGGTCGAGTCCCGGGGCAATCACGTGGTTCCAGCCAATGGGGCCCTTCCACTGGGCCTAGTCAGAAGAAGGGCGCATGACTGGGATGCCCCACACATACGGTGCTCATGGATCCAGCACCACCGCTGGCCCATCAGACGCACTCTTCCACCTCTCTACCCCCGGAGTTCTTTAAGGTGCGTCTTCACTCGCCATCAGTGAGCTGACTTTGGGGGGGGGGGGGGGAGGCACTTTCGTGACTATACCTGGCCCCGCACCCACACGACGACTGCTGCGACGGGCGGCGCTGCAGATTGGAACGCGTGTCGGCCTTTGATGACGCGTCGTGCATGCGGCTGAGATGGGCAGTACGGCGGTCGTACTGGCTTTGCGCCCCATTCCCCCCCCGAGCGGAGATCAACGCGCTCGTCGCATGGGTCGCTGACCCGACCCTCAGTAATGGGCCGGAGGCATGTGTGAGTCGTTTTGCAGTGCACGTGCCCCCCTTCCTACAACGTGTCTTATTACTTCTACACCGCCGCGCGCCACAGCACTCGTGCTCACATGAGCCACTGCCTCGAGGTACCCAACACCTGCAGCGTCGAACTGGATGCCACTGCGCCGGTGTAGATCGGTTCCAAACCGGCCGCGTCGCGGAACACGCCGTACGTGCACTTGTTATGCGCTCCCATCTTGACGTCAATGGAAGCAAACGGATAAAGGGGGGTGCGGGAGTCCTGGCACAAGTCTGTGCTCGTCTGCCCACTGAAGGTCGCCTCTGTTCGGTAGATGATGGCCCCGGCGTGTCTCAACCCTTGCTTTTGTTTCTTGGACACCGCCGTGACGCTGCCCTTTGAGTCGTACAGCGTCGTCACCCGGCCGCCCGGCTCCGCCTTGGTTGACAGCACCACGACGCCGCTGTCGCTTTTGAGCTCCATCTCCTGCGGCACTGTCTTCGTCACAAACACCGAGAAGTGCATCCGCTCCTTCACGGGAGGCAGCGCTTTGTCAATGCACTGTTCAAGTGCAAGTGGGGGTGCCGTTGTCGTGCTGAGGTCCAGCGACTTGAGCTGCTTTGCTGCTTCATTGCCCATGGGGAACAAACTCGACCTGCAAACATGCACGTCAAGCAAAGGGATGGGGGGGGGGGGCGAAAGCACTTGGCACAGAATGAACTGTCACTTCCGAGGTGGGCGGGGGGTGTCGGACCAGCACACGCCTGCTGCAAGCACGGGTGTGGGCATCTCAAAGAACATGTTCGATCGGAATGGGCATCGGGACGGTTCTAAATCCCACTCATACAGAATGCATCATTACTGGGCCCAGCACCGCTGTTTGCTTGCTCAACCGCCAAGCCTGCTTTTCGGCCACCTGCTCGTCGTAAGCTGCACTGCCTTCATCAGCACTGCTAACCCAGTACCCCCGTGTACTGTGCGACCTCTGGTCTCATGCGTAACTTATCATATATGCAGTTGTAAACAATGAATTCACTGCAATACATTGAACATTGAATGTTGCATGGTGCATTCCAGTTGCGCGCATTGCAGCTACAGCGTGCACTGCATGCGCAGCCTCTTACAATCACAATGTACACTCTAAAATATGTCACATGCACCCCATCTTTGCCTGTGAAACAGAAAGTATGATCTTCCTACAACTCCCTCGCGGTGGTTTCTGGTTTGATGCAATCAAATTCCTCTTTGCAATTGGCCTTGCCGATGCATTGAGCGCCCCACTTGCGCATGCGCCTTGACAGCCTCCTTGAGGTAACCTCCCCCTCCCCGTTGTGCAAGAACGGGCACACCGTCTGACCTTCGTTTTCTTGAGTTTGAGCGTTCTTGTGCAACACAAAGGGGCCATGAGCAACGGATACTGGACTCGCATACACCCCCGTGACACGGGCATATGGTCATGGTCACAAATCACAGTACATTGTTTCGCCTTGCCGGACTGCAGCACGAACCAGATCAGCTCCGAATGTTGCCTTGACGTCACTGTACGGGACGGCTATCGAATGTTTCTTGGGCCGTCTGGGTAAGCTCATCCCCCTCCCATAGGTGCCGGTTAGCCATGAACCACGCACCCTAGGACTCACCCACGCTGGTCCCATTAGCCTCCGCTCCCTGTGGCATGCCTGGACCGTTCCATCCGGCATTTACAACATATACCAAGCGTCTTCATGCACATGCCAGAACACAATACCCTGGCCATCAACCGGCACTGCCAGGGCATGGTGGATACAAGCCACAATACAAGACGAAGGGGGGGGGGGGCAAATGCCTTGTCCAACGAATACTTGTGTTCTGACCAAAAACAAGTTTTTTTTATTTAAAGATGAATTTTAAGTCAAATTTTTGCATCTTTTTTTTCAGAAAAATGAATTGGTGGATCTGTTTGTTGCTTTGTACTTCCATGTTAGATTGGGTGTTGAATCATCTTTTCTGAAGATGAATTGGAGGATCATTTCTTTGCTTTGTACTTGCATGTTACACTTGGTGTTGGATCATTTTTTCTCAAGATGAATTGGTGGATTGACGCATAGTTGGAAGTATAGTTAGCAAAATGGTCCAAGAATGATCCATGGATCACTTTTGGATCACCACCCTCGAAAACCTCCGGCCCCCCTCCCCATTGCCTAGTGTTTGGATCAAAAATGATCCGGATCTCCAACCCTATCCCCCCGCCCCCCCCATCTGCCTGCCGCACTTATTTGCACTGACTGTAAGTACCAGAAGACGGAAAGAAATGTGGTAATTGCCAATTCACACGACGAAATAGGGGATGTCAACAAAAAAGTGTGTGGCGATTGAAGGACTTCATCAATGGTCATGAGACACAAACAACGGTGTACGACCAGGGTGTAGACTAAGTAAACACCTGCATATCCCTCCCACATCATGACCTTGGCCGCCTACCCCCACCTCGTTCCTTTTTGTGTCGTGCGCGTTACCTTGCGCCTGTGAGCTGTGTGATTTCATTTTCCCGTTGCTCAACAACGATGTGTAGTCAAAGCACATAGCTCCACAAACAAAAGATATTGCACTAATGCCAACTCACAAGAGCACTCTCAACACCAGCACAACTCCTCAGCCAAAAAAATCAATTGAACATGGGAAGCTAAGGGGGTATGCATCA
The DNA here is from genome assembly GCA_964036045.1 of Eutreptiella sp. 'Long Island Sound 2002'. Taxonomy (NCBI): domain Eukaryota; phylum Euglenozoa; class Euglenophyceae; order Eutreptiales; family Eutreptiaceae; genus Eutreptiella; species Eutreptiella sp. 'Long Island Sound 2002'. Next base: position 40,070,330 of record OZ038385.1, read on the forward strand.
CACGTTTACATGTTTTCTGGTAACGAGGAAGTGAGAATTGATTTGATTTCACCAAAGCGTCTTGGGTATTCTCCAATCCCCCGGTGCATCACCCCACGGAGGCTCACCCTCCCACAACTCAATCGCAAAGCAATCAAAGAGCATGCAGCCGAGCCAAGTGGCCTAAGCTAACGCTTTCCATATCGTTTTACCATTGTCACACATTGCATGGAAATGCGGACCACATTTGTGGACGAACACAAAGTAGACCACCATGCCAGTTTTATGGCGTTTAAGCCGACTGATGGCAAAGTGACCATCATCATTAGGTTGCCGACCCAATGGACTGCGTTACGTGGTTTTGCGGTTTTGCACGGCATGCCTATGACCCACCTTTTCCGTTTTGTGTCTGCAGAAACTTGATCACTTCTATCCTGGTTTTTTTTAAGTGTCTATTTTTCTTTGCCCATGGTCTAGTGAGCAGTGTTTCGTTCTTTATTGTCCCGCATTCTGCTTGCCCTTGCCCTACATTTTCTATTTGCAAGGAGGATAGGCGGGGCCAGACGAAGCGCACTTACATTGTATTGCATGACTGCCAATGTGTACACAATGCACAGCAGCGAGCAAAGGCTCAACAGTGTTGAAACGACATGAGAGTTTGTGTGACAGTGAAGCATCAGAGTGCAAGGGTGCAACGTATGTCACTCGATTTTCGCCATAAACTCTTAGCAATGGTGTGCACAAGATAAGGTTTCTACACTGGTGTGGCTGATACCCACTCTCTCAGCACACGCCGGCGGGTCCAACTTCACTTGCACACTTTCCAATGCATTCTTGTAGCCTAGGGGTTCGGACAGAAAAAGAGCAAATTATCACGGTACCCCTTAGTAGGCGGGACAAAACTAAAATCAAATATTTATCTCCAGAAAAAGCATTACTAGACATGCATCGCCCGCCGAAGCCGACCTTGCAATCAATACTCCACGTTGTTGGCTAAGTATGGTCATGGGCGCAAGTATGGACGTGAAATGCACAAGTAGTAGTCTTAGACAGTTTCTCGTTGGCCACTATGGCGTAGAATATCACGCTCATGTCGAATCCCAACCCCGCGGGTGCGCGCGGAAAGAGGTTTGCATGGTAAGTTGGTGCGGTTTTCCTCTGTGACGTAGACAAAGATGTTGACAAACTCAACAAAACTTGAGGAGTCAGAAGGCGTCGAAGGGTCTCGATGGTAACCATCCACCAAAAGTTCAAAATTCTAAAGTAAATGTACGCTCAGGCAAAAGATCGGCTAGGAATAATGGGATTGGTTACTGGATTAGATTTGGATATGGATACAGTAAAAGTTTACTGTAGACTGGAAGACTAGAAAGCTATATCACGCAGCGATCCGCGACTTGTGCGATCACCTTCCCCAACCTGTGCCCCCGGGGTGCTAGAATGTGACTCCTCATAAAAAGAGCTAGACGAATATTTCCCCGCCACCGCTTCACGTGCGGGGTCCCCATGGCCATAGAATTGTTGTGTCCGCTCGGTGGCGGGGAAATCCACGGTTCAATTTTGGCCCCCCCGGCGCCCCTCCCCCTCTCCCTCCTAGTCTGCTGCTGCTCATACATGTCTCATACATGTTGGACTCCACAACTCCAAGCTGATGACTACCTTTGAGAAAGGGAAGCTCAAAGTTTTTGGAGTAAGCGGACTCTAATTGCAGGAGAAACTCAACATTCGCATCTTCTAACCATTCGCCCTCGCTCGGAACCACTTGTCTAAAAACCTCCGAATAGTGTTGTATGCACTGCCCACTGACACCGAATGTTGCGAAGGTTTTTGTGTTACATGGCTTCAACCAAAGAATCAAACAGCTGCAGAAATGGACGGAAATGGTCAAGCAAGGCATTGTGCTTTGAAATGACAACTTGTAGGCAATGCTCAGACTTGCGACGTCAGATGGCGTCCAAAATGTGACCGGAAAGTCGCCACTGACCAAACGAAGCTACAACAAAGCTCCTACTGCCTTTGGAATGCACTATGGTTGCCCAATAAGTAACACCGACCTAATTTTGAATGACACCGGCATAAAAATCACAGAATCATCATTTTCAACACTTCAGGAATATAATGACCAGATTTCATAGCAATTATCGCACTGTATGTTAAAAAATATTTCAACAGAGAAAACATGATCGCCGCCCGCACTATTTCAGTAGTCGCGCGTGATTGGGGAAGGTGACTTGTGCGACACAATTCACAATGCAGCGACTAGCCCAATTTTGGGCCCGACGGCTGCATGCACTCGGTGGCGTAGCCAGACACCCACCTAGCTCCCCCACTACCCACATTGGCCTCCCGCATGCAAATCTGAAACGACAGAGTACCTTGGACGAGTCACCTGGTGTTCTGCAACCTTATACACATCACAGTTTCCGTCATATTTTGCAGACCCCGTTCATTTCCATACATAATGCCATTTGGCCTGTCCGCCACCAAGTCTTGCGAAATTGAGAGCAAGAATGAGTGCTACGAGGGTGTTGGTTTCGGCATGGACGAAGACACCTGCGAAGACAGCAGCGGCGGGAACTACACCTTTGGAGCTGACGGAGACTACTCAAGCTGGCGTTCGTGCGAGAAACGCGGATACCCCAACAACGCGGGCAACGTTTCCCTTGTTGACGTTCAGGGAGGTGGTTCCAAAACGTTCACAAAGTACACCAAGTAAATTCGAGTCGGTACATTGTGAGAAACGGCAAGTCGCTTTGTGATGCATGCAGTGAGCTCCATGGGACCTGTGGTCCTCACCCACTTGGTTGTGCGTCTTTTTCGTTCAGTATGTGATCTCCCTTGAACCGCTGAGACGAATATAAGTATGTGAGGGAGGTTTACGCTATCTTGTTTGAAGCATTGTCCATCAAATATAAATATGCGAAGGCAGTGTACCACTGCTTCGGCCGTGGCCAATCAGGGAACTTCCGAGAGGTTTACGTTATCCTGTTTGAAGCAGTCTCCATCAACCCTCTGTAGCTGGTTTATGCCACGGTGCGACGATACCATTAACATTCCGTCGCTGGTTTGTGCGATGGTGCGACGATACAAAGTCGGAAAGAGGTTTACATTAATCTGTCTGAAGCCTTCTCCTTCAATTCAGTACTCGGTCGCTGCTTTCTGCCCGTTATTCGGCGAACCTGAATGCTTTTTGGCACACAGTTGCTTTTGTTGTACGCATCTTTGCTTTGCGCAGCTTTGCATTGTACGCAGCCATGGACGACACGACACATTCTGGATCCAGTTATTTCGGAAAAAATTCCACCAAAGGACCTTCCGCACATTATTGCATTTTATGCAAAATTTTTCTGCACAAAGCAACAGTGGTTTGTATTATAGCCACCGTGGCACCAAGTCACAAAAAGGTTGCATGCGCTTGCCTACACAAGTGGGTAGGTTTGATGCCACCTATTGAGCTACGTTTTGCTACATGCATCTACTTGCAAATGTCACATGAGACAACGAGTTGCTATTGGTGAGGATGTCCCAAAGATCGCAAGCGTTTAGCTCCGTCTTTCAAATGTACTTGGGAAAATGTACAAGAGGTGTGATGAAAGTGCAAGTAGACTTGGCCGTAATGTCGTCTGGGGGGTACTTAGTGCACTGCAGCATGCGGGCTTGCGGACTTTGGCGGAAGGGGACCATGGTGTTCAAAACCAATCCCACTTTTACTTTGTCCGAAGAGGGCACATGGCCTATGTGCAGGAACCACGCAAGTAGGAGATCATTAGTTCAATTTTCCTTGTGGACGGCAACAAGTCAGGTTCAATATTTTTTGAACGTACAAGCGAGTTAGCGATTCACATTTGCGGTTTTGTTGAAATGTGTCTTTTTCACACACTTGAATTTGGGGTCGTGTGACCATTTCGCCTCCTATTCTGAACGGATTGTCACCCATCTTCAGTCCGCCGTGTGTCTAAATGTCAATCAATACTCAAAGGCTTTCATGTAAACTTGCCAAAGTTTGAATGCCCGTGTAAATGTGTTGACAGCCGCTGTTAGTACAATATAACCCTATTTTCGGTACACGTGCAAGTTCTACGGAGAAGTGCTTATGCGTACAATTGCCGCGTGCAGCAAGGTGTCCGCGTGCAGCAAGGTGTGTGCCCAAAATCAGCAGGTACGGGTGGAGTTACAAAGGAAGTGGCAGATCTAAGCGGTCTGTGCTGTCATTTTCAACGACAATTTTTACAACTGGGATAGACAGCTTTTTGTTGAATTATTACAGTAGTTGGACGTTTCAATTCCTGTCTTGAATGCCTTGAAAGCATTTCCACACTTTGCAACCGCTTGCGATTATTGCTATAAATTGGATGGTTTTAGTCGTGATGGCGCCAATCCTAGGTACCAACTCTAGTACCTAGCGAGAGGGTAGAGTTGGTGCGTGGCAAGGGTGAAACTTTGAAAGACATGATAACCTGTCGAACCGTGGTGTTTCTAGCAGAAAAGAAAGTAGAAGCAGCGCAACCAAACACATGGTAATCATTTTAGAATGTAGTCTTTCCAAATCAAAGCATGGATAGCAAAAAGGGGCTGCAATTGAACGAAGCAGGCTTAAATACAAAGCTTCTATCTTTTATTAACAAAGCAAATGATTTTATTATAGAAACTGGCATAAGTGTGGCCCAATAGACAGTCCAAAGTACTTCATGTGCACAATTTGGGATGCAATGGAGTTGGTTAGGAGCCTGGGGCAAGTAGGTTGGGCCACACAAGATAGGGCTTGGCCATCTTGGCCAAGCAACTGAATTCTGAAACAGTTACTGAATAGGACCACAAATGGTAGATGAAACAATTGAGGATCTAAAGAAAAAGGCATGAACGAAGATATCTCTGCTCAATTGAGTGGTAGGGGTGAACTTCATAGAGGGGTTGGGGTTAGAACCCTAGTTACTTTGAAAAATGTATTTCATGCTTCAAAAGAGTGATAAAAATGTTTAAGTGTTAGTCTTCATAACTTCCGAAAGAATAGGGGGGGGCTTAGGCCTGGATCAAGTATCCTACAAAAGACGTGGAAGTGATATTTTCTTACTCGGTCCTATAGTCTGCAGCACGTAGGCTCTACAGCCTCCCGACGCTGGCCATTCCACAGAAATTGGAGCATCTGCATAAAATAATGGAAACTTTCATCACATTAACAAAATTCTATAGAAAATAACCACAATAACACAAAAGATGTACAACGCGATTTAACGCCACGGAAGGCAATTCGAAAGCAATTCACACCACGTCAATTTCGCCGCTGATTTTAACATCCGCTTTATTCCCGGCCCTTGGTAATTTCGGGTGAAAGGGACTGGTTTTGAACCAAAAATTTGGGCTCAAAAGTGGGTCCGAAATTTTGGTTCCTCGAATTAAAGTGGTTTGAAATTGTTGCTTGTTTTGTCGATTGCACCTGAATCGCAAATGATCAAAATGACTACGACGCCAACAGCCACAAACACCGTAACACTCATGTACTACAAACCTTACCAGGTTGGGAACAAGCGTTTAACACCTCCTCTTAGGACAGCTTGTGAAGCTGCAATGGTAACATTGAATCTTCGAAAGACAATACCTTAGGTCGAGGCTACAAAAAAACGCACCTCAGTTAGAGATCTGAAAAGTTACAGCCACGGAGCTCTTATAAGCAATAACACTGCCCAACTTGAATCTTTCACTAACTCTACATAGAGAAGGCAATATAGAACAAACATCACCCGGCATCCAAAAAGCAAGCAGACGGTAAAATTTTAATGTACCACAATAACAACTACAGACATTCTGATCAGATTGATATAAAAACGCATCCATACCGTTCAGGAATAAAAGGATAATTTCTCCGTTGGCCAACAACAACAAGCAATGGTGAAGTTGCACTAGACACAGATGTAGGTATAGCACGTAGAGTGTATGCTTAACGTCTATAGATATAGTTTTATAACAGACAATTCGTGACGAAACACACTCAAAAAGGCACCAAAAACCAAAAAGGAGGCCTGTGAAGCCGCTTGGCGCGCTTGGACGCGGGGCATGCCCCGCTCCAAGCGCGCCAAGCAGCCTTTGTTTCTTGTTGAAAGAGAGCCAAGACTTCAAGGAATGTACTCAATTGTCAGTTGCTTGTGGCCGGAAGATTGAAAAACGCTTCAAGCGATCTGAAATCAAGGAAGTTGCACCACCAGTGACGCACAAAACGTGTTTGATTGATTTTTTGGCGGCGCCAGTCATTTTAACTGGTAAGAACTCAGGCCTTTTAATTGGACTTTACACACCAGAAGTGACACAGAGGACAGTCTTTGCAGTACACACTGCTGAACAAACTGCATCCACTGGGCAGGTTCCCCAACTTGCACGCGCGCAATCAAGCATTTGACGCCCGCGCAAAATGCTCTCCTGGGAAAAAGGTATTTTCAACCAAAAAGGTTTGCGACAAAGACGCTTCTGATTCATATCACTGAGACTGTCGCATTTCGAAATATGCAAAGAATACTCGATGGGACCACAGAAATCGCTCGATGATCGCTCGGGGGACCAATATGGTGATCGTCTCCTGTCCGGCTGCCGGGACCCAACCCACAGCCGGAAATTGGAGCTGGCCGCGGGCCCAAAGGAACAACGTTCCCCTGACTGCTACATGCGCGACCTTGCACAAGCTGACAGCACCGACCAAACAATTCTGGGCGCCGGCGACTGTCCATCCAAGCCTGCAGGAGGGGTCCACGTGTTCTGTCGAGCGCAATAGCTGAGTGCTCCATGTGACTCATACTTACGTACCATACTTGCACCCTTTCGGTGCCGGCCTTGAAGGTCGAAAGGTACACGACGAGGTCGAGAGTAGCCATCCGCTGGTTACATGAGAAGATTGGGGAAGGATCCTTTGTCTGCAATACTCATGTCCACAAACGATGTGTACGGACGGAACTTACTCACTCTAGAGCAGTTTACAGTGTCGGAAAAACCAACTTTACTTCCCCGGTTGCACCACCTCACTTCGGTCACTTTACTCGCTGGAGCTCACTTTACTTGATGACCAAATGTCTAATCATTGTCTCGTCATCTCGTAAAGTGAGCAAAGTGAGCGAATTGACATTGACTTGAGGCATTTCTCTTGCTTGTGTCCATACGAATTTTTGTTGTATGTCACGTTGATGCAACCGTCTCCCGAACACGCAAAGCGCCATCCTGCTACTCTGCAGCTTATGGAACCACTTTCCACTTGTTGAGTGCTCGTGGCTTTGGGTTGCTTTAAACAACATCCTTAACATGGTGGTCGTTCATGGTTATTGATACTCCGGGCACACACTGTTTAGTGGGCAATGAGAAGGAGCAAGGCACAAAACAACAAACAAATGCTCATAACCATCTGTGAAGAGAGTATGAATGCACAAGGCATACAATGTCGTTGCTTAAAGTGGGCGAAGGGAGCGAAGTGGGTGAAGTGAGGGACATGACACCCGTCAACCTCCATGGTGCGACGAATGGAGCGTTTCGGAAAGTAGCGCCATTGAGTCGGGAAACATTGTGCACCACATCAAAAATTCGCATGCTAACTCTTCTCTCCGAGGTGACATAAAGTGTGCAAAACGGCTTATACTGTTTGGTGATTATGGCGAAGCCCGTCATTACGATAGGCCCGGGTGCTGCTGTGGGCCTTGGAGCTTTGACGATGGCGGTATCGGGTTACTCTCAACAATTGTGGCAATGGCTCGAGCTGATCACTGGCGCCGATCCAAAGTCGGAACCGTCGCAGGCTCAACTCGTCAAACACGTTAACAACCAATTAAACTCCTCCATGGCCCAAATGAAGGACTTCGTGAAGAAAGAGGCGCGAGCGAGGCGTGGGATGGTGCACGTGTTGGATTCCACTTCTGCTTACATGAATCCTGTGTTCTTGCTCAAGTTGTTGTGCGTTGGTGGAGTGGCTTATGGGGCCATGAGGATTTTCGGTGTGTTTTTGGATTCCCTGCCTTTGGTCACACGAGTGCCTTGGACAATCCATCCCACGACGCAGCGTTTGAGGGTGTAACGGTTGCGCATTGTGGTTTAAGCCCGCCTAACGACGTCGCTGGAAGATCTGCAATGGTCAAATCCCCTATACCTTTGCAAAAAGACCTATGCAAAGGTGGTGAACATACAACTTCTTTCTTATGGAAAGTCCACAAAGGTGTTTTGGAGTGGGCACAAAATATGCTTGTGAGATGTGCAACAAGATTGATACAAACGTGCACATTGATCACAAAGTCCGCGTTTTCGGTGACAGAGTAGGCGGGCTATTGTCGGTGGCTTGGGGATCCTTTGGGAAGTCGCACAATCCGAAGTTCTCATACATCCCTAGTAAATTTTGATTGACACGGGGGTCTTGGGCAGTAAAGGGGGGTTCCAAAGGTCCGATTCACAATCCATAGATCAATCCGTGTCACATATTGAGAGTAAGCTTGGAGATAAGTGGAGTGTCCATTGTTAGATACAAAACGTGCTATTCGAGAGATCCATGTTGCTTTTGCCTTCTCAACGATGTCGGGCAATCCCGACAAGAAGTGGGCACGGTTGCTAGTCGCGTCCAATCTCACATTTTCTGAGTGTCTATTTTTTTTCGTTGGCTTATGAGGTTGTAATCACAGCGAAACCGGTACCACCAAACAAGTCCATTGTGGTGCTCGTGTGCTTGCCGGAGCCTCCAATTGATTGGTTTTGTAACTGATTTTGGGGGATTCCTGAGGGTGAAACCACTAGGCTTTTGCATCACACAACATCGCTCTCGTTTTAGAAGGGCATTGAGCAACAACACTCATCACCAAAGCATCGGAACGAATCAAATTGACACTCGGATTGTCAAAGCACCCATTTACCACATCCCAATCATCGTTCAGCCAGATTCTTCACCTTTTCCTGCCGCCATTTTTGGTTATGCATGCATGTAAAGAGCCTGGCCTTTCCGATGGCCATTCACTGCGATTAGTTTGGGACTCCAAGGCAACGTTGATACTCAATCTCCAATAGCTTTGAGGCCTAAGGACATTGTTGTATGGCTTGAGCTTCTTAGAAAACATGTAAAATAACACATGTGATGCAGCTTTGTTTGTGAACCCTGCAATGTAACCCCCCCCCCCTTTATGATTGAATTGGCAATGTCAAACATTTGAATCAATCTGACCACAACTACACTTGGTATATGCCAAACCCTTGGGGACAAGGCCTATGTAAACATCCCTCCGTCTTGCCCTCGCCGAGAGGTGAAAATACAGAAGATGGCCCCTTTGGAGCAACCATCACCCGAGTTTGGGGTCTCCTTGCTGGATTGTTGACTTTTGCTGCCATAGTCCATAATCCAAACAGCGGAGGGAAATTATAGCTCTTCCAGCCAAGCCATTAGTGAATCTACGGTTGCTTGGTCGGGCTAGACGGCTAAATCTCCGCGCTACACGTGCGCTGCACCAATTGCTCCCCCAATGCAGCAAGGATAAACCAAACGGCAAGGCCGCAAACGCCCGTATTCCCCAAGGCCGCTTGTTATGTTTTCAACCTTCGCAACGCAACATGTAGCATTGTTTGACCATAGAGCACCATTTCATCTCCAAGAATTGCCCCATGCATTGTTGTAGAAGGGACTCACTTTACATAGTTGGTGGGTCATGCTTTCACCCAGGTCTCTCCACCTGAACGTCACTGAACCTAAACTCAGTCATGCTTTTGACTGACCGAGCATTTTGCATTCTTGATGCCCTATGCCTAGGGATCAACGACGGGCTTTGTAGTAAGCCGAGCCTTTGGTTTCTTAGGTAGTGCATTTGCGGAATGGTAGTAGTCTTTGGACTTCGGACCGTTGTTACATGAATATTTTGGCCTTGCCCTTGTGGCCATGCTTTGTTTTTTTAAAAACAAAAAAGGACTCATTTTGCAAGCGGTGTGCTTGCAAAACACCTTCAAATGCACATGAAAATTTGCAAACCCAGCTCAATCATTCCATGGAACAATGCGTACAACCCCGACACGGCATACATTGCATGGAACAAGGCATACACAGAACATCCCACCCCAGGTAGCAAGGGGGTGGGGGGTGGGTTGCCACGGACCTGTGATGCATGATCCATGGGAAGGCTTCGGTCCGTAGTGGATTGGAGTGCCCGGTCCCCATAGGCATGTAGACCCTTTTTGTATGGTCCTTGGAGACTGTGAGCCGTGACAATCTATGAAATGTTGGTTTTGTGCCACTACTCTCCCTAGACTTGGTGGGGTGTAACACCTGCCCCGCAAGCTTTTCTCAAAATCAGGTACTAGGTCACTCACTCACTGTGGGCCCCTTAAGCAGCAACAAAAAATCACCGTCATACTTAATTTGGCACTCACACCAATCAACCATGACACCATTCAATGGTTCCCATTTCATCTTTATGTCGTACACAGCCTCAAGCAACCATTCCACAAACAACAAAACATAGGGCAAGGCGATGTGACTTTGCGCCATGCCAGCCACAGCCACAGCAACATGGACGTTGTGAACATATCTACTCACAAGCCTACCCATGTCACGATACGTGTCGCGGCACACCCGATGACCCCCCGCCCCTCTCCGTGTCATGGTGCCACAGCTGGCACAAGTGACACAGGTGACACAATGCCACTCATCCTAGTACACGAACCTGCGCACCGTGCCACGACAGAGCCCAAGTGGCAGCCCTGTGACACGACACAACCCAAGCCCCCCCCTGCCCCGCCCCGCCCTCCCCTCCGTGGCTGGGTAAGCTCCTCAACATCAAGACAAGGTTGGCTTGAGGCTCGGGGGTGGTTGGGGGCCGCTGTGGTGCAACAAGTCACTCCAGTGCCCGAGCTCTGGGATAGGTGGGTAGACTGCCACATCACCCAATGCCCGCGTAGTCTTACTGTCCATGTTCCCCAACCAAAGCTTTGCTTGTGGCGCTTATCGACTTGCACAAACAGGTCAATTTAGCTTCCCTGGTGCGTGGTTTACATCTAAAGGGTATGCCAAGGTGTGGTGGTGGCAGCTGCTGCGCACTGCGTTGCTGAAATATGGCCATCTACACCTCGTACCGCAATACATGGTGCACAAATGGGAAGGGGAGGCCAGGGTGTTCAGGGAGACACGAAGGCCAGCTCGCGCTGTGCACTTCGCACCGGCCTTCGTGTCTCCCTGAAAATTTATGATCAGGCACCATCAGCACCGTCGTTCACTGTCCTATGCCAACAATTGAATGGGTATACTTAGACGGTGGTAGTGACATCCATCGACCTGGCGCAGGCCAAGGGGCCGGCCACACCAAGGGCCCCGGCGAAGGAAGCTCGGCAATCCAGACGCAAGATGCAGTTGGATAAACTGATCCGTGAGGCCGTCGCCGTGGGGTGCGAGCTGGACCGCATATTCCGGGTGGTGTTGGTGGTTTTTGCAGCAGCGGATCCAGTGCCGTGTGTGCCCGCCAAGATTGCCTTGCTGACAACTTAGTATGAGGCTTTGCGACCCTCCCCCGTAACCACAGCACAGTCGTACAACACGGCACATAATACCGAGGCCACAGAAGGGCCCTTGAGGAGCCCACGCTGGAAGCATGCACCTACCTGGGCCCCACAAAAGGGCCACGGTAAAGCAATCGATGGAAGCACGTACCTACCTAGGCCCCACTGAAGGGCCTTAGTGGAGTGACTTTAGTGGGGAAGTGGCAGGGCTGACAACCACACCCAACTTTGGGGGGGAGGGTCATAGAAGCTGAGTGAGTATGCGTGTTGGTACTTCTGGTTACCTCCTTACGTGTTTGCCTTTTGAGGAGGGGATCTTCCACGCATGGATGGGGTTGGTTGGTTGTCCACACGTTGGGTTGGGGTGAAGGGCGCGGGTTCAAAATAATGCGGGAGGTGGGCAGCCTGTTAGCCCAACTAACAGCCAGGGGAAATTATTGCCACAAGATGAGAGAGGATAGTTGTTCCTCTGCTCACAAGCGCTGCTTCTGCCCCATGGCGTCCCTCCCAAGACTGTGGAGTTTGGAGGGTGCTTACCACCACTGATGTGGGAATGGTTTCAGGTGTTTTGCGGCTGTGCAGTGTGCCTCCCATCCGCTTGCCGCTATTCAAATCCACCTTCAGTACTCCTGCCCCTCAAGCGCATCCTTATCTCTGCCAGTCATCATCTGCGTGCCAAACGACCCATACATTGTGCTTCCATTGGTAGTCACTCGCCAACTGACCCCTCCCCTCGTTCTGGCCACTTTCTCATTGCAACATCCTCGGCCTGTTGCCATCACCGTGCCAAAATTTCGCGCAGGCTATGGCATCGAGGACTTGCTATTTGTGACTCGATACAAAATCAGCAAAAGGTTGGAGAGTCTCGAAGGAACTATCAAATTTATTCAAGACGACGTCGAGAGAAGGTTCAAGGAGTTGGCTGGAAGCCTCGCCTATTACAAGTATGTGGTTGGCTCATTCGGAGGGGAGGTTGCAGAACAAAAGGGCACATTCCACACTTTTTCCCGCATTGTTGCTCCGACTTGCTGCTGGTTGCCCTTGGTAATGCGTTCGACACGCAATCACAGTCCCATACCTTGGCTATTTTTCGTTGCATACCTGGTGGGTGCCTCATGTCCATGCACTTGGACAGGATTTTTTTGTCAAAAAGAAAAACGTCTGGTCCAACCGCTGTCGGTTGTGCTACACCCCCGTCGGTTGGTCACAACTTCCGCCGGTTGGCCCACAAATGGGCTGATTTATTGGAAGCCCCAGTTTTGTTTCCCTTGATCAAGAGGCGTCTGGCTCTGCACATCATCTCGTGGCCCAACAGAGAGGAGCTGCAGGATATGCACGACGGCGTGACGGATAGCATCGAGGAGATGGACCGAGAGGTTGTTGGCGTCAGAGAAAAGGTCACCACCGTGTCCAGTACCACAGGCCGCATGGAGTCGAGACTTGGCAGCACTAGTCAAGGTGTGGTACGGGGCCGATTGTGTCGCACAGTTACGCGTTGACAGATCGCTTTCCACCACCTTCATTTTCCGATTTGCTCCAGGCAACTTTCCAGTGGCACCTCCCGAGGGGGCGTTTAAGAGGAGACCCACACCCCTACATCCCCCATCAAACCCCCCTCCATACCACCAAACCTGTGCTCATGGGGAGCAGCAGATTTGTTCGCCGACACAATGGGGCGGACAACAGCATTTCGGCTCGTTAGGTTTATGTGTCTGCCAGGATTGTCTTTTTTGGGGTAGTTTTGCTGAACGGTCGACAGTGTTTTACCGCTGAGACTTTCATAGGGAGTTTAAAAGTGCAAAAAAAAACCGACTTTTTGTAAACCTTCCCCCCGCACACACACAGAGGCACAGAGACGACTGTCCCACCACTCCGTCTTACTTACTCCGTCATAGTCTGCAGTAAAAATGCTTTTCCCTGGTTATTGGGGTTAGCCGAGCAGGCTCCCCACCTCTGACATGTTTTTGAACCTGCCCCCTTCACCCCCAACCCAACGGGTGGACAACCAACCCACCCGATCCACGTGCGGAGGATCCTCTCCTCAAAAGGTGAACAGGTACGTACACCTGGAAGTACCAACCCGCATACTCATTCAGCCTTGATGGCAACCACCCCATACACACCCCACGCCGCACGTGTTGGGTTCCAGGAGAATACACATCGCAAACCCTCAGCCTTTTCCCCCTTCTTGAGCTTCACAATAAGACACTGGGCCAAATGCAGGAAATGTACAAACAATGCGGACCACAGCCCCCCCCCCCCCCCAAAGACCGCAAACATGTGTTCAGCAGCTTTGCCGCACAAGTGAGGGGGTAACCCACTGCGGCTGCAACGGTTTGTAGCTGCCGCCTCCTGGTCCCCAACCGCGTGCCCAACCGTCGCCACCCGTGTTATAGGCGTTTTACGGGCAGCAACATACACTGCACCGCATCCTGCAAGGGCTGTCCGTACCGCACAAAGCATTCAACCCACCAAATGCACACACCGCCGTGCAGAAGGCGACCCGGCACTACACGCAGCACACCTCCACCGGAAGACTGTCGCCAGTAAAGGCGCCCGCCGCCGCCTCGGGGCTCGGCATCCCTCCGCACAGCCCCCCACGAAGGCGGTGGCTGCACGGCCCAGTGCAGCGGTTGGTGCTCATGCCTCGGGCTCGGACACGCGGCATCGGGGGTCAGGGCGGGCCCTGGCGCACACACAAATCCCGTTGGTTTACAATCGACCCGCCCGATGCGCACCCAGCCCCCTCCCAATGGGGCAGGCCATAACAGCACTGCACGCCGCACGGTCTCAAATCGTGCGGTGATAGCCCCCCCCCCCCCCCCTTGGGGGTCAACACAACCCCTCCCCTCAATCCACCCCGCCCCACTCCCAGCCAAGTTCATTGATGGCGTGAATTCTCCGGTCTGCCGTAGTAATTTATTTCACAACTCACAATCACTTACGTTGCGGGGGCTCCCATAAAATGGTTTCCAGCTCCCTCGAACTGACTTGTTGTTGGCGGCGGGGGGCATGGGAGCAACAATAAAGGGGATGGGAGCCCTGTTCCTCCACGCGCTGTCCCGACCGTCCACCATCTGTCCTTTTCACCCTCACAGTTGGTCTGCCCGTGATGGGCTCCCGCTCCTGTTGCGCAGACAGCACATCTGGGCTGCGGGAGACAGCCCCCACCTGATGCCGGTTGAGCAGGGGTTGCCCTGGCACCCGGTAGCGACGGGGCTGGCTGGCCAAGCCTGGGCCTCACGCACACAGAAACACAGCAAGGCAGGCTACGGACGGCCCATGGACAGAGGCGCGTGGACAGCAAAAACAGTCAAACGACCCCGCCAACCACCAGCACATCCTTAATACGCCAATTATTGGGCTCTGCTGACGCGCAAACGGCACGCCATGCCACATTCAGCACAGCCCCAAAACACCAACTACTGGGCTCCGCGAACGCGGAAACGACACCAGCAAGAGCACCGGCCGCAGCGGCCGACAGAAAGCAGCAACCCGACGCAACATGCGAAGGGAAGAACGGGTGACTGTCCAGGGCCCCATAAAGGAGCAACAACCGGACAGAATGTCACACGGGGGGGGGCTTTGTAGTGCTGCGTGACTACCACTTCATTGTGGGTGGGTGCACGGTACCCTGTAGATGTGCTACCCCCTGTGCCATTGCACCAACCTCTGCTACCGTGGACGCTTGTGCTGCAGCTGTGGCTTTCATGCTTCTCAAGTGGAGGAACAACCCATCAATGTTGTTCTTGGGCTGCATGGGATGGGTTCTCGTTTTGTCATCCTTCTCCACACACCCTGGACTGTGCCCGGGTGAGCCCAAGCTGCTTAGTGAATTCGTGAAATTCGTTGCCCACACGGGGTAGTCCAGTTCACTTGGTCACCCCAACATCAAAAAATGCCCGCTTCAAAAATTTAGGACTACTGCCCCCCGTTTGGGGCCCTTGGGACCTTCTCTTGTTTTTGCGGCTGTGTGTGTTTCGCTCCATAACAGCCAGTACCCACTGGGGTGATTAAATCCTGAGGACCAACAGAACACACCAGGGGCAGCACCGATGACCTCTGAACTCTTCTTCCCCCCCCCCAAGCCCTCCATGCCCCGGTGAAGCCGGCGCGCGAGGTGCGTGGCCGCGCGTGGCCGGCAGTCGCACGCACACCCCAAGACCACCGTGGAACGCGTCATGCATGCTATGACCCATGCTCAGACCGCAGTGCGGTGTGACTCGGCACTGACGCCCTGAACCATGAAGGCGTTGTCGCTCGCCCAAAGCCAGGGAGGAAAGGGAGCAGCACAATGAGCAGAGGGAACAGCAACTGGCCAGTCGAACGCGCAAGGAACTGAGAAGGCGATGAAGGCCGTGCGAAGGCGGGCGCGGCTGGAGCACAGTGGCGGGTCCACACCTGAGCTTCTTGAAGCCCCCTCGGGACCAGCGATATATTAGAATGGCCATACACCGTAGGAGGAGGTGGGGGTACCCCAGGGACTTGCTTTAATTTTCATTCCGGCAGGGGGGGGGGCCTCCCCCCTGGACCCCCTCCCCCCCTCCCCCCTCAGCTCAAGTGCACCTGAAAAAACTGGGTTTTGGGACCTTTTTTTAGTCATGGGAAATTTTTTTTCGGTGCCTTTGGCGCATGCCATATGCTGTGTACGTGTTGCTCCACGTGTGCTCCATATACCTTGTCTTGCAGACCACCATGCCCCAACGCTTGTTGTCAGTGTATTGTGTATTTCAGGTCCCCGGTCCAACCGTCGCCACGTGCAAAACGCGAAGACGTAATTGATGCGCTGCTCTATTTTAGGTTTAAAGATAGGACCACCAGTCGGAAAAGACAAGAAGAAGCCTACAACGAGGCACAAAAGGCATGTGCCACACTTTTTTTGAGCGTACCAATGGCCACACTGTGCGAGTTTGTCGCTGTGGCACAAAAAATGGCCACACACGACCGCGAAGTGTGTTGCCTGCTGCATGAATTTCATGCGATGCAGGCAACTGTTTGCGCGCGACTGAATATGCTAATGATGGAGCAATTGAGCAATTGTTGATGATTGCTCGTGATTGTGTCCCGCTTTGTTGTAGTTGTTGTGTATTGGTGAGAGGTGGGAACCCTGAATTGACATTCAATGATGAATTTCCTTTGTTTACGGCTGACAACATGACATTTCCATGTGCTGAGTTGTTCATTCTCCAATATCTTTTCTGTTCCCTGTGGATTGGGCATGTTCTGGCAGGAGGGGGGACCCCTCCTCCCTGGACCCCTCCCCCCCCTCCCCTGGACCCCCTCCCCCCCTCCCCCCCCCCCGCTCAAGCAAGTCCCTGGGGGTACCCCCCCCCTGGACCCTCCCCCCCCTCCAGACCAAAGCGGCTTTCGAGGGAAAAAACGAAATTTACAATCGGGGAAATCTGGTCGGGCCATCTTTGGTACACAAATTTTTGAGTCCCAGACCCCCCCCCCCTCCCCTCCCCAACGGCATGGGCAACAGCCCGTCTCTGGGACGGCCGACCCCCGGAGTAGTCAAACAGCACAAGTCATCCGGGGGCTCCGTTGACACAACCAAAACACGTTTGGACCCACAGAGGGTCAGAATGAGCAGTGGTGAGGGGCCAATAGGCGCCGCCAAAGGCAAACAATCAGATACCGAGGCCTTGTGCCAAACCCCCCTCCCCCCTCTTCTAATGCTTCCCTGCTCAGGACCCCACACCGCCCCTGTATGTGAACCTCTTCCCAGTCCCCTACTGTGCAACGGTGGCCGGGAGGCGGTGTCAGCCGCGATGCGGGCGGCTCCAAAAACGGTTGGCAGGCAACAGACAGAAGCGGTTGGGGCCGAACAGCCATCCCCGAACGGGGGGTACGAGCGCAGGCCTGGGCGGGGGGGGCTGGGGTGCTGGTTTGTGGGCGTGAGAGTGGACGGCTCGCCCCGCGCCCGCAGCTGATCACTGCAGCTCTGGGCAGGGGGCACTCTTGTGCTGGAAGGAGGGGCTCTTGCCAGACCCCCGCCCCAGGGCCTGCACTCGAAGGAGATGGGGGCCACCGGGTAGAACGGCAAACGCCTGTACAACCGGTTGGGCACGCGGTTGGGGAGCAGGAGGCGGCGGTTACAAAACCGTTGCAGCCGCAGTGGGGGTTGGAAGGATGCGGTTGAGACAGAACTGACAGTTACCGTTGGGGTACCGGGTGGGGCCATACCAGGGGGTGGGGGCCGGCCCAGCCGTCACGGCCGCGCCGCCGATGTCCCGCAGGGATCCAAATGCTGTGCCAAGTCGTGGCCGAGAACTTCCCCAACAGCGCCGCCCAGCAGGGCCTGCGGGCGTTCGCGCACAACAGCCTGCCCGGGCCCGAGGAGATGGAGAGGGGGGACCGGCTCCTCCTGCCCCGGCAGCAGTCGACCCCCGGGGGGCGCTTCAAGTCCTACCCCTCCCCCGGCCACTACCCCGGGCCGGAGGCGGAGGGCGGCGCCCCCGGCCGGGCCCTGGGGCGGACCGCCTCCATGCCGGCCCGGGCCCGGGGGCGCTCGCCCAAGACCGACCCTCCCGGCGACGCGCAGGAGTAGAGGGGCGCCGGGGCAGCGGCATCCTCCGCGCGCGCGGTGTTCGCCGACCCCGCCACGGGGACTGCGGCGACCGCCGGCGTGCGGCGGCACCCTCGGCGAGGCGCCCTCCTCTGCACCGCCGCGTTGCACGACGGCCCGTCGCAGAGGCAAACCTTGTGTCGCGATCGGCGGCTCGGCGGCGTCTGCCTTCGCGCCCTGTAAAAGGGATCGCGGGGGGGGGGGGGTCACCCATGCCCCCCCCCCCCCCCAAGCCCCGGACTGCGCCCCTGTCCCCCTGTGCGTACTGCCAAGGGACGACCGCCGGGTGCCTCCGTTGCATTTCCCCGGGTGGAGCCCCCCCCAAGAAGTGCGCCCGAACAAGCCCGAACAGTTCAGGCCTGGCCCCGCTCGTTGACATGGACGTCAGCCGCGTGGCGGCAGAGCCTTTGTTATGTTGTTGTTGCCATTCCGATGGTCCCCCGACACGATCGTCGCCCCCCTGGAGTGCTATGCCCCCGGAACCCAACGACCCCCCCACACGCTTCTGCGAGAGTAACGCCCCCTGTCTGAGCGACATGAGGCGTAGGTCCTGCACTTTTTGGACCCGAGGGACTGGGCGGTGCCGTTTTGGGGTGTTTCCGGAAGGTCCGTTTGTGCTGTGATCTGGGGCTTGGGGATGACGATGTTCCGGGGACGCTGCCCACCGCCCCGCCCCTTGCCACGTGCCCCGGCCACGCCTGCGGGCCATCGCACTTGGGTCAGGGCACAACGGGGGGGCGTTGTCACCGTCATTTGCAGCGCTTTTACCGTTCTTCTCCCGGGGGGGGGGGGAGGGGTGTATTAGAACGGCCGTACGCCGTAGGAGGAGGGGGGGGGGTACCCCCCCCCTGGACCCCCCTTCCCCCCTCCCCTTCCAATGTTGGAGGCTGACAGCCAAAGATTTCCTTTGGTGCCAAGAGGATTGAAGCTTAAAATTTTTCGGCCCGCCTTCGGCGGGGACCATAGGGGGACCCAAGGAGGAGGGGGATCCCAGCCAAACCCTGCCCCCCCCCCCCCTTCAACCCCCCCCCCCCCCTCCTTCTCATACATCCCTGGGGGGGGGGGAGTATGCCCCCGGAACATCCGACCCACCCCCCCCCCCAAGGGAAGCACTAGAATGGCCGTACGACGCAGGAGGAGGGTGGGTACCCCCCTTGGACCCCCCCCCCCCAGGGGCCCAAGTGACCAGAGTGGGACACAACGAAACTTACAACAGGGAATGTCTGGTCGGGCCGTTTTTGGTACACTAACTTGCGAGCCCCAAGGACCCCGCCCCTCCCCTCCCCCCATCTCTAATAGTTCCTTGCCTGGCCCCAGTAGGCCCTCCGTACAGCAGGTTTCCATCGCTGTCTGGCCTTTTCCCAGCAACAGCACCCGCTGGTTTGTCCCGTTGATGCCCTCGGTCACATAGCTGGGCCGGCCTCGCTCCTAACCATTCGTCACTGTTACCCGCTGCAGCCGGGGCTTTCCAGAGTTCCCCGGTATTTCGTTTTTGCGTGCGCGCGCGCGTGCGTGTGTGTGTGCCGTACGCGCGCGCGCGTGTGTGCGCTGGGGCGTTGAATGCGCAGGATTTGTGCTCGTGAGGATGCTCTCCGCCGGAGCACAGCCCTGTGCCCCCCCCCCCCCCCCGAAGTGCCACTGATCGCATGGCATGTCATGCAGCGCCTCATTTTCCGCCTCGCGGACGCAAAGATCCCGAGGCCACGGAGGTTGGGCTGGTGGGCTGGTGCACATGGGATGGCTGCCCCCTCTCTGGGGAGGTGTGGGTCCAACCCCCGAGGGGGGGGGGCGTTGGGTGGCCATTTGGTCCACAAGGCAAGTGCATGCAAACCCCTGGGGGCTGCCCAGCATCGAATACCACGTCCGGTTGCGATGGTAGGCCCATTCAGGGCGTTGGGGGGGGGGGGGGGGCTCTACCGGTCCCAAGACGCGAAGTACCCCCCTCCCACGGGGGCCGTTCCACAGGCGCCCGAAAGCTGCCCACAGCCACACCCTCGCTCTCCCCTTTGGACCCCCGCTCCTCCCCCGCTTTGGGGACCCCCGAGACGGCAGGCCTTCCCAGCTGTCTTAACTGCCAGCCGATCGGAGAGAAGGCAGCCTGGCAAGAAGGTGCAGTTGAAGTTGGACGCTTTTTTGCACCCCTCCCCCCCCCCGGGCAAGTGCAGGCCTGCCCACCCCCCGGGGCCAAACCCCCGCCCGGCTCCCCTTCCACGTCGCAGGGCCTTTGTGCCGACCCTCTTCCCGCACCACCGCACCATTTAACCTTCTGCCGTTTTGACCTTCTCTCAGGGATGACCCTTCGCGGACCCTCCTCCTCATGTGCCCGGGGGAGTGTGCGGAGCCGCGTGGGGGCCAGGAGGCAGGGGTGGTCGTGCAAGTGAACAGGGGGGGGTAGGGGCCCGGAGAGCCTGTGCTTGAAGAAGCGGGAGACCGACCGCACGCAATGGGAAGAGCGGTCAGGGACCAGGCAGGCGGCTGCAAAGCCGTTGCAGAGCGGTTGGGGAAGCGGTTGGGGCGAATCGGACGCTCAGTAGTCTCGAAGCATTGCCCCCCATTCACTACAGGCCTGTGGCCTGGGGTCTCACCGGCCGCCAGACCATCCACGGAAGCCCCACGGGAGCATGCGGGTCGGTTGCCGTTTCAACCCACCAACGCCCGTGCCCCCCGCAGGTCGAACGAACGCCCGCGCTGTAGCACTTCGAGCGACTGCAGTCGCTGCGCCATCACAGCATTCCATTCGGGGGTATTGGAATGGCCGTACACTGTACCCCACCCCCAGCCCAGACCAAAGTGACCGTAGTCGGGGAAAAAGCTAAATTTATCATTGGGAAAATGTTGTTGGGCCATTTTTGGTATACACATTTTGCGTCCCAAACCCCCAGCCCCGCTCCCCTACCTAATACATCCCGGGGGGGGGTCCGCCTTCGTTGCCACGAAAAACACACTGAGGGCAAGGTCAGGGTACCCGTGTTCCTGCAGTTGGGGGGCGCACCGTGCGCTGTGCGAAAAGTCGGCTGTTTTCCACCACCGGTAGCGACGATAGATGCCCCCTGCCGCCCGCACGCACTTTTTGCTCATTCTGCAATGTGCCGGCTCACAATTTTCGATGTTCTTGTGCACGCCGTGTTGTGAGCATTGGGGCAACACATTTTCGACGGCAGCACAGCAAATGGCAATTTTTCAGCCGACGTCGCTGGCTCGTCATTCCCGCCGCCGCCTCCAGTTCAGGCATCAGGTGCATGACGGCCGAGCTACGCAACCCCTCTGCTGCGCTTTGGTATCCCGCGTATACAGCCCATATTCACGAGGTGGCTCTTGCCGTTGGGTCTCAGGTCTGTTTGGGGCATCGGGGCACCGTTTTTCTGACCCCCGGTTGAGGCTTTGCCGTGGCAGCCGGACCTGTTTTCAGAGAAATCTTTTGCTTCGGCAGGAGAACAAGACTTCCCTTGCCCGTTCCTACCGCCACATCTGCCTCAAGAACCTGCCGTTGTGAATGCCGCCGGCGGATGCCCCTTCTCAACAACATCTAACCGGACTAACAAATGGCAGTGGTGGCATCGCAGCTGCCTAGGAGTAAGCCAGGGGGCAAAAGGCATAATGCAAAGCGGTTACTGGCGGTTAAAAAAATGGTTGCTGCCTGAAGCGGGCAGCCTGGAGCGGATGCAGCGGAGCGCACGCTCGCTGCCGGAGGGGGTGAGCCCCCCCTGCAACCCGCAGCCCGCCGGTTCTGATCGCCTCTATCCCCCAAAAAAAGGTCTGCAGCACAGTACCGCTGCCCTCAAATGGTTGCGATGACTGCAGGCCTGGTCGGGCATGCACGTGCACAGGGGTGCCCGCATCTATCCCATTTCCCCTGGCCCATTGCCACAACCAGCCCCTGGTCGAACGGCGCTTTTTCGGCCGCCACTTGTTGAACCTCGGGGAACCATTGCCACCTTTCGCTCCATTTTGCGGTCCACTGGAGAAGGATCCTGCTCCACCTGATCCACCTTTTCACGCTGGAACACCGACATTTGTCGGTTTGTCAGTTGAGGTCTTTACGCCAGCCCATGCGTCGCGGACGGCACTCACCATTGTCAGATGGGAGAACAAGAGGGATTGTTTTCACATCATTGGAAAGGGTTGCATTATTGCGAGCGTCACACACTATGGCATGCTTTGTTCGTTCCAAATGATACATGGAATTATGGGGAATTATGGTGGAATTATGGGGCAGTAAGGAGAATTATGGGGGAATTATGGGGGAATTATGAGGGAATTATGGTGAAATTATGAATTTGGGATGTCATTTCTTGTGTTGCTGATCGTTGTTCTTCCACAACTTTTGAGCTGCAATTTCTCAGATTTGTATGCACTAACGGCACTGCACGTTGCTGACATTGCCTGACAAAGAAAAGGCACCGCTTGACCAGGGGCTGATCATGGGACAAGACCGCCATTCTGTAGCACAATGTGGATGCTGCTGTTTATAACCCAGATGCCCTTACCCCACGTATTTGTGCAGGCCCCAGGGTGCATGTGCAGCATCATCAATGCTGTTCATAGGTGTGGTGTGAGACAATTGGGTGTCATTTTGGGTGCCTTGTAAATTGTTGTTAAGTGTTGTCCGAATACGTCGTGTTTCATTGCTTGTTGCCTGACCAACGCTTTGTGCGTCTGCCAACACCGTTGCCCATGGGCAGCGGCAGCATTCATCAGGATCAGTGGTGCAGATGTGGCTGTTGTCAACACCCAAGTCCAAAAGGCTGAGATGTTTGCCATCTGGCTCTTCTTTGATCCCCTACCTTGGAACTGCCGTGCGGTGTGCTGCAATGATCTGCTTTCCATTTTCAATGTGCCGCGCTTTCTTGCCGTGACACAGTTCTGCTGTGGCAAGAAAATCTGTGTTTTGTGTTGAGTATGATGAGTGAGCTTGTGATTGTGGGCTGATGTTGTGGGTGTCTGCTGATGTTGGGCTGTTGTTGGTTCCTGGTTCAAAGGGGACGTCTGCAGGGAAAGGGGTCAGCATTTTCGACGGGTGTATTGATCCGGGCTGTGCACTGATCAGCATCCATATGTTCTGTGATCTGCTCTCTGATGACAATTGTCTTTTTTGGAGGCCAAGAATGTGAAATGGCGTGGCAAGTGACAAGTGAGGACGGGCTGCTTGCAAATAGGCTTGAACAAAGGGATGAATGCTGGCATCTTTTGCTGGATTTTGATGCTTCACCTCCAAAATTAGAATCCATGCAGCTCCCTAGAAACTCATGGTTATGCAGCTTTGCTTGGATAGTGTTTTCAATTGGCTCGAATAGTGGTGACCTCCATTGCAGACACAAATGTGGTGCTCAGGGGAGGAGGGTTGTTGCATGAGGGCTGCTGGGGCTTGCGGCAAATTTCTATGCAGCCATGGCAAGTGACTGTGAACAACAATGGCAGACGACAAATTACCGACCTTACAAACGGGACGCAAATGTGTGCCATACTATCAATTCAGCATGGATATCAATCTGTTGTGAAGCAGAAGCATCATCCCTCTCCGTAGCTCTGCTTTGATCCATTTGATGCCACAAGCACTCCAAGGCAATGCTGTTTGCAATGCACACACAGTGCAAATTTTTGTATATGGGCAACTATGGGAACCCTAGTTTTGGACCTTGCCCACAAGTTACCAAGGTTTTAAGGTGTAAAATGCGCTTAATTCTGTTGATGACATGCATTTCATTGGATTATGTGTGAAAAGGGGGAGAGAAGGGGTGTATGGTCATGGTTGAGGGGTCTGGCCCATGCAGCATTCACACAGCTCCCTTGACTCCTCCCCGCTTTTGGGACCCCAAGATGGCAGTGTACAGTAACCCGAGCACGTTGTGGACCTGGCCTGGAGTCAACCATCGTGCCTTGCACCACTGTTTGGGGTGCATGTACTGCCACTGCGCTTGATGGTTAGACCAAGTCTTTCTGCATGCGAAGAACATGTTCGACAAATGGTTACACCTCCCCACCACTGAGTGCATCCTCCGCTATAGCCTCTGCACTTTGGAAGGGGTTCTAGGTGGAGGTGAACCTTCCGGTCATGGCCCGTGTGAAAGACGCGAAATGACCGTTTCCACTAAAATTGGCCCACATGTGTTGGGTGAAAAATGCTTTTTTTGCGGCAGCGCTTGATGATCCTCAGGGACGTTTGGGTTGTTGTTGGGTGATCATTTGGTGACAATGGGAGTGTGCATGAACCCATGGGGAGCACCAACAAGGCCCTCTTAGTGGGGCTTATTGGCCCTCGAAAGCGCCGTTTTGAGCTTGTTTGCACTATGAACGGGAAAAGTAGGTTGGTCCATAGCCGCCACTGTGAGTCGATTTAGACCTCGGGCCCATTACACTTTTTTCTTCTGTATGGACCCTCGAACCAATGACAGGGGTCCAGGTGCTATCTCCAAAATTTCTAGATTGGTCACTAAACACATTCCTCAATGAGGTTTTGGTCAGGACCCCCTCTCAGCCCCCCCCCCCCCCCACCCCCAAGTTGAGACCCACTTTTTTGAGGGGCGTGGGGGTGGGGTCAGAAAATGCGGAAAAATGACTCCCCTTCCTGGCAGTGCAGCTATGGAAATGTGAACTATCCACCCCGAGCTGTTTGCAACTAGAGAGGATGTACTCTAGGGAATGCCATGCACGCAATGCGCACAGTGCACACACAGTGCGAAGTTTTAGATGTCGGCAAATACTCGAACCCTAGTTTCGGCCCCTTTTCACAAGTTTTTGGTTCCGTAATAGGGTTTTTTTTTTTAGCCTCCTAAGCGTTTAGGATGTGTCAACCATTTCCCCCCGTTTTCAACCATTTTCCCTATTTCCTCCCCCTCACCCTTGCCATGTATAATGGACAGGACCTTGGACGAGTGGAATGTTTGCTAAAGGACCGTGGAAGTATGTCTTGCACATTTTGTTTGTGTCAGACACCTGACATGACAATCACTATCACTCCCTTTTCTTCCAGCTAGGCGGTACTGGGTATTGGGAGGGCGGCATTCTTCAGCCAATTGTCTGCAAATTCGGAAACACCTACAACATTACAAACCCGATTAGTTTCAAGATCGATATAAACACGTCCTTGGGCGTATCTTGCCAGTCGACACCAGCTTGGAGGACTGTTAGGCTGCCTCAGGGGCTCATCAACGTTCCCAACACGACACACAGGAGCAGACTATTGTGGATCTGGTGGGGCATTTGGATGGGGTCACATGTACCACCGGTGGGCTTTGCTGCTTCGCCATGCTACTAGACAGGTGACGGGTATTCTTGGGTGAGTATCCGAGCCTCTGCGTGTGCAATCTGCACGCAGTGCGCACGCGGCCAACCCCACTCTCGTTGTTGATCAAGCGGGGAGGGTTGTCCGCGATGCCACCCATGCCCCCACCGGCGCACCTCACGAGTGTGACACCATGACCACCGCTGCGAAACACACAACCCCCTCACAGGCCCGGCCTGCCTCTGTGGGAGGGGTCCATCCCGGTGCCGCCGCTGCTGGACGAGTTTTCCCCCCGCTAGAGACCGGAGTGGCTCACTACTTTGGGGATCCGTATCATTGGGCAGCTACATGCCTGATGCCGGGAAAGGAAACCAGACGGTATGCCTATGCGTCCGAACGGGTCCACCCTTACCGCCCCACCCGGCCCCCGTCCGTCCCGTCGACGGACGAGCTCCTCCGGAGAGCTGCGGGCCATCTATGCGTCCATGGTGTAAGGGACCCCTGCAGGAACCCGGGTTGCAAGAAGGCTACAACGAGTGCAGATCCTCCGTGGACAAGTGCCGGTCAGATCCGCTGTACCAAGGCCGCAGCTGTTACTCCTCACTGCCGGGTCTCCCATAACGCCTTTGCACACTGGGCTGAAGGGGCAACTCAACTCAACTCATCGCGTCACCACTGTGCGTGTACGTCACCCCGGATGATTAGGATGACACCTGACCGTTTTGTGATATGGCCACACACAAAAAGCCCACCAGTAAATTCCCCGACCTGACCACAACCAATGTGTTTACCCTCACGACTCTCAGTTCACCGACTCCCCAGGACACCTGAATGACACACACATGCGGCGACACACCCGTAATCGCTGCACCCGTAATGCGCCGCCACGCCACTGGGCCACAATATGGTAAAGCCATAGGACTTGTCCACATGCACACATGACCCACACATGATGTCCCCTGCGCGTCCTACATGCTCTTATCCTATGTTGGGCTTTGCCCTCACCCAGGACTTGAGCTTGCTGTATTGAACTGCAATGGAACTTTGCATGCACGATCCTGATACAATTCACACACCATAGAGCGGAATCATTTGGATTGGCCCACATATGTTGCCCTTGTGTGTCCTGCACCCACTTGTCCTGTGTTGGGTTTGCCTGTACACGGGACCTAGCCGCACTGTATATGCACTTAGAGTCGCATGTTCCCGGCACAATACACACACTACACCTGCTATGAAGGAATGCCTTCCAAGCGTGGCAGAGCGTCTGCACTACTGCATGAAGGAATCACACATGTTATGCCAGCATGATGCATGGACCTCTGGTCAACTCAGTTTCTGAGTGCGCCTGTGCCGTACGGGGGGGGGGGGGGTTTAGTAGCTGAAGAAACCTGTCTGGAAAAATTTAGTACGCCCGATTCCGGTGCAATTTTTCCCATCACTTTTAACGATTGTGGCGGAATTTTTCCCATACTTTTTTTTGGACATCAAGTTCACAATTTGTACCCTGTGCTGGGGGATGATCGGGGGAGGGGGGTGCAGAATTAAATATGTCATGTGGATGGACGGTCTGGTTCGAATCTGTGTGGTCTGCTTGGCTGCTGTGAATACCGCTGCGATCAACACAAGTTTGTATCCTTCAGGGCACTTCAGGCTGCCTACCACATGTAGTTGCCAGTTAATAGCGAGCGCAGTGTCAACTGACACTGTGTTCTCTGTAGGTCGCTGTTCGGCAAAGGCAGCTGCAGCCCAGTACCTGGATGAAGACGTCCACATTCCGTTGCACATCTTTTTTCAGACCGAAACCTGCACCTGCACCCCTGCCTTGACAGCCTGCAATGCAACCTTTTTTGGTGGACTCCGACAATGTTTCAAGGAAAATGTTGGGGAGCCACAGCAAAAAATACCCAAAAGGAATGGCAAAAAGATAAAGAGCAAGGCCCGAGGACTCCTAATTGGGGAGTTACGACCAGGGTCAGCGGTTGGGCGCAATCAGTAATTTGGATGCCACTTGCAGTGCGGGGAACTATGTGGACCTGAGCAAACTAGACCCTCATCACACCTTTTCCTCAAGTGGTGTCCCCTCAGTAAGGACAGCCGACCTTAGGCCTTGCCCTTCACCATGGAAAAGTGTGGCGCAATTTTTCCCATCACTTTTAATGATTGTGGCGGAATTTTTCCCGCGCGGAATTTTTCCGGGCAAAAATTTTCCTGTACTAAATCCCCCCCCCCCCTTTACATAAATGGACCTTCAGCTTTCCGGGGTTCTCCCGAGTACACTCAATGACACCTTGAGCGCCAAGAACTCAAAAAAAAATAGGCCCCCCTTTGGGGGGGTCCAAAAACCACAAATCTTTCAACCTTTTCCGATTTTGATCTGAAAAAGTGTTTTTAGGTCCCAACTCCATAAGGTTTGTGTCGGTGGAGTGGGACGAGCACTCATGCAATTTGTGCTATTTTCGGCCAATTTTCTCCATTGGCGGTTTTGGTGACCTTAGTGACCCTATGGTACCTAGTCTGAAGGGTGCAACAGAGGATGTTGTGCCAATATACACATACGAGGGTCCTTGCCTCGTGCCGGTCATGGCCCGTGTGAAAGACGCGAAATGACCGTTTCCACTAAAAATGGCCCACATGTGTTGGGTGAAAAATGCTTTTCTTGCGGCAGCGCTTGATGATCCTCAGGGACGTTTGGGTTGTTGTTGGGTGATCATTTGGTGACAATGGGAGTGTGCATGAACCCATGGGGAGCACCAACAAGGCCCTCTTAGTGGGGCTTATTGGCCCTCGAAAGCGCCGTTTTGAGCTTGTTTGCACTATGAACGGGAAAAGTTGGTTGGTCCATAGCCGCCACTGTGAGTCGATTTAGACCGTGGGCCCATTACACTTTTTCTTCTATATGAACCCTCGAACCAATGACATGGGTCCCGGGTGCTATCTCCAGGTGTTTCACATTGGCCCCCCGATAGGGCCCCACCAGTTTGGACTTGGCCGTTTTCGGGTTGGCATATGTTGGATGAAAAATGTGATTCCTACCAACCTCCCAAAGCCGCCATGGGCGCTTGGGCTGTTTTTGGGTGATCCTTTGATGACATTACAAGTACGTATAAACCCATGGGAAGCCATCATGGTGTAGGTATGATGGGTGATTGCAAAATCAGCCACTTGGAGGTTCATTGCTCAGGGCGGATTCCATGTGAGGTGGAGTTGCCGAAGGCATTAGACTTTTTTCAAATTGCGACCTTTTTCAAAAAGTGCTGTGACAATATGGGTACTTGAGCACCCATGGTGCCCACATAGTGGCCACTAGGCCGATGTAGCCCGTGCCATGGGCCCCCCAAAAGCCCCACAATTGCCGCTGTTTAATGGATGGAGGATGGGGCCTTGTGATGGGTTTGGGCCGGCTATGGGATGGGCGCCAACGGAGGACCTGCGGTCCCGCTACACCTTTGCCCGGGAGCGCCGCCAGGGGGGCGTCGTGCGCCGGGGCGCGCCCTGGGAGGAGATGGCGCTGCAGTTGCCGCACCTAGCTACACACTGCCAAGAGGCGTGGCTCAAGTGGCTCCGGGCCCCGACACGGGTCCAAGTGGCGATCGGGGACCGCTGCTTGATGAGCTACTTCCCCCGCCCTCGTGGCGGGGGGCAAGCGCTGCAGGATACACCCGGGCCCCGAAAAATGGGCGCGCTTGCAGCCCCTGGAAGAGGCGGCCCAAAGGGAGAAGGGGGCGGCACTAGCTCGTGGGTGCTCCCTGCAGCAGCCGTCCCGCCGCCATGTGCCGCTGCACCAGCTGCGCCGCATGGCGCAGCACCAGGCCCTTTCTCCCAGGGGGAGGCGCATTCCACGCGGCTTGTGGTGCGGGGATGCCGGAAGCGTCTTGCTGACAAAGGCCTCGTAATCCATGGCTAGCTCGGCCGAGGACACCTCGCCTGGGCTTGGTTGCCAGACGAGCACCCCTGCCCACCGGATGAGGTCATGGCCGAACGCCGGCTCCCATCCCGGCCAGCTGGGGGGCATTCCCGGCCGCATGCAAGGGGCCGGAGCTAGGGGTAGCTGCGGTCATCGTCATCATCGCAGTCGTCATCATCACCGTCATCGTTACGGTACTCCACCCGCCCCGTATTCTTCAACACGGGGAGGTAGGCCGGCTTGCTGGCCATGGGTTTCACACGGTCCTCCCCCTCGGGGGGTTCGCACAGGAGGGTTAGCAGCTGACGCAGCGGCACGGGATTGCGAGCCGGGAAGAGACATAGTCCTGAATCGCTCGTCCCTCTCACCCGCAGCACTCCATAGGCGGGGGGCCTTTATGAGGGAGGAGGGTGCCAGAACTCTACTCGGCCCTTTCTCCTCCCCCCTTGTCCTCTGTGCATAGCCCTATGGACATTCATTAGAGACGTACCCAAAATTGCTGTTGTTTAGGTTGTTTACTGGCACCTGAAAAAATTTCAAAATTAGCATTTTCCCGAAACCCTTCTGCAGCCCCTTGGATGGGTTTCGGTGATCATTTGGTGACAATACGGGTACTTGAGCACCCACAAGGGCCCACGTAGTGGCCACTAGGCCCATGTAGCCCAAGCCATGGCCCCGCAGCAGCCCCAAAATTGATGCTAACTAGTGGCACCTGAAAATTTCTGAAAAGGTAATATTTCTCTCTCTTCCAAGTGCCTTGCCAAAGGCAGGAGACCTTCTATGACCATGGCAAATGACTGTGAACACCAATGACAGATGACAAATTACCAGCCTCACAAACGGGACGCAGATGTCTGCCATACTATCAATTCAGCATGCAGATCCAGGGTGTTGCAAACAGCCTGTTTCAAGGGCTTTCTGAATAACCCACCCTCAAACAAGCCATGAATCTGGTTGCTTGAGTGGCATGTGCGGGGCCGCATCCAGCAGGGCATGCTTTGCCTGCGATTTGCATTCTTTGGCCTTTTCTCTGTCAGTTGGCGTTCCTGGGCCTCGGCCCTACTACCCAAGAGCATGGATTTGAGCTCACCATCCCAGCCTGTGCAGCTGGTGATGATCTGGGACCCCATTTTCATCCTCTTCTCGTAC
The DNA here is from genome assembly GCA_964036045.1 of Eutreptiella sp. 'Long Island Sound 2002'. Classification (NCBI taxonomy): domain Eukaryota; phylum Euglenozoa; class Euglenophyceae; order Eutreptiales; family Eutreptiaceae; genus Eutreptiella; species Eutreptiella sp. 'Long Island Sound 2002'. Next base: position 40,100,642 of record OZ038385.1, read on the forward strand.
CTCCTTTGCGTCCAAGCGTCCTATTCTACGGTCACCATCCTCCAGCAACGGTTCAACTGGTGGATGAACTGCTTGGCCGCCGGATGCTTCTCCATCTGTGGCATATGGGCCATGCACTTCATCGGCATGAAGGCCTGCGACCTGGGCGTCCCCGTGGTCTTCGACGGCGCGATCACTATGCTTTCAATGCTCCCAGCGTTCGTTCTGGTGCTGATAGCCTTCGCCCTCATGCGCACGAAAGTGACAATGTCGGACCCCAACGCAACCAGCTGCGAGGCGCACCTCAATGCGATGAAAGCAGCAGCCCACCACTGGATCCTGCTGTCCGCTATCTTGATTGCTGCCGGGGTGTGCGCGATGCATTACATCGGGATGGCAGCCATGCACATCCAAGCCGTCACTGTCTCTTTGCATTGGCCGACAATCATCGCCTCTGCAGTGGTGGCATTTGCCGCCTCGAGCGCCGCCATCTACTTCATGTACATCCTCCCGATCACCATGTATTTTCCGCTGCCCACTTCGCTGGTGATGGGCCTCGCAGTCTGCGGCATGCACTACATCGGTATGTATGGGTGGATGCCATACTGGGCAGGCCTTTTAGGGATGTCTACGAGTGAGATTTTGTGTGAAGTGACTAAAATTTCTGGAGGCATTCACACGAGTGCGAGGATTGCCTGATGGAACATTCATGAACATGCATGTGAGTGCCAAGGAAGAGAACTGCTAAGAAGGTGTCAATCAGCAAATTGATTGGCACCTTGCCAAAGACAGCTTCATGGGTCTTTCAGTCAGTCACAGGCACACATACCCCTTAAACCCCTCCCCCCTGCACTCGACCCCTTCCCTGAAGCAACCAGCCCCCCCCCCCCCCCGTGCTATGGGATGCAACCGGAATAGACCGGATATAAATACCACCACCGTTGGGGGTAGGGGGGGGACTGGGGGGCTGTGTATACCGGTTGTCATTGCCCCATCACGGCGGGCCAGAAGGGGGGGGGTTTGGGAAATGGACATCCGTGACCCCCCGTGGGCGCAAGCCAATTTTCCCCCACCCTGTGTAGTTTGTGCCTCTGGTGATGCAGACTGATGACAACACCGTCCTGGCATCACCCCCCCCCCCCCCATGGGCTTGCTTTAATGTTCATTCTGACGGGGGGGGGGGGCGGACCCCTCTCCCCTCTCCCCCACCCCCGCCGCCTGTAAGTCATCCAGAAATCAGGGTTTGGAACGTTTTGCATTGACACCAAATTTTTCTCCGGAGCCTTGAGTGCATGGCAATTAATATCCACCGAATGGTATTTCTGTTTCCAAAACAGTGTTCCAGCATTCACTGATTTCGTATTTCAGATTCCCCGTCGGCCGCTGCCCCACTTAAATTTTGCAGGATCAAGATGGATTTAGAGGTGCCAAGCGACAAGGGGTGTGCCATACCCAACAAAACAACTGCCACGCTGTCATTGAGTGTGCCCATGGCCACCCTCCACCGGTTTGTGACAGTAGCAGTGGGGAATGGCTCCGCGAAACCATGAGGTTCCCTGCTTGCTGCATGACCTTTGAATGCATCAAACTACACATGCGCATGTGCGAAACTCCATGCCCCAGTGACCTTGTACATCACGTGTAGTTTTGTCCTTCGCAGCCCCAGTATCCATGCACTGTCATGCACTCGATGCACACCGAAGAAGGTCAAACCTGTCCCAACAACACCAGTGTCCACGCTGTGCAGTGGGGTGAGGGGGGGGGGTCGGAATCTCCGCGTGCCGCCCCGTTTCGTGCCGTGCCGTGCCGTGCCGCCATGGGGGGGGGGGGGGGGCAAAGAGGCCTTGTGCCACGGAATGCCTACTGCACGCTCTCCACCACATCTGCTGATTGGGTCGCCTCGAATGGTGGAAGATGGCGGGGACCACCGTTACTGCATGTGGTTTCCCGGATGATGACCGCCACCCTAACCCGCGGCGCCCAGAACCCAGCTGAGCCCAGGCAGAACCAGCCGCTGGTGGATCAGACAATGAAGTCCTTGTGCTGACCCTCTTCTTGGAACACTGCAATGGCGCACGGAAGCGCAGACATGGACTGCTCTTGCAACACAACCGAACAGTGGGCAATGAAGGCCGTGGTGTGGCAGGCGCAGTTGGAGCCCATTGCATGAAAAAAACCACATCGGCACATTTACAGGCCCTCTATCAGCAATTAAGACGGATTCTATGGCAATTTTCTCATTCACCCCCCAACCCTCTGCGCCCCTGTCCAGCGTTGCACCATCCTCCAGTTGGTGACGTCCGCTGCACTCAGGAATGTATGGGTTGGTCTTTGAGATGGACCGAAACGTGTTCGACCTCATCAAGCAGGACTCTGGCCACGCCTCCCTCGATCTCGACAGCCTCATGGTTGTGCTGTTCACCTGTGCCAGTGCGAACTGGGCCCTTTTGGGCGTCTCGGGGTATTTGCAACGGCAACAGCTGCAGCGGACTGCAGACCACATCGAGCACCTGGCGACCCACATCCTAACGGGGAAGCTGGATGCTGAACAATGCTCAAAGCCCGTGCTGGACGAGACCAAGGCGGAGCAATCTCTCAGGGAGATTGGCGTGGCTGTCGCTGGCTTTCACAAGTATGTCCCGTCGGCCGTCGTGCACATGATGCTTCAAGGCACCTGGTCTCCGCGGCCGTACGTGGAACCGATTGAGGCGACCGTGTTTTTCCTGGACATCTGCGACTTCACGACGCATACCGAGGACATGGACCCAGACACCCTCGTCATGCACCTCCAGGTAGCACTTGCCCCTGGGTCATGCCCTGTACACCTCCCGTTTCTGGTCTTTCCAACTGCGAGAGCAGGCAAAATGGGTGCGCAGGAAGTGCAAAGCCGTGCGAGGCGGGGGCAAAGTGGGAACGAGGTTGGAAGGGCCGCAAAACGTTGCATCTTCTGCCGGTAAAATAAGCCTCAAAATGCCTCCGGGTGTGGCACGTCTCACTGCATTTCCTGGTATCAGACTCAGCTTATCCTCACTATGTGTTATGTCTGCTACCGCATCACCTTGTGGGAGAATTTGTCTAGGCTGTACAGATAAATTTGCAATGCAAGTCATTTGCCCCCGATCCCCCTTGTCCGAGCTTCCAAAAGTTGCACTTCGCATGCTGGCAACCTGCGGAATACCGGAATCTCTTGAGCGGGACATTTTTGGCTGGTCATGCTGCTTGATGCTTGATATTTGATCCCTGATGAATATGGCTTTGATTCAAATCGACGGTCCGCATCCAGTCAATATTCCGCAATGAAAGAGGCCTTTGATTGTGATCCTACAAGTACTACTGGAATAATTTCTGTGCCCCCAATACACGATGCCCCTACAGGCAGTACAGCGTTACAGTCGGGTAGCTGGGGCGTTCGTTCACAGGAGGCAGTGTGTCCAGCTTGAAGAATATGTAGCAGTGTGTTGAGTCAGAAGAATATGAACAGCATCGCTAAATGGTGGACTCTATGCTCATTGGCAGAAGGCACAGGGATATGTGTGATAAACCCCCAGTTGTTCCATGATGCTCATCTGCCTCATCGGCATTTTCCCCTGGCCACACAAACAGAGGCCGACAAGCGTGGAAAACGAAAAATCAGCAATTTCCAGTGCAGGCTGGACGCACAGGATGTTTGGGAATGCAACAAATTGATTTGATCAGTATCATTAAAAGAAAAACTGCAAGCTTTCAGTGGTCTGAGCAGCAACCACCAGCGTCGACTCTCTCAACCCCTCAGAAGCCCCATCATTTGAACCGGTAGTGGATGATCTGAATTTCAGGGGGCACCTTGAGCGTAGTACGTGTACGGTATGTGCACAGTCTAACTATTGGGCCTTCTAGTCATACCAAGCACCTGCAGTTTGTGCCATTTGTAGAACAAAGTATTGATATATTTGCCCACTACCACTCAAATATGGTTGCAAATGTAGTGTGGCATGTTGGCATCTTCTACGCAATCCACAACCGACGCTCATTTTTGGTGTGGCCCCAAGATGGCGTGGTGCATGTCGCCGCAATCCACACTCTTATGGGAAGCGGCCCTGAGACAGCACCCTCCCCCCACCTTGGGAGAACCGCAGCCTTGTCAGTACTGCGGGAGGTGCGGTGGGAACTGTGACCAAAAACGAATCTTCTTCACGGCCATGGCCCCAGGGGGTGGTTCACTTAAATAGAGACTGAATGTGGTTGCGCACACTGCTCCGACGGCAAGACTGTGCGGGAACTGTCCTAAAATGTTTTCGTAATACTGTCCCCCTGCTCCATGCTTCCCAAGCACGCAGCGAGTCCTTGGGCTTCTCTTCAAGCACTGTCTTCTTGAAGAAGGTAGCCTGCAGAATATGTTTTGGCAAAAAGTTTTGCGCGGTGCAATTTTTGGATGATAGTGGGAAAAGGATACGTGTGATAGATTTTTCTCCCATGATTGTTGAAACTGTAATTGTGAAGCCACGCTGTTGGCACCCTCTAATCATCAGTGCACCTGGATAGCACGCTCCCCTGAGGTCACTGCTTCCTCATGTGGTTCCCATTCAAGGCGTACAGAGACAACTCTGCACAGGGCCGGACAAGCAAGCTGGACGATAGGACGCCACTGAGGGAGGATATTGGCAGGAACCAGATAGATGGTGGACCCCACGGCACCCCTGCACCTGCTGAAAAGTACAGAAGGAAAGGGCTGCAAATTAAAACACACACAAGCTTCCTGATCTCAGAGAGACGGGGATTATGCCTACTGCCCTCATACATCATGAATAACACACATCCATTGCACCAAACCCTGCGAGCCAGTTTGTCAGAAAATCCAAATCTTAGATGATCCCTAGCACAGGCATTTCGTGGACAAAAGTGTCACAGAAATGAGTTAGGGAGCCATCTAAAAGTCCACACTCAAAAAGATTGCGAATTGCGGCTTCTTCTCCCTGCCGTCTTGCGGCCACTCTTCAAGAAGGGGGTGCATTGGGTGCTACCCCTGCTGTATCAGGGTGATACAAGCAGAGAGCAGGTCCCTGAATCAGGGCCATTCTCAAAAAAAGTCTGAATTTTGTCTACAAATACCCCCCCCCCCCCTTGCAAGAACCGCGGTAAAGTTCGAAAATCACCTGGAAGAGAGGTTGTTAGATCAAGCGCAGGCGCGAGCGTCGTTACCCCTCCTTTTTGGGGTCGTTCGCGTAGCATACCCCAATGTATGATTTCTGACGTCTAGCCCCTTGTAAAATCATCATTTTAGGACCAAAAATGATCCCCCAATGATTTTTTGATTTTGGCCCGTACCCCACCGCACTTGGGTACCCCTTTTTGGGGGGGGCGTGGGGGGGGGCAAAACTTCTTTGCGTATTGTGGCCGCTGTGTGTGTATTTGGACCTGGGTCTTGAAGAACTTTTTTCTTGTATATGGACCCCCTAACCCATGGCGGGGTCCCGGGTCCCAACTCCGGGTGCCCCCAGTCGCCCCCCCCCCCCCCCCATATGGCCCTTTGCTCGTGAGGACTTGGCTGTTTTCACGCTGGATAGGCTGTTTAGTGGCACGTGAAAGTTTTTTGAAATTCGATTCCTAGGATGGGTTTGGGTGATCATTTGGTGACAACACGGGTACTTGAGCACCCATGGGGACCCACGTAGTGGCCGCTAGGCCTATATAGCCCGTGCCATGGGCCCTCCGAAAGCCTCCGAAAATTGCTGTTGCGTAGGTTGTTTAGTGGCCCTTGAAGATTTTTCATCTTTCGACTTTTTCCAGAACCCTTCTGCAGCCCCTTGGATGGGTTTGGGTGATCATTTGGTGACAATACGGGTACTTGAGCACCCATTTCGGACCCACATAGTGGCCACCGGGCCCATCTAGCCCGAGCCATGGGCCCCCCAAAAGCTTCAAAATTGCTGTTTGTAGGTGGTTCAATGGCATTTGGTCAGTGCACAAACTGTCCAAGCAGTTTTCCACCCTCTACAGGTCAAAAAGGGAAAATTTTGCAAAAAATATTTTGGATATTGTGATTACTCACAATGATGAAATATGCTATGTAAAGCATGTTTTAGACCCCCTTTGTGTGTTTTTCATCCTATTTGGGTTGGGGGGGTGGGGCTCCCAAGGGGGCTAGGGCACAACCTGCTTATGCAGTTTTCCAACCTCGGCAGCTCAAAAACAGTAATTTCCGAAACTGCTTTTTTTTTTTTTTTGATATTTTGACCATCCAAAATGATAAAATATCCTATGTAAAGCATGTTTTAGACCCTCTTTATGTGTTTTTCACCCTATCTGGGTGTGTGTGTGGGGGGGGGGGGCTCCCAAGGGGCCTAGGGCACAACCTGCTTATGCAGTTTTCCAACCTCGGCAGCTCAAAAATGGTCCTCCCTCTCCCCTCTTCGAGGTGCCTTGCCGAAGGCAATAGAATTTGACAGAAACCACACCTCCCGCGGTTTTGATAAGGGCGCGATTCGTGCCCTGGGGGGACCACATGAATCATCAACCAAATCACTGGTCAAATACAGTTTTGATTGAAATGCATGGGTGTGCCAGCTCCAGCTTTGCACTAGGGTCTTGCCATCCTGATGGTACTGGACGGAAAGAGGTGCTTCCCCCTTTTGGGGACGGCGCACCACCACACCTTCAGCTTCCTCCCCCGCCAACCTCCTGTCTGCAGGCTCCCACCATCATCCTGGTGGTGGGGCGTGATGTATTAGGCGGGGACCGTAAGGGGGACCCCAGGAGGAGGGGGTTCCCAGCCAAACCCCCTCCCCTCCCCCACCCCCCTTTCAGACCCCCCCCCCCCCGTCCCCCCCTTCTAATACATCCCTGGGGGGGGGATCCTTGCACTGCCCGCACATTGCGTGCGACGGTTAGGACTTGAACGTGACAGCCAATGGGCCTAATCTTTTCCTTCCCGCGCCCTGGGGCATCCGTCATTTGGTTATGGGGGGGGAGGGTCCTCCCATCTCATCTAGCTCTTTGGGGGGGGGGGGTTTCTGAAAGGGGGAGAGTGTAAGCCATGAGATGGGAGTGCCCCCTCCCCCCAAAAGCATGTGGCTGCCGGCCCTGCGGGTCGCCCCGGACCGTTTGCGCCCGCGCAGGAGCTGAATGAGCTGTGCTCCAGCATCATCATCGAGGAGCAGGGCACCGTGGACAAGTACATGGGGGACTGCATCATGGCGCTCTGGAACGCCCCGGAGCGGATCGCCGGCCACCCCATGTGCGCCGCGACCGCCGCCATCCGGTGCCAGTACGCCGTCGGGACCCTGCCCCTGTTCCGGGTGCGGATCGGCATCCAGACCGGCGAGGTCAGCGCGGGGAACGTGGGCAGCAAGCAGAAGCTGAACTACACGGTCCTGGGGGACGTGGTCAACACGGCGTCCCGCTTCGAGGGGCTCAACAAGGAGTACGGCACGACGATCATCGCGGGGGAGGCCACCATCGCCCGCCTGGACCCCGAGCGCTTCGCGTGGCGCCTGCTGGACACCGTCTGCGTCAAGGGGAAGCGGAAGCCGAAGCAGGTCGCGGCGGGGGGGCCGTGCCCGTGCGTCCGCCTGCGGCAGTCCACATGTGCCTCGGATTGTGTCTCGAGAGTACGTTAGCGCGCTGGGCAAAGTTTTCCCACGCTTTGGTGTGGCCCCTCGAGTTGGGGTTAAGGACCCCCACTCTTCAGTATGGCCCCTTGAGCGGTCCATCACGCACAAGAGGGGGATTCTTTGTTTTTGAGGTGGGTGGCCATGATGGGGCCTACAAAGGCAGGGTGCATGTGATTGTCCCATTTATTGTGTGAAAAACTGGGAAGTTATTTGATTGCCAACAGTCATACAATGTGCTTGTGGTAAGGGTTCCTGGGCTAGAGGAGGGAGTGATGTTTAGGGGGAAAGCATTGTCACAGATGGCGGGAACATTCGTTTGGACGCTGGGCGCGCCGGGCGCCCCGGGCAAACGTACCCTCCTTGGCTGTTGGGTAAGACTCCCTCCTCCTGTACTCCCCCCTCCAAAATCAGGGATCAAGTTCACACTGTAACCCCCCCAGCCCCCGGCGCGCTCGCTGAAAGTGGTGCAGAGCGCAGAAGGAGGCAAAACAAAGGACAAAAGGGAAAGAAACATTGTGGTCGGTAGCAGCCCCTGTCAGGAAAATGACCCTGCAGATGTACACACCGGCGCGCACAAGTCAGTGCTGGAGTCGCGAAATCCCCCCTTCCCCGCCGGAATGAGCAGTGGCGAGAGGCCAATAGGCGCCGCCAAAGGCAAACAATCAGATACCGAGGCCGTGTGCCAAACCCCCCCACCCCTGTACCGTGCTACAGACACTCATGAAGCAAACAGCGTTGAAAGCACACATCTGTGCTCCCCGGCGTTTCCACGGGCATCAACGTGTGCCTGCCCCTGCGTATCCCCATGTGTCGTCCAATCCTCCAAACTGCGTGTCCCGTGTGTATTCCTGGACGACAAAGTGCGTATCTCGTGTGTATTCCTGGACGACAAAGTGCGTATCTTGTGAACCGGGGAGTTGCACCGCCTCCGACATGCAGCAGCCACTGGCTGTGACAAAACATGGCAACAGCGATGGTTCAGGACAACATGTGGTTCACAGCATCGCTTGGCATGATACGCAGACCCTGCAATTGGAGCACTGAATGGAGACCTGATCTTCGGAACGAGTTGCGAGCCATGTGATGCTAGGGTCCTGTTTTGTGGAGCCGGGGGAGCAGTTCTAAACCACCGCGATCGGGCCACGTCAGGGACCAACCCTGGTTGATGGTTGGTCGAAGCAGCTGGCTGCCCTCAAATATGGGGCCGTGTTCGCGCCCAACGGAGGAGGGTGAGGGCTGGTAGTCTGTCACATGCGGAGTCACCCCACCCCACCCCTCCAGGAATGCATTGGAAGGGGGGTGGGGTGCCCCCCCCCCTCCAGGGCGCCCAGCCTACGCCCAGCCACTGTCCCCCTAACGGCAAGTGCCAGCCTCAACGGCATTTGTAGCCGACAGTAACCGCCCCCAACCGCTTCGGCAACCTCCTCCAACCGCCTGTCTAACCGCCTCTGGGGCCTTCGCTTCTAATGCATCCCTGGGCCTTGATCTGCGCCATCTGCAGGTGTACGAACTGATGGGCGACACGCGCTTGCTGAACGCGCCAGCCATGCATCAGCTCCGGATCCTCAAGGAGGCGTACGAGACCGCCAACGCCCTGTTCTGCCTGGGCCAGTTCACGGAGGCCCTGAACAACTGCCAGGCGTACGCAGGCTTCGACCCGCCGTCCCGGCGCTTGTGTGGCATGATCCGCGAATCCAAGGGCCCGCGGCTGCGGGCCCACATGGTCACGCCCGAGCCTGTGTTCTATGACCCCTATTTGTCTGGGGAGGACAGCTCTCTGCCTTAGGCTAGTGGAGGGGGGGGGGGGGGGCTGTGCGTGAATGAGAGGGAAGCCAAGGGGTAGTGCAGGGAGTGCCTGTGGGACCAGCCGGGGGCAGTTGAGCCGCCGGTTCCGGAACAGGAGCTGGCGGTTACAAACGAGGCTTTGTTTATGAGGAATTGATGCCAAAGGGGCTAGGGTCTGGGGGGGTGCCCCAGCCCGGGCGGCTGGGTCAAAGGTTTGGGGACCCCCCCCCCCCTTACAATTATGGCCTGGGTGCGTGGGTCTGCAGTCTAGGACCCGACCCCCCCGCTTTACTTATACTTGTGGCTTGGGTGGGTGGTCGCAACGCAATTTTCGAAAAAAATTTCACCGTCCAGTCTCTACATGGTCCCTGAGCAGTGGTGCATCAGTCACAGTCGGTGACCCAAGGGTTGGAGCAGTGGTCTTGCAGGTGGATTACGCTGGGTCAATGCCTGCTGGCACCATACCATATCATCCGCATTGGAATGGTCAACGTGATGGAAAAATGGTGTTTCCATGCACAAACAAGAAGACAAATGCTCACCCTGGGAGAGTGCCTCAACCCCCACCCCTGAAATGTTTACAAAAGAAGGGGGTGGTTCTGGGTGGGTGCCTTAGTGTTGGGTGGGTGGGTGCCTCAAAACCCCTCTGACCCCCCCCCCCCCCATAAATGAAGTCTGTTACAAGCTGTTGGGGCTGCGCCGGGGGGCTTGGATACATATGCCACTGACGACGTACGTTGTCATACTTTGTCATGTGTTCTGAGTGTCACCCCTCAACAACCACAGCCGGTGGGTCAAAAGTTTGGGACCCCCCCCCCCTACAATTATGGCTTGGGCGGGTGGGTCTGCAGTCTAGGACCCCCCCCCCCCTACTTATACTTGTGGCTTGGGTGGGTGGTCGCAACGCAATTTTCGAAAAAAATTTTCACTGTTCAGTCTCCACATGGTCCCTGAGCAGTGGTGCATCGGTCACAGTCGGTGACCCAATGGACAGCAATCCCAAGAGGCATGGAGTCCAGGGCTGTCCTTGAAGCCGAACATTGGAAGGAGGAGGGTCACCCCCCCTCCGCCCCCTTCCCCCCCTCTCTCGGTTGTCCGAAACTGGCCTGGAGCCCCCTGAGAGCAGGGGTGCTGGTTGGTTGGCTGGTTTGTGGTTGGCACATACCATTAGCATGGGGCTGGCCCTTGTGCGTACCACCGTGGGTCTGTGCTTATGTTCTGGGGCAATGGTGTCTGGTTTTGTGTTTAGGGCCAGGAAAAGGGACTCCTTGGCTTCCCAATTCTTCTGCGTTTCTCCAAGACTGGCGTTTGGCAGGGCCTGTTTCACGAGGAATCCCCCATGCCAGCTGCGGCTCACAAACATCTGCTCTATCACACCCCGGAGGTGACTTCAGGTGACTCTGGCTCCATCAGCCGTAGTTTCGCCCACGGCCGAAGTGAACCAGCCTCTGCCGCATACATGAATGGTTCCCCCACAGTCACAAGAGATGGGGTGCGAGCACCTCTGGCCCGTCCAGTAGTATGAAAGGCATAGGGCATTGGCTTCAATCCAGGACGTTTGTTTATTTCCTACGGACTTGTTGTCTGTGGCTTGCATGGGGCTTTGGTATGGGACCATCCCCTACATGACTGCCACATCACCTGCGCACATGTTGTGGTATTTGGGTACGTGGGGTCTAATGTTGTGAGGCAAGAGGCTTGACATCTCTGGGGACGCTTGGAAGTGTTGGCAGGGAAATCACTCCGAAGAACGCAACCAATATTGGTAGCAATGTTCAAGGGCCCTGCAGTCACCCTGAGTTGCCCTGAGTCGCCCTGAGTCGCCCTGAGTCACTTTGAGTCACTTTGAGTCACTTTGAGTCACTTTGAGTCACCCTGAGGCACCCTGAGTCATCTTGGGTCAGCCTGGGCCAGTCTGAGTCACCCTGCGTCAGTTCCTGTGACCCTCATGGGACCCCCTTGGCACAACCGTGAGAGCTCTTTGAACACCCGCTTCGCCAGACGTCTGTTTGATGTTTCAAAGAATTCCCTGTGGACCGTGTGGCCATTGCCACAACAATTGCCACGGGCTGCGTCCTCCCGCAAATGGCCTCCACACCCCAGCAGCCTCCTCACAATCTCCTCCCAATTTTGTTGCCAGCCATTACAGTTCCTGCAGCCAGTGGCGCTGTCCCTGCCATTGTCTGTGGTCTGGCAAGGGACACTGCGGATGTGGATGCAGTACGGGTGTCGGCATCGGGGCTGGTGCTTGACTAGTGCAGGTCGGCCCTCACCTTATGGCCCCACTGCTGACGCATCGATTCGAAGCCGGACCATCGGGTTCTGCCTGTGGTGCGGCCTGCAGCATCTTCCCTGATCCTCCACACGGAGGTCACCAATCCGAACTATCGTGTCGTTTCACCCCATGTCACTCCGGGCCCATGCCGGCCCCGCCCCCCCCCCCCTGGGGGGGGGGGACTGAATGTGTGGCCAGGGGATTCCGTATCACCACGTTGTACCCATCGGCGGGGCGCAGCATTTCCAGGCAAGGTTCGGAGGCTGCCCCCTGTTGGGGGAGGGGGGGGGGGCATGGAGGGGGGAGCTACGGTGTTGTGCTTGGGAGCGGAATGTCTGCCCAGTGCTCACGGCTGCGGCTTTCTGCCCCTGTGGCTTCCCCTCGCGCAGCGCTGAAGGGCCCTGTGTTCCCTTTCCCACATCGGTGGTGAGCACCCTCCTAACTGCACTGTCCTGGGAAAGACTTGGTGTGGAGCATTGCCGGCCCTGGAATGGGAGGGAGGCCAGGGGTAAGCAGCAGCAATTGTGAGCAGAGGGACAAGCAATGTAGACACCTCCGAAAGGCACAACTGAACTATGCAATCAGTCCATAGCCACAGCAGTGGGTATGTTGATGACCATTGGCCATACAGATGTTTTGCCAGTGCCCCCTCCCGCCCCACCCCCTGCCCTAACCTGATCCCAGGCAGCACACAAACATGTACACTAGGTCAGTTCCCTGCATTCACGCGCAAAAAAAAATGTCTCCCCAACAACATAAATGGATGAATTTGGTTCTTTTGGCCCTTGTTGAGCATGATGTAGGCCGGGCTGGGTCAAAGGTTTGGGGACCCCCCCCCCCCCTACAATTATGGCCTGGGTGCGTGGGTCTGCAGTCTAGGACCCCCCCCCCCCCCGCTTTACTTATACTTGTGGCTTGGGTGGGTGGTCGCAAAGCAATCCAAAAAAAATTTCACCGTCCAGTCTCTACATGGTCCCTGAGCAGTGGTGCATCGGTCACAGTCGGTGACCCAAGGGTTGGCAACACGATGGCTGTGCCCTGAGTCACCCTGAGTTACTTTGAGTCGCCCTGAGGTACCATGGGCCATCTTGGGTCAGCCTGGGTCAGTCTGAGTCACCCTGCGTCAGTTCCTGTGAACCTCATGGGACCCCCTTGGCACAACCGTGAGAGCTCTTTCAACACCCGCTTGGCCAAAGGTCTGTTTGATGTGGTCAACATGATGGCTGTGCCAGGCATCTGGTGCCCTTTTAGTTGTCACCACTCAGCGACAGTTTCCTGCAGGCTCCACCCAGGTCCCACCTGGGTGTGAGGCAGTCCTGGAGATAGAGTGTATCCCAAAACTTGTAAGTATTGTATCCCACTGTATCCCAGGCTTTGGAAGTGTGTGTCCAATGTGTATCCCAACTTTTTCTTCATTTATAGTCCTAGGCGCTCAGTTCCCCAGTCCTTCGTTCCCTTGCGGCTCTTCCCCAGACATGATGAAGCAATTATCTTTGAAGCCGCATCTTACAGCTCCCTCTGCAAAGGATGATGACTCCTCTTCTAGCTCAGGCTCCCCAGCCCCATTTTTCATGGTTTGCATGTATCACATGTGTATCCCAGGGTTCTAGAGTGTGTATCCTGTGTGTATCCCAAAAACAAAAAGTGTGTATCCCGTGCTAGTGTGGATACACTCTATCTCCAGGTCTGGTGTGAGGGTGAGGGGGCGTGCCCGCCGTGTGACAAACAGCCGTCTTGTGGCACCACTTCATCCAAACTACGTACAAACAACATCATGGCCCTGGTATAGCTCCAGCCCCTCCCCGCCTGTCAGCTGAACCAGCACCTCACCAATACGCACACTGTCCTTGGCCATTTGCTTTTCTGTTCCGGGAACCAGGATTGTGGTCGCTGCGGCTACGCAGATGTGACGGTCCACACCCAAGTCTTGCCCCCTGTGGTGTCTTTCTTGAGGACACACCTCACCTGTGTGAAACCGCACGTCCCAAGATGGAGGCTGTACATGGTTCTGGACCCAATGTCCATGTGCCCTCGTGGCTGTGGACCCTCTGAGTGGCTGCTGCACACGCCCAGCGCCGGAACGCAAAAAAACAATACAAATTTGCTTGTCTTTTCTGGGGACATCGGCCAGTCTTGAGTTTGGCCCCGTGCTGGGTCATGCCAAAGCCACGGTCCGGAATGGTCGTATTTGCTGGTCTGCATGAGGGTTGTTGCATGAAACAGCCCCGAGTTCCCTGTGGACGTGTGTACAACCATCAGGGTGTGCCATCAAGGCCATGGCACCTATGTTCGAGTACTGCTGAGGCAAACTGAGATCATTTGCAAAACCTCAGTTTGGCAATTTCCCCCTGAAACTCAAACCAGGACGTGCACCACGAAGTACCAACCGGCATGCTTAATTCCTGTTGCAGGCAAAGGCTTCATTGAAATGTCCCAGCAAGGTGAAGACGTGGGCTCGTCATTGAGGATGCCGCCCGCGCAGTGCGCGTGGGGGGCACGCGTCACTGGGGTGTGTGCACCCATGACCCCTGGTGCACGTGCGCACCGCAAGCCACCGTGTCCAATGGTTTCCAAGTCCTGGAGCTTTGTCCTACAGCATGGCCCAGAACCTAGAATCCTTGAATTCTGCAGGAGGCGCGGTGAGCGCAGTGCACGGGGCACTCTTCATACCGAATGGCATGCCTGCAGACCCAGTGGCTGTGCCTCCTATTTTCTGCATGCGACCCTCAATGCATGATCCAATTTACAGGAGCTGAACACTGAGCCTGCCCTAACCCTCGCAGGCCTGCGTCCAATGAGATCGGACATGCCGTCGTCCGCCGGGGGGTCGCGGTCGGACGCTGCATGCACGGCGCCTGCGAACCCGCGCAGACCCCACATGGGAAGCTACCCGCCTGCAGGGGATGACAGTTTTTCGGTCACCGTGACTTCGGCATCGTCGGGATGGTCGGGGGAGCCCAGCGAGGGGTCCGGGTTAAGCACAGATGTGAGCGACAGGCGGCACCAGAGGAGCACGAGAAGTGCGCCCCGAGGGACCAACAATGCCTGTTGGCGGCTCGGCTGCCTTGCCGACACTGTGGCCGCGGCTCCGCCGTGTTTGCTGGACAGAGAGGCTGTCGGTCCGATGCTGGAGGGTGACGACCATCGTCGGATGATGGCTAACCCTCGCCAGCCTGCTGTCGCATTCATTGCTTCAATCTGGACACCTTTCAAGACATGGGCATAACTACCACCATAATTAAGCATTGATAAAATAGTTGTACCATTCCACAAGCCATTCCACAAGCAAGCCTGCCAGGCATAGCGCTTGCAGAGTGCATATGCAGAGGTCGGGTATTGTACGTGGAGGCACATAAGCACATATGTTTACCCCGTGTGGCTCAACTCTTATGGTCTGTACTGGCCCCCTGATCTGGGAGAATCTCAAGAGCTTCTCCGGATGCAAGAGTCGCCAGATTCACAAATAGAAGTTATGAGTTGGGAGACGGTTGCGAGTGTCGTAATTTTGGAAATATAACCCGCCCCCTCCCCCCCTTCTGAATGGACTGCGGAACATTGCTGCACATGCATTGCAGAATGTGCATGTGGGTGGTGCGCTTATGCCCTGTTGGTGCCCACCACAGAAAAAATGTTTTGGAACCAGTTTTTGAAAGCAATGCTCCATCTGATGGTGATTTGAACTGGCACCATCTCTGGCCCTGCACAGTCTGCAGAAGAGGCACAGGTGGGGCAGAGGCAGTCGCACCAGTGTGGTGCGTGGGTAGTACTTCCGTTGATTCAGACAACGGGTAGGGGACCAGGCGTTCTCTTTTTCTCAGTTCCCCACCCCCTCTGTCCTTGGCTACGAGAGGCTGCGCTGTTCGGCGGCTGAATTTGTCGGTCTGGCTTGGAGGGAGATGTTCTAAGATGCCATTATCGCTGCTGTGTTCGGGACCACCTGCGGCAGCACGTATCATCTCTTTGCTGTGCGATTTGCCACTAGACTGAATGTCTGGCAGGGAGCTTGGTGTTGGTTAGGAGTTGGCCATATCATATACCACTCAGCAACTCGTGCTCCCACCCACAACTCGGTAGGAACCAGCAGCCACCAGTCCAGGACCCAGCGTCATCTGATGTCGTGGACGCTGATGGCAGCTCCATGTACAACATACTCTGCACGCCCATTGGTTGATCCGGAACCCCTTCGTGCTGTGAGACCCAGTCAACACCGATTTTCGAGAGCACATCCAATTTTTCACAGCAATGAATCAGGCTGGTATCGAAGCATGGCAAGAGGTGGACGACTAGGGGGCAGAATGCTCAAACTGGTGGATTGATTCATGTTCCAGATCATATTCCAGATACCTGATGTAATGTCTTGTGTCATGTCTGTATTGGCCGGGCAGCCGCGCACAAATATTTGACAACACACATTGCATTTGGATCAGAGTTGACTCCACTGGGAGAAGACAGCGGTTCAGCACGTCATCAGCAATGACGATGTTGATGCCCGCAGCAACGGCACGGGCTGTCAGCATGTTTGCTTATTAAAGATGATTGGCACCTGCACCCAGCACTTTGGGACACAGCATGATCCATGAAAGGCCCTAAATATTTGAGGAGCATAGCGTCACCTGTGTCCCTCCCTCAGCAACTGTGAAACGGAGGCAATGTGTGGCTGACTTTTGGGTTTTGAATTGCAGATGTTTAGTTCAGGGGGGATACTGGGCGGTGCATGTGGTGCAGATGTGGTGCAGTATTAAATGGGGCACCCCCCAGAGCAGTCTGTGCGCCGTGCAACCATTGGGCTGTCTGGCCTGACCAAGCACCTGTAGTCCAGCCTTTAGCCACTTTTGATTGCATTTGCAGTGGGCACTTGTTTGCATGTTTGCATGCATTTGGCATATGGTAGGGGACTGTGAGAAATAACTGTGCAGCGCCGGGCTTGTTGGGGTGGGCTTGCTGGGCTGGACTGGTTTTGAAGGCGTTTGGAAGGGAGTGGTCTGGGGGATGTCAAGGGAGGTGGGGAGTATAATCTAAAGGTAGTGCAGTGCAAAGCCCCCCTTCCCAGAGTGTGACGCAACAATTTGGGCAGTGCACCAAATTTTCTGCCCTTTTTCAAACACTATGTTGGGGGTGCAAAACCAGAAATTTGAACACACGCCGAAAGCTATCGATTTAGCGTGATACACGCCGATTTTGGCGTGCATTACTTTTGGATGGGGTGTTGGATATGAATCCGGGGTCCGAAGGGCCTATTAATCCTCTGAAAGGGGATTCCTAGTTGGGAATGTTGCCTACGGTAGCAAGATTGCGCAAGAGGCCAAAAAACCTCCGACAATTAGCATAGCCGGGCTGAAAATCACGTCGAAGAGAGGTTGTTAGATCAAGCGCAGGCGCGGGCGTCGTATACCCCGCTTTTTTGGGGTCATTCGCGTAGCATACCCCAAGGCATGATATTGGATGTCCAACCGTTTGTAAAATCATTATTTTGCCCAATAAGAGCATCACCCAATGGATTTTTTGATTCTGAGGCCTCTAGCCCCTAAAACTGGATATCACTTTTTTGAGGGGGGGGTGGGTGGGGGCGTGTGGGGAGGTGGGGGGGGGTCAAAAGTTTTTGCTCAAAAGCCTCCAAGCAGTGGGGTCGCACATCGCTAGCACACAACGGCTGGTCGAATGGTAACGCAGCCGACGTAAAGTTTTCGGTCGGCGGTTCGAATCCTGGTCGGCTGACTTTTGGCGGCGGCGGCGGCGGCAGCGTTCACCCTGACGGGGTTCGAACCGCCGACCAAAGAGGCTCCGGTCGGCTGCACTACCATTCGGCCACTGCTTGGTCTGAGCCAAAGGGTCTCCCCACTGCGTGGGGCCGCATTTGCCACTGACAAAGAACCAATGTTTTGCCAAAAACATATGTTTTGCTTTCCGGTTCAGGACTGTTTGTATTTATTTGTGTGTTTCTGTCTGACTGACTGCTGGCCTGGCTCAGGGACTGATTGGCTGACTGTCAACCTCTCTTCGAGGTGCACTGCCAAAGGCAATAGAATTTTGAAGAGATGAAATATACACCGTTGGCATTGAACAGCAGCCCCCACAGCTAAAGCTCCATGTGATGAACGCCTTTGCACATGTTCCAACAGCCATTTGTGGGATCATCGAAGCAGTGGACGGCTCTTAACCTTGATTGCGAGGGGTTACTTCGAGTACTGTGAAGTGAGCAGGCTACGCCAGCTCATCTTGATCCGAGCCAAAAAAAAGAAGAGATAAAATATGCATTGTTGGCACTGAATAGTAGCCCTCAGGTTATGTGATGAACACTTTTGCACATGTTCCAATGGCGAATGAAGCTTTGTATGGAGTGATTGCCCCATTGTGACCGGATGGAGACAAAGGGTAGAGGGACGGGGGAATTCTCAACTCGAGAACGGAGAGAAAAGAGGTAGACAAGCAGTCTTCTCATTAGAACCGTTTGTGTATTTAGTGCCTATGTGTTCGGCACCTGGTGTCTATCTGAGTCGCAAAAGTATGGGTGTTGTCTTAGACACGCATCATAATGTGACACCGTGAGGACTAAAATTTGGGATCGGAGACTGCACGTGTGTTGGTCTTTCTCCAAAAAAAAAATCACCTACACGGCAGAAGCCAGGCTATGATGTGCTTTTCGTTTTGCATTCTTCACCAAGTGTTGGAGAAGATAACGTAGAGAAAGCGATTCACCGCGGGCTGCGGTCTCTCTGGATCAAACTCGGCACCCCCCCCCCCCCCGTGACAACACAGACCAGTTGGTGGGCCTGCTGACGACATTGCAATCACTACTTGTGGCTTGTGTCTGGAACACTCTAATGAGGTTCTTGTTGTATTAGCGCTACTACATGATGTGCTGTGGGATGCCGAGAGAGTCTTTTTGGTCGTCGAGTAGGTTCTCAACAAGGTGCGCGGCACTGTGGGCTCTATATGCTTTACAAGCGAGTCATATCCATAGCTGGACTATGCCGCTATCCCAGTTGCAAGCAAGCGTGGCATGCACTGCTAGATTTCTAGCAGCAGCCCCCCGCTCACGCAGTATTCCGTGAACATGAAGGTGTGCTAGTTCTCCTTATCAACCGACCACATGTGTGCAACGAGGTCGAGGTTGCGGTATACACCGTGCCGCTCCTCCCACGTGGTGCCATTTTGCTTATCTGCCAGCATGTAGAGGTAGCTGATGCCGGTCCCGTCGTTGATGCCGTGCACAGAGGAGACGAAGGCCATGTGCGCAACGTTGGGGTTCTAAACCATGTCACGCACGGTCCGATGCACATTGCGCACGGTGGGCAGCAAGAGCAACATGGGGTAGGGCGAGGTGGGAGCACCCAAGATGGTGGTGTGGTTGTAGTTCAAGACCTGGTGCCAGTAGCTCCGCCAACGACCTTTGAACCCACTTACGAATACCTAGCAGGTTAGGAAACATGAACCGAATGTTGAGGTGTCCTGCTTACTTTGTCAAGTGTTTTTTTAAAAGCAGCAAGAAACAAAGTTGGATTGTACCGATGATCATTACTGGCATAAAAAACATAAAGTTGCTTTCGGATTGTACAATCCGGGAAGTTTAAGATAACAAACATGTGTAAAACTTGCTCTTTTGCTCTCAAAATGAATGCCAACTCATGTTATAGCTTGTCAGCATTGATGACAAACTGGTAGCTACATGTGGTTAAGGAATGGATGAAAACATCTCCCCGTGCAAATTTTTTGAAGCGAAATAAAGCACCAAAATGGTAAAAACATAACCTTGGAGTTAGCGCAGAAGCTCCGGAGAAGGCTACATAGCAAATTAGGAAAACAAATTTGGAGAGTGCAAGGAAGCGCCTCAAAAAACGTTTTGAAAGAAGCAAAGATTTGTCTTTTCGGGTGAAAAAAAACACAAACTTGTCTTTTAAGAGAAAAAACAGACAAAAGAAAAGAACAACACAGTTCCCAAAAAGAAATCGAAAAACAAAAAGATTGCTCAAGGTACAACGGGCTCCCTATAGCCACATGAACTTGCTAAGTGTTTCACCGAGTACTACATCCAACTTATTATAGCGCTGCTAAGGTGTAGCACTTGCTTTAGCGTGATCCACCTCTTTTCATGATCGAACTGTGTCTCACACACAACAACATTTGTGTTTTTATGTAAGCAAAGCTTTCGCACATTACCTACATAAAGTCCGCCACAACCTTTGCAGTGTTCTTTCATAGTTCAGATTAGAAAAAACTACAAGAAGGTCAAGGGGCATAGCAAATCTAGATTGCCCAACATTACGATTCGGTGACCTAACATTTGAAAGAATATACGCGCCTTGGATAAACACTACACTTGTTACGGAAAGGGTTGGTTTTGCTCCTCTATTAGGATGCTGTCTAAATGGAGCGAACCCATGGGTACAATGCCCATATGAATGTCTATCTTTGCCATACACATTGCACAAGAAAGGCAAGTTTGTGAATTAATCAGCTTGGCTTGCAGCAATAAAAAGGGTAGCGACCCTGGCATAAAGAGTGTGAAGAGCAACGACATGAGATCAGGTTTACGAAAGCTGGTCTCATTGCAACCCGAAATAGTTTCCTCCAAAATTTTGAAAATGATGACATAACCCATGTACATGTTACGAATGTGATGACTTCAGGTCATGTGACAGTACTTGGCCTTTCCAATAGACTCCGCCATGAACGGGCTTTGTCACGATTGTCATGACAAGCTTACGGATGGGGGAAAGGGTTGCATATCCCATGCCGTCTCGGGGGGTCTTCAATACCCAACACGGAGAGAAAATAAGCTTGCGCTATGTGACTGTTGGCATTAGGCACACCCACAACTACACAACGTGGAGCTGTCTCAAAGGTCCAAAACTCGCAATGTGCTCGGGGGGGGGGGGGGGGGGTTCGACAAATAGCTATGTGAATGTGGCCGCTCAAAGGGCCAAAAGAGTGGGGCAGAAAGGCTTCCCAAAACGGTGCGGTCTCAAGGACCTCCTTTGGCCATCCTCGTAGAAGAAGATTTGCGGATGGGTGCTTGGTTAAGCTGGACGGCCTATTCTTCTACCATGTGAAATGCTGCCTGTTTGTTTCACAATCCACGGCTTAAATGACGAGCAGTACTACATGCATGCAAAAGACGAAGATATCTAGAATTCACAACGCTTGAAGCATCACAAACATACCTAGAAACCAAAACTTCTGACGCATTGAGAACCAAAGCGAGAAAGATCCCAACTCTACACCGCATGCTTCCACCTTGCCTGCAGCGAATCTAGTATACACCTTTTTTTCGCAACAGCAAATCTGCCGATTGATGGAGAATGCACTCCATATGTGAAAATTTGAAATTCATACCTTGGTCTTTGGGATATATCAAATTTTGCAGCCGCCTTAATCTATGCCCATGCTGTGCGAAACAGACACAACAATGCGCTACTTTTTCGCAACAGCACGGGCAGAAAAACTTGTACGACATGGTCTACACCACCACCAAGATCCCTATAGTGTATTAGCGTCTTTGAAAAAAAAAACATCATGGACCTGCCGGCGCCGCCCTTAGTGCTTTGAATTGGCGAATAGCATCCCGTCCCTTGCCAGCGGTTTCAAACCAATCGACTCTTTTCCTTATCGTATCAGCAACGGGTAATCAAACGGGATGACTTGACTTATGCATATAAGCATCCTTCCGTATTTCTTTCTTTCTTTTTTTCAATTGTTGACTTATGGCAACGTACTAGCAACATGGCAAGCTCTGGTGACAAAAAAGGCCCACCGTGAGCGATAACACCACCAGTGGTGAATGAAGCATTTGCTTTTTCATCTTCATCACCGGTATTGAATGTTGCTCATCGCTCAGTGGTAAAAGTGCCAACTGTTTTTCGACCCAGTTTCTTCTATCTTAGTCTTTGATTCATGGCCTAGCCCAAAATTACTGAAGATCGACTGATGTTGGGACTGATCCGAGTGCTCTTTTTGGGACAAATCCCTTGTGGAGACCTTTGTTCCCAATTATCTCTATCCAGTGGCTCTTTTCGCTTTGTTAGCTTCACATGAAACTGGTCAACCACACTTTTCTCTACACCAACCAAATTTGCATGGATGCTTAGAGGTTTTTGTGTGCATCGGTCTAGCAGATTTACCTGCTCTTTTACATGACACAGACCAGTACCAACACTTCACACACAGCACCACCATCTACCACTCCATGACACAACAAACAGAAATCCACCGTGAAACACAACACACAACACAGTGCAGATTACACAACACACAACACATACACATACTACCACACAATCCCAATCCACCTTCAATTTTCTACCCAGCCTTTTTCTGTGTCTTTCATCTTCATTTCCCCCAATTTTTTTTGCGAATGGTGCGGCATCAAAAAAATGGTAAATGAGTTCTCTTTCGCAAAGCCCACTTTGACTGACACACACACCACCAACACTCCAGCGCCCACTAGGGTGTGTGACAGGCCCAATTTCTGCTTGCTGAGAGTAAGTGTGTCCATACTGCCACAATGTACATCTCATTTCATTGTCAATAGATGGTACCCCGCCTCCGCCCTCCTTGCAATCCCCCCCCCGGCCTAGTGTGCGACACTCTCCCGGGGGGGGGGGGGGGGGGGTCACCAAATGACGCCCCCCAAAAAAATCTAGTATAACCTAAACAAAGCCGTTTGCGGAGCGGGGGGGGGGGATGCAGTCGCCGGGATTGGCAAAAAATGCGATAGAACATGTGGTTTTGTTACAATGGTGTTTGCCCCTCGAAACCCCTATGTTTCGTCTCGTCTTGCACGATCAGGCGCTTAAAGCATAGACGGTTTGATGGAACAACTTAGTGCAGTACTTCAACTCAAGAATATCATGGACTGGGCTCAATACCGCTGGGGGCAAAAGCTGCAGCTGCTTGGTGAGGCCAGACCGCTAAATCTTCGCACTGCGCCAGGCGCATCCCCCATTGACCCAAACCGCCGGGCTCCCCCCGGGGGGGGGGGGGTACCCCAACATACATACCTCAAAATGATCCCCATGACACGCTGTTCATTTTGAATATACACAACAATTTTTTTCAATAAAATTTGCCCATCAACTCAGGCTCCCATGAGCGAAGGTCCGACCCGGAGGTCGGGTCGGGGTCAATATCCTTTTTTGTGTTTTTCATCCATTTTTGAATTCTCCACAAAATTCTGAGTATTTTGAGCATAGACACATAGGGTCAAACAAAAATAATTCCTCCTGCCGTCTGCCGAAAAAAAAATCTCCGGCGCCTCTGGCACCCACAAAACCCATTGTTCCTCACAACTAACTGACTACAAAACAATGCCACTAGAATGTTTCCTCTTGGACATTACACTAAAAGACCTGCCCGGAAAATGCGAAAAAATGCGGACCGCACTCCCCCCCCCCCTGCGTTTGGCGCCTAGTATTTCCTATGCTTTTTGGGCCAAGTGACCATCTCCCGTCATTAAGATCATACGTTGCATGCACCGGGTGCGCAGTGAACCACAAAGAGCCATACGCAGCCGCCAGCAACAAGTGACTCAGTGGCATTAAGCCATACGAGGCCACAATAAACCAGGGCAGCCACAAATGGGACCTGCAAACACCCCCCTGTAGATACACAAATGAGCCGCAGCACTCCTACAGAACATAGTTGCAAAGCGTAGTTGTTTTTGCGTGCTGTGTGGAACCATCGGACAAGGTACAGTTGAATAACAAAGCTGCAGTGGAACACAGGTATGCAGGTTTGTGACTCCTTCTTAAACAACCCAACTCCATGAACTCCATAGAGTCCCTTCAAAATCATGTGTTCCCTCAAGTGCTTTGAGAACGTCAGGGTACATCTCCATGTAGTCGGACTTTCTTACCGAGTCAAAAACTTGTTACTTGGTGAACCCAAGAACCGGGTGAATGGCCATTTTCACAAAGGCCTGTCAACTCAACGTCTCTGAACCCTCAGAAATTTTGGTATCGAAATTCTCATGTGAGAGCCAATCACAGCGCTCATTTTTGGGTCCTGGAACTCGATAAATGTTCATCCTCCGTTGGGCCAAGGAGGTTCACCATCGCCGGAGCTTTCCATTCTCTGGCGGTGGACCTTTCAGGAATGACTGAGTACTCTCACCCAACAACGTCAGTGGGATGCGTTGTGTTTGAGGGCATGCGGCCCTGTCCTTTTTGGTTGTCTGGGCTGCAACTGGAGGCGCATGAGGTGACTTTCACTCGAAGTTGACTGCATTGATCACATGTCTTTAATCAAAGGAAACCAGCACGCACCAAGATGCATATAGACGATGAGGCGAGTGATGGTGCAATGTGTGTTGTATGTCGGATGGAGAGCACATCGCTTTCTGATTGCAATACTTTCCAATCATTATTGCAGCAATGTTTTAATCACTCACATGTCAATTGCTAGCATAGGTAGAGTTGGTTGCAAGAAGTGTTGCTGTTGTTTTTGTTTTGGCACCCACACATGTGAACATGCATGAGTGACACACAGCAGATTAATTCACTAACTTGCTTTTCTGCTTGTGCAATGCTTGTGGCAAGGATAGATATTCATATCTCTCTGGGACATCCGTTAGGTGCCAACATGGAGCAAATTCGCACTTTTTCAGGGTTCTCTCAATTTTTCGTCCAAGGCACCAAAATTTCGTTCCATGGGGGGGGGGGGGGGGTATGTGTATACTTTTTGAAATCTGTGAGAAAAGGCCGTTTCAGAAATGTATGGGTAAAGGGGGGATAGGTAACCATATTTTTGAGTACCGAGGCCGAACTTTTCGGCGTTTCAGGGTTTTCGGGCCTCAGGCTGCTCCGCACACGCGTGCGGGACACCAACTCAAAGGTGTTCCCCTGGGTGCTCCGACATATTGTGGAGTTGGAGGAAAGTGAAAGGAGATAAGTGGATGCGTTTTGGCGTGCTGAATCCAAATATTGTGGTCTCATGTCCCAACTTGACAGTCTGTTTGAGAAATTCTGCCATCTTTGATTTCTTGCACTCTGGAGAGCCAGGCATCACCCAGGTGTCCAAGGTGGTTATTGGTCAAAGTCTTCAACGTATTGGGGTCTTGAGGGGACCCATGTTGCGCATGTCTTCTACACATCAAATGCAACAAATCCACCCACATGACTTGACCCTCATATGCCCATATGTTGGAGTAATGGGGGTAGGGGTGCGGTGCAGTCTGTCTGAAACCAGACCAGAACAGGCAAAAAAAACCCAGCCTGTCAACAGTAACGGCCAATTTTCGAAAAAAATATGATTCCGGAACCCCCCCCTAACCAATACATCTCCGAAAAGCCCTTTTCAAGGGTTTTCCGAATGTACCCCACATACCCCCCCCTTTGGGACACTCAGCGGGCACAAATGAGGCAACAACGGCACCAACCCCTGAAAACGCTCCGCGTTGGCACCAAATTACGCATCCCAGAGAGATATGGGCATGGGTCCAGCGCCCTTTTGGACTATGCCCTGGTGGTGTCTTTTGCCCTGAGCGGGAATTGTTGTGGTGCGGAAGCGACCCCTCGTCAGCCAGTCGCATGCATACACTTGCCATGGAAAATGATCCGACAGCCGTGGTTAGCTTCACACAAATGAATGAGAAATCAAGGTCATGCAGAATGCGATGGGTGCCCCTCCGCCACCCCTTCGCCCCCCTTCGCCTCCCCAGCCTCCCTTTGGCAAGTGCCGGTGTTTGGGGTGGCGCGGTGTGCCGCTCAAGCCGGCAACGGCAGATTCTCTGGACTGTTTCAATTGGGGTCTCTGGAATGAAAGAACCATCCTGACTGGGAATAGTGTGAGCATCCCCTTCCGCACTCAGTCTAGTGCAAGCAGTAAAGACGTGTATCGTAGTTCATTTCATGACTCAGTGACATGGGATAGAAATGTTGGGACCAAATCCCCATGCCTCTTCCACCGCCCGCTGCACTCCTTCCTGCAGGCGTGGTGCCTTGCGCAGACGGTCTTGCCGAGGGTTTTCAGCACGACAGGACAGCATCGGGTGGGCTGATGCAAAGGTCCAGCACCATGAGGCCCCAGTCGCCCCGAGCCAATGGTCTTGGCAGCGGTCGAACGGAAACCTCCTGCTGCGCGAGACTTGTACACAGATGCCCAGCTGCATTCGTCTCCATCACTGCTGCAGCATGGGCAGTATGACATGCAGGAGGCAGGCCGCGACGCGCTCTTTGAAATGCACGTGCAACATGCTCTGCACAGAGCTGGGGCTCCAGGTTCGCGGTGTCATATAGTGCCGCAATGCGACGAAGGCCCCCATTGCCTCCCGGCAGAAGGTGAGAGCACAACAAAGCATCGTTATGTGTTGGACCGGAAGATATGGAGGCAAACACGTATCAAGGTCGCATCAACCCTGAACCCTTCAAGTGCGGCGCATCATGGACTGGTCACCAAATGTGGGATTCTCTATACCATACTTGCCTGTCATCTTCGTGAACTGTTGCCGGAACAGCGCGCCGTGCAAGGAGTACTTTATGCAAAGCAGGATGCAGGCTGAGGCAGCAGCACTTGCCCAGCAGTGAAGTAAGCTGGGAATCGGTCGGAGGGCGACCATTTTGGAACTGGCCGTGCTCAGGCTTGGGGTCACGGCACCCACATGGATGCGAGTGCAGGGGACCGCGCCCTGCCCGCAGCCCATCCAGAGGCAGCAAGGTATGCGGAATTCTGTGGCACCCAAAATGCAGAGCCGTGTCGTGCCTCACAGGACTCTCTTCCAAAAGTTCAAAGGCCGGGCTTGGCGAACACTGAGATGCAGTCTGATTCCGGTGTCCCGTGCCAGTCCAAAACCTTCTGCGACCGCACCTCCAGCCCGACGGTCTCCAGATAGCTACGGAACACCGCACAGGACATGTTGGACCTGAGCAAAGGGGGAGGGAGGGAGGGTGGCTGGGTGGCTGGGTGGGTGCGTGATTGCGTGTATGGAGGGAGGGAGGGAGGGAGCGACAGAGAAAAGCAAGGAATGATAGTTAAACGTGGTCATTTTACAACTCTTGAGGAATCCCAGACCATCCGGCTGGGAGTACAACTTGGGTCATGCAGGTTTGCCAAAGGCAATCTTCATCATGAAAGGGCCTCAATTGGCATGTGGGGATAGAGGTCTGCTGTTGACCAAGCCACGCCATGGCTTGCGCTAAGCAGGACAGAGGGGGTAACCAGCCAGCGTTGTTGATGATGTTGCTCCCTAGCCAATAGCATAAATTGGCCAGAGAAACAGCCTTGGGATCGCTATGGGCCCAACGTAGTGCTCCTTGATCAATGTTCGTGGCCAACCCCACCCCATCCTACCAACAGCACAGGATGGAGGAGACATGCTACCGTACAAATCCTTGCGTTGGGTGTTTTGAATTAATAACAAGCAAATTTTTGCGACAGCATCCAAAATAGGCAAAAGATATTTCATTTTTGCAATTTTTTTTCGGAACCCATTTTTGCGCAGGGCATGACGTCAAAAATTAATTTATTTTTGCGTTTTTTTTGCATTTTGGGGATTGGGGTTGATTCATTTTGTTGCTACCGCAAGAGACCGTGCGTACCTTGGGCTCTGGGATTGCAGTCCATTCATACATAGGCATACAAATGTGGATCAGTTGGACTCTGGGATTGCAGTCCATAGCACAGATAAGCACCAACAAGCATGATTTAGGTCTACCAGTTTTTCAACAAACCAGTTCCAAAATCGTCCATAATAGTGCCCAGGGCACGTGAAATGCTGCCTTGTCAGTGCGACTAGATAGTAGTGCATCAAATGCTGAAAAAATGCCACAGAAACTCTGCGGGATCAGACAACAAGAAAGACCACAGCGCGGTACATGGCTGCAAAAGAGAAATGCCATTCTTGGAAATTCTTGCATCCTTGCAAAAAGGGGGCAGGGGCAAAAAGTATTCTATTTTTGCGATTTTTTTGGGGGGAACCCATTTTTGCGTACGGCATGACGCCAAAAATTAATTTATTTTTTGCGTTTTACTTTTTTTGCGGACAACAACACCTTGTGCCGGGAATTAAATATTTTCGCAAATCTTTAGGATTTGCACGGTGGCTGCCATCATTGCATTGTGAGGGCCTATGAGCAATCACATGTGGGAATTTCATAACTTGGTTTCATCCGTGAGATCCCACTGTCGAGCCCAAGACAGACCTGCCGAGGGCCATTACAGCAAGGGACATTCAGTTTACACATGGGGGTGGTGGTGTCAAGGTTCAGGGGAACAGGTCAGCGGTGTTGATGATGCTCTTGTTGCCCAGCCAAGAGCAACCCAAGCCACCGTATATGTCACCCAGGTTGATGGATGAGAGGGAGGGAAGGAGGGGGTGCTGCCAGGGAAAAATGAGTTGACGGAGCAAGGGGTGGGGGGCTGACAGAGTCATTGGGGACAGTCAGAAAAAAATGGAAGAGAGCAAAGGGCAAGGGAATTCGAAAAGGATGGATGGACTAACTGAGGAAGGGAGGGTCGGATGGGCGGGTGGAGTCAGGCCGGCTCCAACTTGACTACGGGTGGAAACACCCCCCCCCCCCCCCCCCGGGGGTATGCGCCCGCCAGCGCCAGACGACGGCTCCCCGCCAGACGACTGGAATTATGGGAATTATGGGGAATGATGGGGAATTATGGGGAATTATGGGGAATTATGGGGAATTATGGGGAATTATGGGGAATGATGGGGAATTATGGTGGAATTATGGGGAATTATGGGGAATTATGGGGAATTATGGTGGAATTATGGGGAATTATGGGGAATTATGGGGGAATTATGGGGAATTATGGGGAATTATGGTGGAATTATGGGGAATTATGGGGAACTATGGTGGAATTATGGGGAATTATGGGGAATTATGGGAATTTATGGGTGAATTATGGGGAATTATGGGGAATTTTGGGGAATTATGGGGAATTTTGGGGAATTATGGGGAATTATGGGGGAATTGTGGCTTGGTTTTGATTCCTGATGTGCCGCTGTTTGGGAGCATGGAATCACTGGCATGCACAGGCAACCCTGCTGCGAACCACTGTTTCAAAAAATCGTGCACAAATCTGGGCTTCTCCTTCTGAGCAGTGGTTTTTGCAGCAGGCCTCTGGACACCCTGTGACAGCAAGGGGGGCATGGGATCTTCCCGAAAGTGCTTCCTGCGGGTGGCCCTGTCGTCCTTTGTCTGTTGCATTACCTCAGAATGGAGCCGCTTCCCCCCCTCTCGTCTCTCGTTGTCCCTTCGCTCAGCCCTCTGCTCGCGTTGTCGTTGGCGAATCTCATATCTTGGAGCGAAATGGAATTGAGTAGCAAATGCACTGTGCAACAGACGCTCATCATGATCATCGCTAATTACGTAATCGATGACATTTTGCCTAGTGCTGCCATTTATCTTTGCATTGCAAGGGATGCATGTATTCCCTGGGGGCCTTGTATAGGTAGGCGAGTCGCACATAAAGAACATTGTTGTGAGGATGAAAGTCTGACATGTCTGTGGAAGCAAGGGGCCATACGACGACAAAAAACAACCATCAGCAACACAACAAATGACATCCCATAATTCCCCATAATTCCCCATAATTCCACCACAATTCCCCATAATTCCCCCATAATTCCCCATAGTTCCCCATAATTCCACCACCATTCCCCATAATTCCACCATAATTCCCCATAATTCCCCATAATCCCCCATAATTCCCCATAATTCCCCATAATTCCACCATAGTTCCCCATAATTCCCCATAATTCCACCACCATTCCCCATAATTCCCCATAATTCCACCACCATTCCCCATAATTCCACCACAATTCCCCATAATTCCCCATAATTCCACCATAATTCCACCATAATTCCCCATAATTCCCCATAATTCCCCATAAGTCCACCATAGTTCCCCATAATTCCCCATAATTCCACCACCATTCCCCATAATTCCCCATAATTCCCCCATAGTTCCCCATAATTCCCCATAATTCCACCATAATTCCCCATAATTCCCCATAATTCCCCATAATTCCACCATAATTCCCCATAATTCCCCATAATTCCACCATAATTCCCCATAATTCCACCATAATTCCCCATAATTCCCCATAATTCCACCACCATTCCCCATAATTCCACCATAATTCCCCATAATTCCCCATAATTCCACCATAATTCCCCATAATTCCACCATAATTCCCCATAATCCCCCATAATTCCCCATAATTCCCCATAAGTCCACCATAGTTCCCCATAATTCCCCATAATTCCACCACCATTCCCCATAATTCCCCATAATTCCACCACCATTCCCCATAATTCCCCATAATTCCACCATAATTCCACCATAATTCCCCATAAGCCCACCATAGTTCCCCATAATTCCACCACCATTCCCCATAATTCCCCATAATTCCACCACCATTCCCCATAATTCCCCATAATTCCCCATAATTCCCCATAATTCCACCATAATTCCCCATAATTCCACCATAATTCCCCATAATTCCACCCAAATTCCCCATAATTCCCCATAATTCCACCAATCCCAATCATCGTGCCAGCAGCTGTTCGACAAGCCCACTATAGCCTTTAGGAATTATGGGAAATCTCCCCGCCACCGCCAGACGAACTTTCCCCGCCAGCGCCGCCAGCGATTTGGCGGGCGCATACCCCTGCCCCCTCCCCCCCCCCATAAGACGGTACCCAATCCCTAAGGATCTGAGATGGGATTCGCGCCCCGTAATCAAGCATTATTCATGCCCCCTGCTTTTGGCAGATTTCTGTCGAAATATAACCCCCCCCCCGTGGAACACCGTTGTTGTTATGTACCACCAGGGAGCTGCCTTTCAAACCAAGCTGAAAGGTGCATCAACCTGGGCAAGCTCTTTGGAATGTGGGCTTCTGTTGCACATATTGGAGTGATTCTTGGAGGCAGCACTTTGCTGCCTGCAAGGGACGGGCAAGTCAGCAATTGAAGGCATGAGGGATAGAGCTTTTGGAGGAAGTGGGTGTGCATTGGAAGGGGCCCTCAAATGGTCTGGTTGCAGGGTCTGCATTGGGCTCTGGCCGCGCCTGCCCCACGGCTGTCATCGCCTTCTGTCCATCCTGCCGTCGTACGGTGCTTCCATGGTACAAATTGTGATCTCATGTTCAACCCTCGTCCCTGCTTCCGCTTGCTGTACTGGCGCTCTGGGCTCTACAGGATTATGCGTGCACCCTGGTCAGGGGGCAGTGCCTCCCCGTGCTGCAGATGTTGCTGGCCCCATTCAATTGCACGAGGTTGGGCTCACGGGGAAGGTTTGCCAGGCGCACGCCTGGGGCCGCGCCCGGCGCATGCCCGGCGCGCTACCTTTGTATCAAGTATCCTATCTCTAGCCCCAAGTTTATCCTCCCCTAGGGAAGTCCCCCAAGCACGAGGGCCGCCGCCAGCCAATGTGTGACCCCGAGGGGTGTTCGACAGTTTGGGGGGCTGTAGGGGGGGGTGACCCCCACCCCCCTCCGTTGACCCAAACCCAGCACCTTTTTCGTCAGGCCCCGTCCAAGCGCGCAAACCGACAAAGCTAACAAGACGCACTGTGACCGGTCATAGCTCATGATTGTTTTGCTGCACTGCAGCACTTTCAGAGCAGTACTGAATGTTGCCTTGAATTCGCCCAAAGGCTATCAAATGTCTCTTAGGCTGCCTTGGGTCAGCTCTCTCTCCCCCCATGAGGAACCCGGTTATCATCGGAGCAGTGCTCTTAGTAACCGTGCATGCATAACGGGTTATGCCGGTATCCACTGGCCGTCAAATAGTGTCCCTTCCCCTTGTCACAAACCACAGACCGCTTCAAAACGGGGGACCTTAACAAAAAGGAAATCACGTCCCTTAACGACCGCCCTGGCTAACGCTCAAACAGGCTCCCATCAGCCAAGGTCCGACCTGGAGGCCGGGTCAGGGTCAAGATCCTTTTTTGTGCTTTTCAGCCATTTTTGAATTCTCCACGAAAATTCTGAGTATCTTGAGTACAAACACATAGGGTCGAACAAAAAAGTTCCCCCTGCCGTATGCCTAAAACAAAATCTCCGGCGCCGACAAAGCAGATTGTTCCGTACGACAATTTTGGGGTCCGTAGAGGGGGGGGGGGTCCCCACCCCCTTTGGGGTCGGGTCCCGACCAGGATTGGCCCCCGTGCCCCCAAGTAGACCGCACTAGACCGCAAACCTTCCATGCACAGCACGTTGCATAAGCCAAAATAGACAGATTTAACAACACAAAATGTCACTCCCACCACTTCCACCCACCACCCTTGCCATCATCATAAACTGGGTGCAAAGGATGGGCCAGATTCTTAGACACGGCGAGAAAGTACGCCAGATTATTTGGTGAGGGGGGGCAAAAACAGGCACAGGTGGGGAATGGTCAAAAAAAGATGCCCGGCGCGTGCCCGCTAATACTCCCCCTTGGGCAGGGCTTTGGGTTGAAAACCCTAGTGTGTAGAGGATTGGTTTAAAGCTAGAAACATACAACATTCAACATTCAGGGGGTGAAGCGCGATCCTTCAGTGCTGCATGACACCGTTGAAGCCGTGGAGGGGGAGCCCGGCGCATTGGAAGGGGGGATAACCCCCAGGCATGTATTAGAAGGGGGGGGTTGGGTTGGGTTGGGTTGGGTCAAGGCCTCGCCTGGTCGCCTACCCACGGTCCGCGCCGCCTTCCCTGCGGGACCCGACTGGGCGGCCGTACCCGGGTGTCCGGTCACAAGGCCTACCGGACTGTTGACCGCCCCCAGACCCCGCGGTGGCGCTCGCGGGCGGGAGATGCCGCCGTGCCTGTGTGTATGTGCCCTTGTGTGTCTGAGGGGGGGGGGGGGGCTGTGGCACACCTGCTTGCTCCATTGTTGTCCGGCGTTGGCGCACATGGCGCGGGGAAGTGTGTGCCTGGTGCTCCAGGCCCCGGCAGGGAGGCTGGAGAGCCTGACGCTGAGCCCGCCGGGGGAGATGTGGGCCTGGGCTCGCAACCTCCACGTCACAAGGACATGCTACCCAACCACTCCACGACTGCCTATTGGCACGGGAAGGCGGTGGTACGTGGCACGACTGGGGTCAGACCCGCACTCCTTGACTGCCTTAGGCACAGGTGGTGCTGCCTCGCGGGCTGGGTCCGGCTCCCACGGCCGAGGGCGTACCCTGGGCAGATGGAGGGGCACCAAGGCGCAGAGTGTGCTTCCCTGCCCTGGGTGCCACCAGTGCTGGCTGCACTGGCTGCGGCGCTACAGCCCGCGTAGACGAGGGGGCCCAGAGGGCACCACACCCGAATGGCCTCTCCGTTGAGGAAGGGGGGGGGGGGGGCAGGGGTCGGCTGGTGGCTGTCTGGCCTCCAGGGGTCACCCACAACTGCACTGGAGTGCACGGGGCTGTGCTGGCCTAGGCGTCTGTGATGAAGTTGGTGGGGCACGTGCACACCTGGAGGTTCCCTAGGCAGGCCGCTCAAGGGATACCCACAGCGGTCAAGCTGTGAGCCCTTCACAGCCTCCACTTTTTAGGCCCTGAGGGCGCCGACTCCGTGCACCCCTCCCGTCGGGGGCGCAGGCTGGGGGGGGGGGGGTAGGGTGGTGGATGGGTCTACCTGTTCACTTGCGTGGGAGAGGAGGACCACCTGCTGGGTTACCATGCGGGTCCCAGATCCCAACATACTTGTCGCTCGGCGTCCGCTCCCTGAGGGACCTGGATCACCATGTGACGGCCTGCAGTGAGGGTGTGAGGGCATGCGGGGGGGGGGGGGGTGCTGGGCCTGCTTTCGGTCCGGCCCCATTTCTGTTGGGGGGGGTGGGGGCAGCAAAAGGTCTGCTCCCCTCTTTCCTGGTCCCCACGAGGAACCAGCCCACGGCCTGCACCCTCGCTTTGTGGTGGCTGAAATTTGGGCCGACAGAGAGAAGGGGGGGGGAGGGGGGTTTGGCTGGGAGCCCGCTCCTCCCAGGGTCCCCTCTATGGTCCCCGCCGAAGGCAGGCCAAAAGTTTTTAAGCTTAAATCCTCTTGGCGCCGAAGGCACCAAAGCAAAATTCTGGCTGTCAGCCTCAAACATTGGAAGGGGAGGAGGGGGGGGGGCTCCAGGGAGGTTACCCCCCCCTCCTCCTACGGTGTACAGCCGTTCCAAAACATCACTGGCACCCCCCCGCCCCCCCTTCTCCAGCGCGCCCAGCCTATGCCCAGCCACCGCCAGCTTCAATGGCATTTATGACCGACAGTAACCGCCCCCAACCGCTTTGGCCTCCTCCAACCGCCTGCCTAACCGCCTCTGGGGCTGCCTCTGAGGGTCCTTCCCTTCTGATGCATCCCTGGGAGGGGGTCAGGCACAGGTGCAGGGAGGACACCTCCAGTGTGGGTTGTTGTTGATGTGCGAGCTGTACTTGTACTCAGGCTGGCTGCCTAAATTGGAATGGTGGATGAAACCTGTCCCACTCGGGGCCAGAACGCGGGCGAACTCCTGGACAACGAAATGAGCAGACAGGGACTGTGCAGGCCATAAGGCAGTCAAGCGCCCACACCGCTGCACTAATAGCTCAACCACGTGCGCATGCCACCCCTTTGGGTGCCACCGCATCAGGGCTGTCAATCATTCGATAGAGTGTCAATGTGATCGTTCGCACCGGAGGCTCGGAGCAGTACACGCGGGGGCAATGGGGAGGTCGGTGCCCCACTGCAGGACAGGGCTGTCCCAATGGAACAAAAAAAGGGTTCGTAACACCAACAGAAACGAACGTTCACGGGACCCTCTCTGCTTCATGGCCAAGACATGGGGAAGACACAACACCACAGAAACAGTTGGTTGGCGGTTGGCGGCGGTTGGCGGTTGGTGGCAGTTGGCGGTTGGCAATCGGCCATTGGGGGTTGGCGGCGGTTGGCGGTTGGTGGCCCTTGGGGGCTGTCCTTGAGGGCTGTCCTTAACGAACAAAAAATTGGCATTCTTAAGGACAGCGCTGCTGCAGGAAAATCCGCACCCCAACGCGTACCATGGCCGCAACATACAACACCCCCCAAGCAGACATCGGTGCCCAAATGTGTGCCAACACCACTACATACAACGCCTCGTGGAGGCATGCACACACATGGAAGTGCGGGCACTCGTGTGCACAGGCACAAATAAACACACGACCACACACCACGGATGCATGTGCGCGCGCGCGCACGACATACGCGATCTACGCAGAGCATACAATACAACACACACCAGATCAGAAGCACGCGCGCCAGCACGCAGGCACGCACCTGCACATACGACCACAATACTTTGGGATGGAAGTGCACCATGGCATCCCAACTGTAAATGAAAGTGACCGCCGCGGAAGGGACCATTGGGAGATTCTTGCCATCGTTGACGAAGAACTGCAGCCGCGGGTCGTCGGCGAACCGCTTCTTGCACCGGGCAATGGCAAAGGTGTCCAGGTCCACCCCGATCAAGCGCCGCACCAGCGGCCGCAGCCGCGCGGTGTTGCGGCCGGCGCCGGGGGCCACCTCCAGCGTGAAGTCGAAGTTGGCGTCGCGGATGCGGGGCCATATGAAGGCCTTCCACTCGCGGCCCATGTCTCGTTCGGACCCGCGGAAGTAGGCCCGGAACAGGCCCGTGCGGTTGAGGAACTGCACGTTTTGGTCCCCGGAGGCGTTCTCCGGCAGCCCGAAGGGGTCTTTGCCCTGGGGCTGGGGGCATTGTGCGGGGCCATGCAGCAGGCAGCACACCAGGAGCAGTAGCAGAAGCATGCGGCGGCAGTGGTCACCGGGGACACCGGGGGGCCTTCGTGTGCATTGGCCTGCTCAGGTCGCAGCGACCTTCATCGTGCCCACTGCTCTCAGCAGCTGGCGACTGCAGAATGTTGGCAAAGAACAGAGACAAGCGGGGGGAGGCCGCGAGGTGCATAGCGATGCATGGATGGCGCATGGGTCGCGCACAGTTGCACGGAGGGTGTGTCTGCCCCTGCACACAACCTGCACGCGGGCAGAAGGCACAATGCTAACCAAAAAGCCAATGGCCCCAAAATTTTGTTCCCTCAAATCCATGAATCTGAGCCATACAATGCCCAGCCAGACTAATCCCCCCAAGCCTGACGCTGGAGATTACTACTGCAGCCGCCCGTACCGGCGGGTCAAATACTATTCCCTCCTGTGTCAGTTCGGAACAAGGCATGTCCCCGGCAAACACATTCAATACCTTTGTGTATCCATGGCCAATACCCCTAACCAACCGTCATGGCAACAGACTGACAATTGATGACATGCTTTCAGGCGCACAATTTTGGCACACCACACATGCACATGGGCGGGCAGGCACCACCCCTGTGGCAGTGTGAGTAGCGGGTGGGGCGGCACCGTGCTTTTTCACACCTGCTGGCTCTACCTCCTGTGGTTGTGTCGGTTCAGCCAGATTTTTGTGTCAGTACTTGCAGCGCGCACCCAACTGTTTGAGTTGGTTATCCCGGGAACAGCTGGACTAGACCCACTAAAATGTCTCACAACTTCACGCTTTCAATTGTGCTCTTTCGACTCGAGCCAGTTGCCCTCAGTTGCCCTGCGCCTGCCCGTGCGCCGCGTGCACGCCACATCAAGTGCACCCCAATATGCACCGGGCGGTCTGCACAAGGTTTTTGAATCATACAATCAATGGGACCTCTGTCTAATCAGATTCCAGTATCCACCGCCCTCCCTTGTAACCCGCCTCGCCCTTGCGCAGGCATGGCAGGGAACACAACGGCCAGGCCAGACAGGGATTCCTTAAGGGGTCAAGGCAAACGACCGCAAACAAACTCAAAGTGACAGTGCGTCTGCAGCAAGGTGGAAGAGTCTACACCAAGAATGTGGTCAAGAATGGTGAGACTAGAATTGGGACCAAACCAATTACAAAAACCAGAATCCAAATGGGAGGTGCACCTTGGACAAGGTGTAGCTTGGCCATCAGAACAGTGGAAGTCCCCTTCGGCTTCACACCAAGAAACACTGCTCAATCAAAATACCACGGAACACAATGCCCCCCCCCCCCCCCCCCACCTTCTCTGAGGCTGGCTTGGGTCAGCGCGATTCAATGGCCTTCGATAGCCTGCGTGCGAACTCAAGGCAACATTCAGTACTGGTTTGGAAGTGCTGCAGTGCAGCAGAACATTGATGAGCGGTGACCGATCGCCTGTGACACAGGGGCGTTTGGTAGCTAAGTATTCGTTGCTTCATGGCCCCCTACCCTCTCTGTCCTTTTGGACGGAATGGAGTAAACAGGGAGTGGCACTTTTCGTGGCACAGCCCCACGCACTACCTCCTCGCACCACCGCGGAAGTATGGCAGGCTTTCCACAAGTGACCCCCTGCCAGCGTCCCACAAGGATTTTGTGCATCGGACCCTCTGGGAACGCCTCCAGCTAGGAGACCGACAAAAGGAATGGAAGCCAGCGGAAGTCATTTGTCCTCTTGATGGACGTAGGGAAAACATCCGGCACCGCTTTGTTTCACTGCTCCCTTCTCAACAGTGCTTTCGCGAAAATTAACTCCAGTTCCAGAGACTGGTGGTGATCCTGGACTTGAAGTATGTGTACCAAGGAATTGCGGAGTAGCCCGCTGTGTGGTGAGGGCATGGCTGGCGAGCCCTGCCCAGAACTTTGCTTACCGACTGGGGGCATGAAGTAACGGATATTTAGCAACCGAATGCCCCCATGTCACAGGCGGCCGGCCACTGCTCATGAGTGTTCTGCTGCACTGCAGCACCTCCAAACCAGTACTGAATGTTGCCTTGAGTTCACTCGCAGGCTATCTAATGTTTCTTAGGCTGCCTTGGGTCAGCTCATCCCCGTCCCACAGAACCCGGTTACACAGGGAAGGCTTTCCCCTGCCTCCACCACAGGGCGCCTGCCCTGGTGTTGGAGCAACCAGCATCAACGGTGCAGACGCTAGTTCGAGTCCCACCAAGGCACTCCTCCTCCGGCAGGCGGAGGAGGAGTATGGCGAAGACATGCGCCCACCCCATCACTGCACGCTGCCTAACCTGGGGCGCACTGCTGCACCAGCGCCATGAGGCAACGGATACTGGGCTCGCATACGCCCCCGTGTCACAGGCGCATGATCATCACCACACTCAGTTCAATGTTTTGCCTTGCTGCACTGCAGCGCAAACCAGTTCAGTGCCGAATGTTGCCTTGCATTCGCCACTCCAGGTGGCTATCGACCACCAGCAGCTGCACCAGGGGGGGGGGGGGGTTCATTTTGGGACTGCCGAACTTCATTGTTGCTACCCACAATGAGTGGAGATGCCCTTGTTCATTCTTGTAGACCCTAGAAAATGTCCAACGGACATGTGGCCGGGAAAAAAGGATGCTCAAAAGGTGTGTTTTGATACTAGTTTCACAACTTCCTATTTAATGCGATTTTAACGGTAACATTGTTTTTTTTTCATTTTTTGAATCAGCTGCAACGTTGGTTACCTTGGCCACGGTAGTCACTTGGGTCTAACTCCAAAGGATTGAAGGAGCGACAAGAAAATATGACCGATGATTGTCATCGGCAGCCAAGGTGCACAAATGTGTGTTACATCATTGAATAATTCCTATCTCAATTTTGTTTTGTCTTATGATAAACATGCCTCTGTTCTATCAAATATCAATAAAATGACATCATGTAGTGGATGGAATTTTTTTTGTATGATTTGGTGTGATTGTGGAGGATGTGATGATCATGGGATCACTTGGAAAACAAATCCAGCAGATGAGGCACAAGGACAAGATACTCGAAAGCCCTTAAGCCACCCAAAATCCTGTTGCTTGCATTGGTGAAGTGCCCAAATGGGAATGGGATTGCTGCAGTGTGAGTTCTAATTAAAGCCCCGATTCCGGTGGAGAGTAAAACATGGTACCTTTTTCAAAGATTGCAACCTCTTATCTTTTTTGAACAAATGTGAGAGGGTTTATAAAATCTCCTCCGGAACATGTGAAATCGCAAACACCCGCTTGTGAATGAGGTGTGCCTTTGTATCTTTGGGTCTGGGTTGTGCTGCTAGCAGATTGTTCGTGCAATTGTTGCGAAGAACGCGTGTGAGCTCTGCAACCAACTCTTTTATCATTTTTTTGTGATACTCCAATCTACCTATTTTTTTGTGATACTCCAATGTACCTGGGGCATCTTTGGGGTAAGGCTCTGGAGACCTTAACCCCAACTCGATGGGCCACACCGAAGCGTGGGAGTCCGTAACCCCAACTAGAGGGGGCACACTGAAGCGTGGGAGCAACCCCGACTAGAGGGGCCTCACC
Source organism: Eutreptiella sp. 'Long Island Sound 2002' (assembly GCA_964036045.1). NCBI lineage: Eukaryota > Euglenozoa > Euglenophyceae > Eutreptiales > Eutreptiaceae > Eutreptiella > Eutreptiella sp. 'Long Island Sound 2002'. The sequence goes on from OZ038385.1 coordinate 40,139,474, forward strand.
GAAGCGTGGGAGCAGCCCCAACTCGAGGGGCCACACCGAAGCGTGGGAGCCCTTAACCCCAACTTGAGGGTCCACGCCAAAGCGTGGGAGCCCTTAACCCCAACTTGAGTGGCCACGCCGAAGCGTGGGAGTCCTTAACCCGAACTCGTGGGGCCACACCGAAGTGTGGGAGTCCTTAACCCCGGGGGGATGTTTGCCCGGCGAGCTACCTTTGTATTGAGTATCCACACTCTAGCCCCAAGTTTATCCTCACCTCGGGAAGTCCCCCAAGTAGACTACACCGGACTGCAAACCTTCCCTACAAAGCACGTTGCATCAACCGAAATATGAGAATTCAATAACATGCGGTTTCCTCAATAGCACCGGAAGCTTGAGTCAAAGACAAAGGACAGTTAAAACCCCCGTAGACACTGAAACCACTGAAGCATAGGTCAGAACAGCCTTGGGTTCCCTAAAAGTTACTTCCTTAACACTTGTTCCCGGAAGTGCACGGCGCATATACTTCGGCTTCCTTTGTCACTGAAGAGTGGCTGCCTTACCCCTGCCGTCTCGGGGTCCCATGTGTGGGCGGAATGGCGACATCACCCCTGCAGTCCCCACACGGGGACAAAATCAGAATTGGCTACCTAACCCCTCCTTCTCGGGGGTCCCCAATAGAATGGGACAAAATCAGAAGTGGCCGCATCACTCCTGCCTTCTTGGGGGCCCAAAAATGGGCGGATTGGCAACATAACTCGTGCCTTCTCAAGGGTCCCCAATAGAAGGGGACCAAATCAGAAGTGGCTACATCACCCCTGCAACTTCTTTGGTGAGGGAGTCCTTTGAAGCCCTTGTAAATACTGTCCCTTGGTGGAGGTTGCTGGGGCAAGAGTTGCGGCAGGGTGTGGAGGCCCCCTTGGGCGAGCTCACATGCAAACACTGCAGGCTGACAGGCTGAAGAAGACAAATTAAAAGCCTGCCAACAAGGGAACCTTGCAGAAGACATGGCACAACCTTAAAAAAACAAAACGGCACACGTGCATGTCGTGAAGGTTTCTGGGTTCCCAACTGGACACACTCGCCTCTAAATTAGCTGAAATGGTCTTACAAAACAACCCTAGTCTACCTACTGCGCACGCACCGCGTTTGATACTCGCCCCTTGAGATGTGATTGCAGTAGAAAATCGTTGAAACTTGCCAGCGCTCGTTTCATAGTTGTGTAACCCGTCACCCTCACCACAGGCACAGTGCATCAAGGCTCGTACAAAGCTCTTAAGAGGCAAGGAACAGGGGTCAATTGCGTGTACTAAACTGGTGTGTATTGCATTTGATTGTTTCCCTTCCGGCTCAACCGGTTCAACAGTTTTGATGAGTACAGTATGAGCTCTCAGGCAACAGCAATAAACACGGGTTTAAACAGTGGTCCACCAGGAAACCCTGTGCGACGCTGCGTAAAGTACCTCAAGACGCAGGGCGCAGGTCCCAGTCAGACCGTCTACAGCATCAACCATTGCTGGGGCATGGGTGGTGCTCCAGCAATAGACGGGTGTGCTTCGACCCCATTCCGAAACCAGAGCGCCACAGGCATCATTTCAATTATTTTGCGTTCAGTAAACACAGTCCGCCAGCCGCGAAGGTGAGTTCTCAGCAGGGGCATGTTCCATTTTGGCGCCAGGCCAGGACCATACAGTATCTTGAAGACAGGCCTAGGCCTACCACTCCCAAAGAGAGGGCACGCTGGCTTCTCCTTACGATACTACAGAGTAGGCGGCCTGGTGCCGGCCACGCCTTTGAGGTGCCGGCAAAAACTAGGAAGAAGCGAAGACCATTGATCAAACAGGGGTAAAACCATCGAAACTCAGCAACCGAAAAACATGTTCCGAAACCAGAGGGCCACAGGCAGCACTGGGACGAGCAAGACATGGACTGATGGCCACCACCTGCAGCAACCCCCAGCGACCTCAGCACGCAGGCCTGAGACCGCAAAGGGCAGGCGGTTGGGATGTGCCATGAGCAGTGCAACTTCGTTCCCAGATGCGCATCATCTGTGCCAAACCTCTGTCTGCTTTTGACGGTGTGTCCAATGGTCAGGCAGAGCCAAGCAATGCAGCAAAGTGCAAGCTCGACAGAGTGACCGGAGTACATATATGCATGCTGCTGTCGCCATTCAAGAGATGGGACGAGCCTCCCTTCAACTCTGTGACCTCTAGTGGGAGAGGGTGGCAAGCGACTGGCGAACCGGCCAGTGACGGGCAGCGACCGGCCAAGTGGCGTGCTTGTGGCGCCGACTTGTGCAGCTGAGCCGCCGCCAAGGCCATGAGATTCCTCGCGACCGCGATTCGCCCGTGTGCCTTCTGAAGTGGACCCTGGCTCCAAGAAAGGGCCCCTCCAAAATCGCAGACCACCCGCGGAAAATCACAGATGCCGGCGTCCGCCTCAAGACAGCCCAGCGGCAAAGGTGTGCCATGGTCCCCATTACTCAGAGAAGAGGCAGTTATCCAAACACCGGAAATGTGGAAGACCGCAGGGGTCATAGCCCTTGCACTCCTCGGTGCAGTCCCTTGCCACGGATCCGGGAACCGGCTGCAGCAAACATTGATCAAGGCATCTGAAGTGGGCTCGAGGGTCGCCTTCCAGCGGTTTGCATCCGTCCGCGCACTTCTGGGCCGGGCTCTTGGGCTCAGGAGGGAATAGACAATTGTCGATGCAGCGGAAGTGCTGCTGAGGGCCCAGGCCCTCGCACTGCTTCTGGCAATCTGGAGCCTCTGCCGGCGGCGGCGAAAACAGGCAACTATCCACGCAACGGAACCATTGCTGGCTGCCTTCGGCAATGCCGGAGCAATCCTTGTGGCAGACGTCGGGCTCATTCTCCTGGGGCTCGAACGGAAACAAACACTGATCAAGGCATTTGAAGTGTAGCTGCGACCCGGGAACATGGCTGTTGCACTCGGCGCACTTTTCGCTCTCAGCGGTGATGGGAAGGAGGCAGTTGTCGATGCAGCGGAACCAGCTCAGCTGGTTCTCTTCGTACGACTTGCAGATACCCGAACATTTGTCGAAAGTGTCCGTGGTTGCCGGTCGGAGGAGGCAATGGTCCAAACATCGAAAATGTTGCCGTGGATCATTATGTAGTGCTTTGCATTCTTCTTCACAGCTGCTGTGAACGGGATCAGGAACGTCGCATTTCGGGGCTGGCGGGAACAGGCAGTTGTCGACGCATCGAAAGTGCTGCAGAGAAAATTGAGATCCCGCAGGAACACAATCGGTGTAACAGCTGGCGCTCACCAAATGTCCAGCAAATGCTAGGAACAGGCCACAGATGGCAAGAAGCATCGCCTTCAAAGCTGCCAGAGAAATGCGAATCAGGGGCCCTGATCCCCCCTCCCCATCCCCGCTGCACAGGCACCTTCGTGCCCCTGTCCCCGACCCCCAACCTGCACCACGGAAACACCCAATGTTGACAAAATAGGCTGGGAGCAACAAATGAGAGCAGAAGTTGAACTATGGGCAATAATTCCGATATTGGGTGCTGAACATTGGGGGGGAAGTGTCACACGAGTGTTGACAAGTGTCACGCGAGTGTACTCGCATGACACTCAAGAAATTTTTTTTTGTTTTTGAGTGTCAGCATGAGTGTACTCCCAGAAAGAGCCCCTAAGGGCAAAGGTGGAGATACTGTGTGTGCTATGAAGGAGGTACACTCTCCCTCCACCTCTCCTTCTTCCTCTGGGGTGCCTCACCTGTTTTACTGTCGTCCGGTGGACGACAAGGGGGGACCATGTCACGCCGACGACTGTGATGGGCGTGATAGTTGTTGTCTTCAACTCAAGCAACAGCAACAGACCAAAGATGGGAAGAAAATTACCTATCAGGACCATTTCAGGTGTACCATCACCTGCGGGTATTGCGCAAGGAGACGGCACTATGAGGATGAGTGCCACATCAAGAAGCGTGAGAGCGACAGAGGAACTGGCGGAACTCCTGCAAGCAGGGGAAATCCTTACCAATAGACGCAATCATCATTCAAACTGCAACAGTTCTTGTGTTCGAGAGGATATGCTATGGACAATCTAGATGAAGCACAACGTATTCATCCGTCATAAAACTGCATCCATATCTACAATCAAACTGCAACTATCGTGCTTGTTCACCTGATGACTTATATATCGGCATGTGCTGCCTTCATGCTACATACTGTGTGTCTTACCTCCCACTGCTACCGTGATCAAGCACTCCTTCGGCTCTCAGTTGCTGTGGTAGTCCTATGGTGTGTTCTGCCGTGTGTCTGTGTGTTCCATTGCTGTTGCTGTCTCATGGTGCTGTGGTCAGTGCATATGGCTGTAGTGCGTAGTTGGTGCGAGGGGGCCGGAGGCCCAGCCTCTGGTTTTATATTTCTGCTTGGACGCTTCGTTCCTGTGTATTGTGGTGCAAAAGCAGGGTTTTGCGGCAAGTACCCCAGCGGCAGCGCAGCCGGCTGCCGCACTGAAGACGGGGGTTCGAATCCCCCTCAGTAGGCGAGCTGAGGGGGAATACGAGGAGGAGATGCGGTTCCGGAGCCGCAAGGTGGCACCGGTGGTGGAGCGCGCTGCTGCAGGTGTGTGGTGGCGGATGCCTTTTTGTTGCACTCTCAGGTATAACTGACACTGATCTGGGACATAACTCAGTGTGAAAACTATGAGGACGAGACACGCCACCCGTCGCACCGGCGGTACCGGTGGTGGAGCGGGATGCTGAAGGGGGCGGTGGCGGAGGCCTCACCAACGGGCCCCTGGACGGACAGACGAACCGGGGTTCGAACCCCCGACCACGACGAGCGCCAGCCATGGCGCATACCACTAGACCATCCATGTCTCTTACCCTAAATGACGCGAATTTCGCAAATACCGTATACGAAAACTCTCTCAGGGGCGGGGATCGTGCCATTCATCGTGCCAAGTAGGGGCAGCATAGTACTGAGGTGCAGGGGGCCTATGCGCTAGTCTAATGGAAACAGGTGTTTACGGCGTTTCCGCCTGGGGACTGACACGTCTGTACTCGCAGAGGAGTCAGAATCACTGCCCATAGAGATAGTTTCGTCATCGGAGTCAAATCTCAGTGGGGCAACACTCGTATCTGAGCCCGTAGGCGTGGAAAAACCCTCAGGAAGGGACCTGTCACAAGGGGTATGCAACAGCTGCAGGTCCAGTGCAGTGAGTAGCTGTGTGGCTGGGCTGGTGCTCAAGGGGATCACTCCGGGAGAGTGTGCAGGAGATGGTCGGGGGTCCCTTGTAGGCAGAACAGGCGTGGCAGGTGTAACCGGTATGTGATCAGGAGCAAAGGTGTCAAAAATTACAGGTGGTGGGGATGGCTCTGTGTCCTCTGTGTCCGATTCAGACTCAGAATCGGAATCCGAGACCACAATGTGATTGCGGTCCTGTCTGCTGGGCTCAGTGGAGCATCTCACAGCGATACGCTGTGGTGGCACAGAGCGCCTGATATGGCGTGCCATGGGTACGCTGGACTGCATGAGTAGTGGGCTGGACAATCGGCCCGTCTCAGCAAGTGCGTCCGCCTCCTCGTTACCTACAATCCCGACATGTGACGGAACTTTGATCCACTGTATCTCTCGATCCGATTTGTCAAGCTCTGCGAGGAGCTGTTTCCAAAGTTCTACGTTGCTGAGCGGGCCATTGGAGCCCACCCAATTATTTAGTTCCCACTTCTTGGCTTTCCCAGTTGCCCCCAGAAAAACAAGAGAGGAGTCAGTGCAGATGGCGATTTTCCCTGACGGGAAAAGCTTGATAGCCTGGATTGCTGCGTAGAGTTCGGCGGTATTGTTAGTCTGTCGCAGACCTGGGGGGAGATGGGCACCTATGGCATGCAGGCCCGGGGCATAAATGCCATATCCTCCAACATAGCCAATTTTGGCCACCTTTTCAGAAGAACCATCAGTGTAGATAATGTGAAACCCCTGGTCCTCGAGTTCACATATGAGGGCTTCAAGTTTGGCAGAGTCTCGCATAGCTCTGTCAAGTTTGTTTTGTTGTCTTCGTTGTGCTTTCGAAATAGGGGGGGTGGGTGGGGCGGGGTTCAGATTGGGGTGAACCAGTTTCCCTTCATTCAAGAGTGAAGAGAGAGACTTTGCAAAAAGCGAAATATCATTGACCGGGATGGGCGGGTGAGGGAGTTTAGTCCAGGCAGTGAGTGAAGAAATCCACAGGTGCATAAACTGATGCCATGTAGGGACTTTAGTACGAGCAATGCAGCGGCATTCCCAGTTAACCATGATGGCTAGCCAGGCCATGATCCCTGCTGGCACCTCGAAAGTGGTGTCTAAGTACGAGGACATGAGGTCCTGTACACTGGAAACTGTCACACCGTCAATGGACAGTGGGAGGAAGCATTTAGAAATGGTATTAAATGCGACAGGTAAAAACCTGCAAGTTGACAATGCGTGATCTATTGTTTCCACCGCACCATCAAGAGGGCAGTGCAACACTGTTGGCATCCATTTAGACAGCCGTGCTCCAACCGGCAATTTCTTCCACGGCGCTTTCCGCACAAAGTCTTTCAGATTTAGAGGTATCCTAGAAATGCAGAATTTGACCCACACTTCCGGGGGTTGTCTGTTTTTGATGTGTATGGGGTATGACATGCGTGCTCCCACCCCTGATTTGGTCCAGAGGTTCCAGAAATCAAGGTTTAGGAGATTCGGGTCACCGTCGTGACTCTGTGGCTTGGGCACATTGTAGATGGATCTCCAGGAAGGGGCGATAAGCGCTTGTGAGGTGTCATCCTCCAAGAACCCCCCCCAGGTAAGCACTCCATCTCTGATTAATCGGGGGCAAAAATAGGATTGTTGATGCTCATTTCGAAAAAGGATTGAATGCCAGAGCGGGAGGTCATATGGCATGACCTCAGGTGTAGGTACCATATGTGGCTGTCGGATCAGAGACAACGCCCTGGCACAGCCACCCAAAAAGGGCATGGTTTGCCAAACGACATTCGAACCCATTTGAAAATAGGGCAGGAAACGCATTGACGGGACCAGCCCAATCTTGTCTGCCCACCTTGTCTGCCCACCTGGTGAAATGATTGCTAACTACAGATGAAAAGGCTTCAGGATGTTGCAGAAAATGCACGTATGAGGAGGCGTGCTGCCAGAGCAAGAAGGATCTTGGAGTGGGGAGGCAGCATCCTCCTTCGACTTTTGGAAGAGACAAAATATCCACTGTCAGACTCCAGGAGTTGAGTCTGAGAGCGATGTGGTAGACAGTGCGTAACGAGGAGATGACCTGTTCTGTTGGATAGACTACCCTAGCGGGGAATACCAGCAGGGGTAGGATCCATTGCTGGAGAAGTGCAACCCGTTCATCCAGGGAGAGATCCCACTTTTGCATGGCGTAGGCTCTGCCAATGGCCTTTTGCAAGGCTGGTCCTTACCATTTTGCTAAAACCACAAGCAAACACGCAAACACGAGGCAAAACACGCACGTCTCCTGTGGCACATCTCGTCAGTGTGCCGCCTCCTCGTGGGCAGTCACAAAAGCCCGGTATGGGCAATAGAAGTCGCAAATAGCGTCATTGGGCGGGACGGGTGGGCTGCTGGCAACAAGCAAAAATGCTCTACAAGTACAGAGGCTCACTGCACACACGCATGCGCACACACACACCACCCGACGAGCAAAACCAAAGCTCAGGCACGGCTGAGCTAAGATTTTGCTAAAACCACAAGCAAACACGCAAACACGAGGCAAAACACGCACGTCTCCTGTGGCACATCTCGTCAGTGTGCCGCCTCCTCGTGGGTCTCGTTCATGCCAAACTGCCGCATAAGCCCCCCCCCCCCCCCCCCGGCGCAGGTCTGAGACCCAGCGGCTCCCATGCGCAACGCACGCCACACCCTCGAAGTATACGGCCGTCCCAAACATAAATCGCCAAAGGCGCCCCGCACACACCGGCGCCACCCGCCAGGCTTCAGGCGTCCGCAGACCAAGCCCAAGAGAGCGTGGACGACCCCTGCCGCCGCCAATGAGGAAGCGGTAAATGTACAGCGACCGTCAGGCACTGCCGCCCTGTCGCAGAGCTGCCCGGTCAGCCCAGGGCAGCACCCCTGAGATCCGCAGCAGATCTCAAAATGGCGGGCCAGCGCCCAACCCAGCTCCAACCCTAAGAAAGCATGGACCCCGGACCCACAACAAAGTGGCAGCGGTGCAGGCCAAAGGACCAACGCCCGGTATATAACCACAAAATCAGCCCGCGACACCCACGCAGGGCAGGGCCGCCTCTACAGACAATCGCCCGGAGGGCTCCCGCCTGCGCACACTGGACCTGCCAAAACGCAGATAGAATACGAGCCACACACAACAACCAGAACATTGGCTCAGCCATGGAAGCCAAAAACGCCCACAAATGCGCGAGCAATGCCCGGGCGCAAAGCAGCCCGGCCATCCCAGGGTGGCACTCAGAGACCTGACACAGAACGCAAAGCAAAGGGTGAGCGCACACTCCCATCCCAGCCCCTCGGAGACCGGCTGACCACCCAAAAAACAGACTACACCAACGGCCTGAAGTGGCCAGCTATTCTCACCACCAAGGGATAAGACCCCTGCACCCATAGATACGGGACGGGGGTACGACGACCCCCGTTCCAGTCCGTCAGCGACACCACCACCCTCTGACCTCCCCTCGACCCCGTCACCACATCCCACATCCCCCCGCAAGTGTGCCTGCCCCCTGGCTTCACCCCGGGGTCCCCAACCGCGGTGGTGCGCCGCGTCGCCTGCCCCCGAACCCGCTTGGCGATGTCCATGGCCGCGGCACCCAGGAAGTCGTCCCTCTCACCGGGATCTTCTGGCACGCCATACGCGACGTACAGCCGCACCCCATTCCGGAGGAGCACCCGGTGACAGGCCCTGCGGCCCACCAAGGCTCCCAACTTCTCCCGCAGCGCGGCGCGGCGCCGCGCCGCGCGCCGCTGAGCGGCCTCCTCCGAGCGCTTGCGCGAGCGGCTCTTGCCCCGCCTCCGCTTGCCGCTGCGCGCATGGCGGTTACGGCGGCGCCGGGTCATGATCACATGCACCAAGATAAACGAGTGCTACAAGCAGGCGACGGCACTACACGACATCAAGTCATTGCACCCACTGACTCCTCCAAGCGGTACTGCAAAAAAACCTCGTGGAACTCCGCCCCCCCTTCACCACCCCCCGGGGACCACAGGCCCGCTCTCCACGAATGCGGCAGAACAAAGGGCCCCATAGGCACCCCCAGGGTCCACAAAAAAACCGTGCGCCTATCGGGAAAGGCCCAGAGATCCCCAACCCTGCGCGCCGCCACCTCGCGCGCCAAACCCAGATCTCCATTGAAGTTGTCACTCAACCTACTGATAGGATCAGCGGGATTATGTGAACCACGCACCCAGTGCATATATACCGTGAAGCCTGGGCACGACGCCCACAGGTAGCGGAAACGCTTCAGAATGGACTGCTGGAATTTACGCCCCACCTTGGCTTTACACCGAAGGAACTGCACTAGCGCCGCCGCATTATCCCCAAACAAATGGGCCTCCCGAACGCCTACATTGAGGATGAGCTTCAAGCCCCAGAGCAGCGCGGCAGCCTCCGCACACTGCTGGTTGGGCGGTTGCTCCGCGGGCACAACCGATCGAGAACCCACATCCATCGAAAACAGGCCCAGCCGGTATTCACCCGCGTCCAGCGCCGCGTCGACGTAAACAACCAACGGCGATCGCTTCACCACCCTGGGGAGGGACACCACTGACCATTGCCTCCTAGCAAGCACGCACGCCACGCACATAGACTTAAGCAAACGCACTGGGGTAAACGGCAGCCGGGGGGGCGCCCAGAGCACGTGAGCCCACACACCAGACAGGTGCGGACTGTGCCCAGAACCCGGGCGACATATCCACTGTGCCCGCCCCAAGAACTGCTGCAGCCGTTTTACCCTACAGGGTCCCACAGACAACCTCAACCAATGCGCAAACAGAGCTTCCCACGCGTTGCCAGCAGTCCGCACCTCCCCCCCCTGCAAATCAATATCCTTCCCCAGCCACACCAGCCGCTGCACAGGCTCCAACGTACTCTTTGGGCTGACTACAGCACCTGCACGGCGCAACGCCTCCGCCGCCCTTGCCGTCTGCTCTCGCACACGCGCGCGGCCGCGCCCCACAACCAGGACATCATCCAAGTAAATTAAAACCAGCACCCCTAACAGCCCCGCGCCGGCCACCAGACCCTCTAACACTCGCTGGCACAGGAGGGGGCTGTACTTCCACCCAAAGGGCAAGCACCGGAAAGCCAACACCCCCCCCTCTCCATCCGAGACGCGAAAGGCACCCCAGAACTCGCGCGGCAGCTGTAGTGACCAAAAGCAATTACTCAGGTCGATGTGGCACATGCACAGCTCTTCCCCCCCCCCCCCCGGCAGGGACAGAATATCCCACACCGGCCTCATGCAACGCGCTCGGGCATAAAAAGAGGGGAGGAAAAAGGAGGACCCTTGCTGTGCCACCTGCGCCAAAAGGGCCAACACCTCCACAGAGGGGAGGGAGAACTTCTCCGGCCGAGACCGCATCTCCTCATTAAGGGGCACCAGATTGACAATCAAACTGCACTTCTCCTCCGTCTTGGGTATCGCAAAAACACCCCCATTGGGCCCAGGTGACCCCGGCGGCAGGGGGAAAAGCAAACCCTGGTCCCGCAACGCCCTCATCATGACCACCGCCTCATCCGACGGGGGAATTATCCCAGTAAACTGCCTGCCTACCAATTCTGCGAAGCCGTCCGGCACACAACTATCCCAGACCTCGCGGGGGATATCCACACGCCCCACCGGCCCCAAACCCCGCGCCAATACCTCCTCCCTGATACGCTGCATAAGCAATTTGGGCGACGTCGAATCATGCAAGAGCGACTCCCAAACCTCAGGGCTAAATGAGGACAAAGCCACAGCCAATACTCGCAGAAACTCCGGCTGTCTGAGATCACGGGCAGCCTCACTGCCCCACTCCAGAAACTGCAACAGGCGACGCTCCAGTAAACCAGGCGGTGCGCGGGGCAGACAAGCCCGCAGGGAGCACAACCAGGCGTCCCACTCACCGGTCCGAAGGCGCTCCCGCACCCACTGACCCAGCTCCGACGCGACGGGAAATTGCCGTTCGGGCAGCCGCACCCACAATCCTGGCCGGGCCCGCGGCCTTCCGCTTGCCCAAGACGGACGCGACCTCACCCGTCCTGCGGGCCGCGATGCGCAGCCGCCTGATGGAGGAGCCTGCTGCGGAGGCAGGTGGGGGGTCTGCATCCACATCAATGACTTCCCCCCCCCCGTCCCCCCGCGGCCGGCGCCCGCGTCCTGAGGACCCCTCAACAGCCGTAAGGGCCGGAGGGGCCCCCGGGTCACGTGCGCCAGCCCGGTCCTCCCTCCCAGCAGCTCCCGCAGCGGCAGGACTTGCGGACTCCCCAGGGCACGATCCACCCCGACCTCCTGCCGACCCATCCCCGTCACCTCCCCATAGTGGGGGCTCATCGGCATCAGGGGCACAGAGCTCCAGGAGCTCCTTCGGGAAAACGTCCCGGAGGGACACGGCGCGCCAAACGAATTCTCCTGCATGGTTGTCAGGGGGCCAGGGGAGGACAGCCTCGGTCGTGACGACGAAGTCGTCGGGCGCGTCGGCGTAGTGGACTGCCACCGTCTCCGAAAGCCACCGCCCCCACCAAGCCAGCCACTTGATGGGCAGCCCCAACCATCGCAGGGCCGCGGAGCCCCCTCGCCTCCATGCGTGCCACCTGGCGTGGGGGTTGTCGCTGCCCCCCAACGCGGCAGCCATGACCGACTGCATGAAAGCTGGTCCCTGCGGACAGAATTGCGCTCCGACGACAGCAGACGTGGCCCCCGTGGCATCGAGCCAGCCCAGCCACTCTCGGGCATACTTCCCGAGTCGCCTGCGCACGATGCGCGGCGCCACCTTGACCGTGCGGAACGCCAATCCCCGACACCGGGATCCCCCCCGACGGAGGGGCGCGGCCTCACCCACCCGCAGTAGGCAGGTGAACGCCAGGACTGCCATCCCATAGACGGTCCACCGCGGTCGCTCCGTGCAAGCCAGCGCGAAGTTGCGGAGGTCGTCCAAACCTGCGTAGGGCCGTAGGGCCGGCTCCGTGGGCGCCCACTTGGCACAGCGCCAGACCCGGCGACTGACGAACGCGGGCAGCCATCCCATGTCCTCCAGCGCCCGGAACGCCGACACTGCGACCTTGAGGGAGCTTCCCGAGTACCCCAGTCCCCATAACTGGAAAATGTAGCGGCACGCCGCTCGTTCAAGCTCGGATGTGGGCGTGTAGCCCACCCAGAGGGCCATCTTGCGGAAGTGGGTACAATACGTACCCATGGTGCTTTTTGCCCAGGAGGATGCCTGCAGGGCGTCCACGGAGGCGATCTCATCCTCCTTCCATATCCGTCTCCACGCTGCCCACACCAGGCGCCAGACCACGTCCTCGCCATCCCGGAAGTCCGACGGTCCGAGAACCACCAAGGCCCCCCGGGGCTCGGGAGGGATGGGCCGGATGGGGCAGCTTCCCCATCAGTCAAAGCCGGGGCACTCGTGAAACCAATGCCGTTTCACTCCCCTCCCAGCGTTCTTGCATGCCCGACACGCTGTCACCGGGGCATTGGTGACGTCCATCGGCTCGGCACCCGGCTTGGCGGTGTACAGGCGGCGGCCCCCCTCAACGCGGAACTTACCCTTCATGGCTTGCAGCCGCCGCCCCACCACCTCCTCCTCCGCCGCTCCCGTACAACCAGCGGACAGCACAGGCACATCGGACGCATCCTCGGCCGCGTCCGACCCCTCGCCGACCGGCCCGGGGTCCAAGCCCTTCTTGCCCCTGTATGCCGACAGGCTAGTCACCGTGAACGTCCAGACCGCCTGGACAAAACTCCGAAGGCGCGTAAGTTCGTCATCATCCATGGACTCCAGCTGCCACACTTCCGTGTCCGCGGAGTCCGCGTCCACCACCGGCGCCAGCTCGTCCAGGATGGCGTCCGTGAACTTTTCCTTGTCCTTGTACTTGGAGACGTATTCGTGTTGGGGCACCTCCCTGCGCCACAACAAGGTGGACAGCGCGAGAAGGCTGGCGAAGATCCACTGGGGCTTAGCATCCAACTCCCTCACCTTCACGATTTCCGCTTTACACAGCGGCGGGACCTTCGCCATTTTCCTCTTGGACTCCGCCTCGGCCTTGGCACTGACCGCCTCCAACTGCTTGCGCAGGCCCTCCATCACAAGGGCCTGTCCCTGAACCAACTGCTTGAGCTCCTGAAGCTCTGGCGACACCGTCTGCGGCTGCTGGGGCGGTACCTCCACCTTGACAAAGCCCAGCGACGCCACATCCAGGTCGCACTGGGCCATGACGCAATACGAGGCGATCATCTTCACCAGCCCCACCTCCCCCAACTCTATTCCGTACCTGGCGACGAAACTAGCCTCCCACTCTGACCTGCGTTCCAGCAGCACCGACAGCTTCATCTCCACCTGCGAGGCAGCCCTGGCTATCTCCAGCATGGGAACGCTATCAATGAACTGGGAACAAATTGTTCCCTTCGCGAAGACGGCAAAATCGTCAACTGACATATTCACAGACCGGGTCGTTCCAAAGTGTCACGGAGCAGGCTCTACGTGTGACCACCTATGGTCTGCTGGCAACAAGCAAAAATGCTCTACAAGTACAGAGGCTCACTGCACACACGCATGCGCACACACACACCACCCGACGAGCAAAACCAAAGCTCAGGCACGGCTGAGCTAAGAATAGGGGGGGGAGGGGGGTAACTCAGGTGATCATAACCCACAGCGGCGCTCCTGCGCGCACCCCGCTCCTTCTGGTTCCACTGCATCGCCTTCTTCCAATAAGTGTGCACCCCCTTCTCCTGCCCAGGCCAATGGGCCCTCTACGACAGGTGGTGGAGGACAGAACTCCACGGGGGAGCCCAAGGCTAAAAAGAGGACGTCGGCGTGGATGAAGAAATGTCTTGTTGCCGAGGGCATGGGGGTGAAGAGCCCCGACGTCGGATTGTGGGGATGATGGGCACCCTTTTTTACCAGATGTGGTTACCACTACCACTGTCTCCACATTCGAAGCGCCCACCTTCGACATTTCTGAGCTGCGCTGCTGTTTTTCCTTATTCCGAAAGGCCTCCGAGGCCTGGAAACAGGGACCCGAGGGTTTTGGATTCTCGGCCTTTGGCTGACCCAGACCCTAAGGACAGGGTCGGCGGGGATGGGGACCCTAGGAACGCCTGATCAGTATGTCGCGCTCGCCTTAGGACATTTTCCCCAGGGTGCACGCTTGGTTTGCCGCCAATATTGGCTTGAAAGTCTGCGAGCGAGCGCGCATGGTCCAGGAGACCATTGAGGTCTTCACCCGAGCCACTACCAGGGTGATAGCCCAGCATAGAACCTGAACAGCTGCCCCCCCCCCCCCGCGCAAGCACCAGCCAGGTCAGGAAAATGACGGCCAGACCAGATCCTGGTGCTTAGACAAGGGCGGTGCAACCGTGCGACGCGCGGTACCAAAAGAAAACACGTCCCAAAAACCTGCCCATACCTCACCCTAAGCACAATAGTCGCAACAGGGCCCTAGAAGGAAATGTGCAGGCAAATTTCAGCAAGTTTTGGAGGTCCTCACTGCCCATCAAGGCATCAGGAGCTTGGGAATTGTGCATGTGAAGGGTGAGGAATTTGCTTGGTGTCCTTCAGGTGTTTGGTCTTTTCAATCACCCCTGGAGCAAAGAGTTCCTCCATCTCAATATTCATTTTTTTGCTCACCTGATGCTTGTCACATGCCTGAGACCCAAGCAGAATGTTGTTATGAGCGTGAGGACTCATCACGAGCATGAAACAGCCCCTCTTTCCCTCTACAATCGGCACACAATCACGCTTTGCTTACAGTCTGACCGTAGAAGCCGTGGTCAGAAAATTCGGTAAAAGTGATGGTCAGACCAGGTCCTGGTGCTTAAACAAGGCGGTGCTTGCGCAAGGGGGTGGGGGGTACCATGATACTGGACCGGATCCAAAGCAGAGTGATGCATAGGGGGAGCCCTTGCACTGCGTGCGCACTGCGCGCTACTTTTACACTAGGTTCCCCCGAAGAGACCCCAGGCCCACCCCTTCCAAAGGCCCCTAAATTTAGGTCACCCGAACTACCGCAGCTGAAGACAAATGCAAGCTACCTTCCCTCCACATAAGACACATGGACATTTTCTCAGGGTCAGACTTGGTGCAACAA
The DNA here is from genome assembly GCA_964036045.1 of Eutreptiella sp. 'Long Island Sound 2002'. Classification (NCBI taxonomy): domain Eukaryota; phylum Euglenozoa; class Euglenophyceae; order Eutreptiales; family Eutreptiaceae; genus Eutreptiella; species Eutreptiella sp. 'Long Island Sound 2002'. The sequence continues at coordinate 40,154,734 of OZ038385.1, forward strand.
AGGGCACATACATCCCCATCGTCACCCACAACATCCTCATCCTCCTGTGTAGGTGCGGCCCATACATGTGCGGGTACATGTTCTCATGGACCTGGACCATATGGAGGGTACCGTACTTGTCTTCAAAGCGTGGATTGCGAGTCCCTAAACCCAACTCAAGGGGCCACGCAACAAAGCATGGATGGAGAGTCCCTAACCCCAACTCAACGGGCCACGCAACAAAGGGTGGATTACAAGTCCCTAACCCCAACTCAAGGGGCCACGCAACAAAGCGTGGATTGTGAGTCCCTAACCCCAACTCAAGGGGCCATGCAACAAAGCGTGGATTGTGAGTCCCTAACCCCAACTCAAGGGGCCACGCAACAAAGCGTGAGTTGCGAGTCCCTGACCCCAACTCAAGGGCAGGGGGGGGGAAGAAAAAAAATTTTGATACCGGGTGGGATATTTTTTTTCGGGGGTGACCCCCCCTAGGGGGGTGGGGTACGAAAAAAAGTGGGTCCTACAGAAAAAAAATTTTCTTCCCATGTCGCACGTACCACACATAATCACGGTGTTCCCACCACATAACATGCCTTTGCTACTCGTTGGCATTCCTTTGTGTGGCTATTTCGGGTACTAGCCCATGTCCAACATGCCATTTGCAACATGAAGCCGTCGGTGGCCCCTTCTCCATGGCATGCTTCGCAGCACAATGGCACGAACCAGCAAACAACATCCCCGGGTACCTGTCTGAAACATAATGACGTTAAAAAAAGAAACATTCAATTTTGAAACTTTCATTTTTGAACATTCAATTTCAAACAGTTTTTTTGGACAAAATTTTCTTTTTGGAACGTTTGTTTCTGAGCTAATGGTCTGGTCTCATTCGAGGTTTTCAAACGCTCCCCTCAGCCCCTCAAAGCTGGGATCATAGCCACTGCAGTGTTCAGGAGTTTCATGGAGTTCTGTATGTACAGTCAGAGGTGCGTAAGTGCTGGCTCTGTGGTGGCCTGCTCTGCCTGCGATGTGCTCCGACTTGATGCCTCCCCCTACTTGTCCCCCTGTACCCTTGCTAAACTTGGTAGTGCCAAACAACATATAGGGCTCGCGAAGGCTGGCCCTGTAATGCATATGCTCCCTTCATGCTCTCATCTACTTAGCAATACACGTATACCTGCTCTGGGTGACAAGACACCGTGAGCTGTGCCCGTGACAAAACACGCGGCCGTTATTTAGTAATATTGCCTGACTGATGGGAGAGTTAGCAACAACGAACTTCATAAAAAGATTTTTGAACATTCAAAATTCATATTTGTTTTCATATTTTGCAGTAACTGTAACTGTAACTGTAACCCTAACTGTCCAAATTCGGCACGCTTGGGCTTCATTGGGTGAGGTGGCCGTCCGTGCCAAACCATCGGGAAGTAGCACAACGTCGACAAGGTCCGCAAGAGTGGAAAAGTCGGTATAGAGTGCACCACCACTTGGAGCCCGGGGAGATCCTTGTACATCAACATAAAACCATCGGTCATTCTTGCTCCCCACACAAATCAAGAAACCCTCGTACTCCATCAAAAAGCAAATGCGTGTGGTTGGTGGAAGAGGGGTGGTTGCAAGGCGGAGCAAAGTTTCCTTGGCTTTATCCCAAGGAATCAATTCCGTGTCTTCAAAGGAGGTGAAATGCAACAACTTCAGGACTTGGAATGATGTACAAGTGTAACTAGCACACCCGCCACCTCGTGTGATCCAAGTAGTTTCCGCCCCAATAGCAACACAAATGGCCTCTAGGAGGGTGTACCCCATGACCGGCATAGATGTTGAGGACAATGCCGTTGTCAACAACGTTGTAGAAGTCCTGTATGAGGTAGTGGCGCCCAAAACGGGAAGGTCCAGCACGCTAAATGGGCTCACAACGCCACTACATTGCACCCCACCAATGTCCAACAAGCCCACATTGGGGTTCAACATTGCTTGTGCACAAAACTAGTTGAAACGCTGCCAATTCAACTGGGGTCGTAAAAAAGCCTGCAACAAGGGAACGGTATGAAGTAGTATGGCATGCAAAGGAGGGATCCCCTCACCTCACCCTCACCTGTGCCACACCTAGTTTGCTACCTGTGCTATTGCCGAACCCTCACCTATGCCACACCTAGTTTGCTACCCGTGCTATTGCTACTATTCCTAGAAAAACCGGAAGGTCATTTTGACCAATTTTACCCCAAGCCAAAACTCCTGGGGCCCCACGGCTAGCACCCTCGCTTTGTGGTGGCTGAAATTTGGGCCGACAGGGATATGTAGGGGTCCAAATTTGTACCGGCAAAATAGGGAATGTTTGGGGTCCTCAAAGCATTATGTAGGCTACGCTTACACAATATGAAAAAGCAACTGGTGGTGTTCTTTAGAAAAAAATTGGGGTTGCGAAACTTTTTTACACATAGGGGTGGGATATTTTTTTTCGGGCCGTACCCCCCCTAGGGGGGAGGGGTATGAAAAAACGGTGATACCCCGAATTTTTTTTGCGCCCCCCCCCCTGCTCAAGGGGCCACGCAACAGAGGGTGGATTCAAAGTGAAAACGTACGCTAGGGGCAACAATTATGCCACTAGTATTTCAAAGTATGGGTCTCCAGTACGGCCAGACACCCAAATAGTTGCATTGCGCGCGCACTGCGCTAAGTGCGCCCCCATAGCAGTAGCACGGGCAGTAGACATTGGGTTGTAGAGTAGTCCTTTTGGGGGAACCCTTGCACTGCGTGCTACTTCTAGATTAGATTCCCCTATGAAGAACCGCCATACCGACACCTTCCAAACACCCTCAAAATTAGGTCACCCTAGCTACCCAAATGCCCCTAAATTTAAGTCACTCAAACTACCCGAGCTCAAGACAAATGCAAGCTACCCTCCCTTTATATAAGACATCATGCAAAATGCGGAAAGCCACGCACAAATCCTCTTTTTTGTCCAATTGAAAGCTCACTCACTCTACCAGCTAGTCCCAAAGCCGCGTATGTGTCCACCTCATCCTCAACCGGACCACGGGGCAAAGTCTCTTGCAGGAGGGAATCCATGTCAACCTCTGTTTTCAACTTATGGTACAACCACGCTTCCTCATCAGCAGGGATGCGGCCTCGCATCGGGCATTCAACTGTGGTCAGGCAAAAACCGGGCAGTCCGTCACGTCAACTCGGCGGGCCACGTCGGAGCATGAGAGTCCATCACCCCAACTCAAGGGCCCACACCAAAGTGTGGGAGTCCCTGGTGAAGACGAGCAAAAAAAAATGTGTAAAGAGGTGGAAATGGGTGAAAGTGGGTGAAAATCCAAAAATGCCATATCCTCCATGTGGAAGAAGCATCAAAACCTATGCTAGGGGCAACAATGATGCCCCTAGTGTCACAAAGTATGGGTCTCTAGTACGGTTAGACGCCCAAATAGTTGCACTGTGTGCGCACTGCGCTAAGGGCGCCCCCTTAGAAATGCACGAGAATGTATCGATATTCCTTTCGGACAATTCCTTTATAAACATTCAGTAGGAATTGGCTAGGTTTGGCTGGTTGCCCAATTCCCTCTTCCATCCTGACAAGGCACAGTAAAAGTCGAACATCCATCTGACGGGCGGGAGCGCGCGACTGCAACTGTGAACAAGAGGGGCAGTGGGGCCAAACTGGGGTTTCTGGGGAAACCTGGGATTTCCCTACATATGTCCAATAACACCGGTGGGCCATTAGAGCCCACTTGGGGCTTTGGGATTGTCTTTTGTGGACTTTTTCTCTCGTGTCTATGTACATATACCTTACCCTAGCTACAGTGTCCCCATCCCCATATATAGGGCCCTTTTTGCCAGTGCCAAGTGTCCCCATGGCAATATATAGGGCCCTTTTTGCCATTGCAAAGTGTTCCCATGCCCAAATATAGGGCCCTTTTTGCCATTGCAAATTGCCTCCATGCCCCTGTGTACGGTCCTTTTTTGCGAGTGCAAATTGTCCCACGCCCATATATAGGGCCCTTTTTGCGAGTGCAAAGTGTCCCCATTTAAACCGATTATTGGCCAATTTCTACATTTCAAAACTGGTACCTCCCGGTTATTAGGAGTGTGGGCTGGGCAGCACTCATTGACATAGGTTTCTGAGACAAAAATTCTTTTAGGCGAAAAAAGTTTCCGACAAAAGGTTTTCAACAAAAAAACATCAAAAAAAATCTGGGGGCCATATTGCCTGCTCGCCCCACAGTGACATATGTAGGCTGGGCAGCACTCATTGATTGACAGTTGCTAAAAAATTTTTTAGGCAAAAATTTTTTTGACAAAAGATTTTTTCCCACAAAAATCTGCAGGCCCTATTTATTGCCTGCTCGCCCCAGAGTAACACACCATGTGATGTCACCATGTAACATATACACATGATGTCACACCGTGTGACATACACACATGATGTCACACCGTGACATCATTTTATATCGTCCAATGCAACACCCTGCGGTACAACCTGTATCTACTGTTCTCAACTTTTATGTGAGCTGGTTTTGCTGCTCCAGGTCAGTAGTGGGCAAGACATGCGCATGAGCGGATTTGCACTGCCCGGCGTACATTGCAGGCGGTGGCAGTGTAAAACTACTCCATGGGGGCGTTTTCGCACAGCGCGGGCAGAGCGCGCACACAGCGCCAATTATTACGTTGTTTATCCCGGAAAGACCCCTGAAAACCACCCACCTGCAGAAGGATGTATGACCAATTCAACACACCATGGGGTGCAGAATTCAGGACCCTGGGACCCGTGGCAAGCATCATCAGACTAAGAAAAAAAAATCCCTGGTGTACCCGCACAGGGGGTGGTAGGGTGCAGAATTCAGGACCTTCGGATCCGTGGCTACCGGTGGTGGAAAACAGCCGACTTTTCGCACAGCGTGCGAACAGCGCACGGTGCACCCCCCGTAAGCAAACTCTACTGCAAACAAAATGCAAGATCTTATAAAAAAACCACGGGCCCGATGATGCCCAGGCTGATTCCCTGATGGAGCGCGTTCGCCCTCCCTGCATACTGCTAATTATGATTCTGTTGTGATTGTGCAGGACATCCGGCTGAAGGTCACATGCAGCGGTTGGTTGCACAAGAAGCAACAGATCAGCACAAATCGTCAGAGTGTGCACATAGCAAACATCAGAATCCACGTGGTCGACTTGCAGACATGCAGTGCAAATGCAACAAAAGACTACATGCAGAATGGCCCAACGACCATTAGATCTTTTCTGGTGCCCTGTGCAGATTCCAGGGCTACAGAAGGCCGTGCAGGGCCATAGAGAGGGTACCGGACAATTGGAAAGATGAGCTGTGGTGTAGGACTCCATATTGAAGGCATGAAAGCACAAAGGCCAAAGCAAGGGATATCCAGAGAAAACCAACAGCAAGCACAGGGCGAAGAAAGAAGTGCATCTGTGTGGCTCCAACAGGTCCGAGGAGCCAGCATGGTGCTTGAGTATGTGCACGGACGTTGCCTGTGAGCAGTGCTGTTCACCCAGTCATGGTGATGCTCCCTGTGGGTGCATGGTGCAGACAAATCATTGGCGATTTCATGTGAGACAACACGATTTGCTGGTGCCACACATGTTGGCTACCAACGCCCTCAAGTCATCGCTGCCAACACTCCAAAAAGAATGGCGCTGCCTGGCACACGCAAACAATTCCCCCATTGCATTCTGTTGGACGGTGAACCAACCAACGAGCCCATTGACTGGATCAGCAATGCACAACATCGTACAGCACGGCTCATACTCCGTGGGTCATCATGCCCCCCCCAAAACGTGGGGCATCCTTCCGCTGGTACCAGGCCCGGGAGCCATACACCAAATATACAGCCCTGATGACCCATTGTCCGACAGTGAGGGGTGCCACCACTGAGGCGCGGTAGCAAGAAGGCGCGGAGGTACCCAAAAGAGTTGGAAATTGCAGCGTCGCGTCGTCCCGCAGTATAACCCCCCAAAACGTTGCCACAGCAGTTCGCGGTCAACGCCCGACATCCTACGGACACCCACTGCCCCGGGAATGGGGCGCCCAAGTGACAATAGGAAGAGCGCGCCTGGACAGGCGCCGACACGGAACCCGCTGCGACCAGATGCAAGGAGACCCGTGCAATCCAGTGCCCCAGGCAAGGCCGGACGCTGCTCCGCAACGGGGCGACAGGCGACCCCTGTTGCGCAGAGGGGGGGCAACGGTGCAAGCCTCACCCCCTTCGATGTGGATGGCAGGGAACCCAATGTGGGGGCTCGCTCGAGAGGCAGGACCGTTCATCCAGTCACACTACACGGGGATGAGGCGTGAGGAGCACCCAGACTCAAACCTCTGACGCACCCACCACCCCGACCCCCCACCCCCTCTTTGAGTGTTGAGGAAAGGCCCGCGAAAATGTGGGGTCGTCCAGGCCTTCGCAGTCTGGACGTCACGTGGCACTTGGTGCCGTGCCAAATGAACTCCTCACGGGCGAGAGATGGGCCCAATTCTGTGAGTCTGCCCCAAACGCATTACAGACCAATTCGAAGGCTGGGGCATCTGGAGGAGCGGCAGGGCCCAGCAGCTCGGAGCTCGAGGTCCTGCGCTGCCAATGTTTGATGAAGATCAGCGGGGCCGAGGGCACCGCCTTGCTCAAGGGGGTTGACCAGTGCAGAGTGGCACAGTTCTCCCAAGACGCGGGAACATACCAAAATACACGCGGCATCTTTGGGGATGGGCCGGCAAAAGAGGGGGCCCTCCTCAAGGCAGACTGGCCACGGGCCTCGGGCCTGGAGGGTGTGCCGGTGCGAAGGGCAAAAGCCCCAATGCAGCCTTTGTTGCTTTGGATTGGTGGCTGCAGTGACCCAACACACCACTGTTATGTGCCCACACACACACAAACGGTCTGGTCTCCTGCATAGAACTTGCCAGACAGACGGAGAATTTCGCAGCGTGATTGCTTTGCAGAGGTGTGCTCGCATGCGGCAGGGGGCAGCACCAAAACCAATCGTTCTCGGGGCGCTGGCGCACAGCGCGGGCACAGTCCGGGAAATGTCTCCCGGGTGCCGTCCCCCCCCCCCCCCAGTTCCGAGAGCAACACTAAAATCCCGAAATTGACGGAAACAACACCGACCGTTGCTCTGAGAAAGGGGGCGTATTTATGGAGGGCAAAGTAGGACACAGTTCCGAAAGGCGCGGTAACAACATTTGCTGTTGCTCTGACATGGGGCGTTGCTCTCGCAGACGGGGGGGGGGTAGTAGGGGCCTGTAAAGCTGGGGCCGAAAGACACACCCGGATCAACAGGCAGGCCACAGCCCATGGGCATGCTCCGGGTGGCCAACAACGGTAGCACACGCGCAAACACGTTTGGAACCGCATGCAATGGCTGATCGTTAGGGGCAGAGTCATGGGCAGACGTCGGTAGTCATGGGGAAAGTCAGGCTCCAGTCATGAATCGAGTCAGGGGGGTAGAGTTGTAGATATGATTTCCGAGAGTCGGGGCTCTGGGTATAGTGTCGCTTCTACGCAGCGCACGCACAGCGCCCACTCCGCCCTATCAGAGCAGCACGAATGACCACAGCAAGCAGCCACCCCAAAGGTGTGTCCTGCAGCTGCAACGTCCATCATCGCCTGGCAGGCCGCCATGTCGACCACTGCGGAGCTCGGAACGTGCAAAATGGAGCCCGGGGTGCGGGAGGGAGGGAGGAATTTCGAATCAAAGGTCGCAGTCAACGTACCGTCTTGGGGCGGTTTTAGCGGGAAAGGCATCGGTGCCTTTGCCGGAGGGTCGGTGACTGTACAACGAATGTTCACCTGTGGTCTGTGAGAGTCGTCATAAAACAAATGTGAAGCAGAGTTGTTATGCCCGTGGCATCCCTCGCAGGAGGACCGAGGCCTCACGAAGGGCTGTGCAGAGGTCAGAAACGAGGACAGAGAGAGAGCGGCGATGGGGCGGCCGGGGGACAGCGGGCGCGGGGTCAGGGACACGGATGGGACATGGAGACAGGCACAGGGGCGGCAAGAGGGACAGGGAGGGGCACAGACATGCCGCTGGTGTCCGGCAGGAGAACGGAATTCCGCTGGGGACCACGTCCCAAGACGTAGACGTTGTTGCAACCAGAACTCAGTCCCCTGATCGACTCAGTAGGACCGTCTACCTGGCGGACGCTAGTGGCATGCCTGATAATGGTCGATGGAGTTTCGTTAGGAATCAGTACTATGTGCCACTCACTAATATCCGCTGCTGTCACACCCGGAACTCAGTATGAAGCAGCCGCGCCCCCTGATCGACTCAGTAGGACCCAGCTCCTTCTGATCACGCGTGACCTGGCGGACGGTGGTGGCATGTCTGGGGGGGGGGGGGGGGGCGAGACAAGGACCGCGACAACGGATGCAAAAGCGGGTCAACGGGTTCGAATGTGTGCCCCTTCAGCGCGCCGCACCGAATCGGATACTGCGAAAATGACCTCTGCCCCCGGCAAAAAAAAACCACAAGCCCTTGGGCGAAAAAATGCGCAGGGCAGTGCTACACACGGATGCGTGCGTCCGGTGGGGGACACCAGATGAAGGAGGGACACCGGCACGGGTCAGCGGGGGGTCAGGACCGATACGCGATCACCGGCCGCTCTGAGTCTGGCAGTGAGGCCGCCAGGAGACCCTCCCAAGGCCTGGCCCCTCACGTTTGGTGCGAGCCTCCGGTGGTGGAGGCTTATGGGTGGGTGGGCCCGGCGCAGGGAGCGGGGCAGGGGCCGGACCCGCCTCCCAGAGACTGTTTGATCAGACATGGGCAACGCCACATAGCCCCCCTTTTGGGGCTCTTTCACGTACCATACCCCAAGGGGTTGACGTGGGGGGGCCAACCCCCCGTAAAATCCCTCGTCAACATAAAAGCCTCCTCCAAATAGTGTTCTTCCGGAGCCCTTCCCACCCTCTCCGACAGACCCCACTTTGGGGGGGGGGGGGGCGGATGGAGGTGGGCCGCTTTGCTGCACGCTGTTGGCAGTGCTCAGCACTGCGGACCCGCCGAAGGTAATCGAAGTTGTTCCAGGGCGTTGCTTTTGGCGGATTCCAATTCCCCGTGAATTCCCAGCATTTTCACTGCACATAAGCGGAGGTTAACGAACCGTTGCTCGCTCACCAAAAACGAAAAAAAAACAGGAAGACGCACATGGGCAGATGCATCAAGGAATCTTCTGAAGCACCCAGCGAGCCGCGATGTGGTGGTCCGTGTGTGGGCGAAGCAACTACGGACGTGTGGGGGATCTGGGGGAGTTTGTGGGGCTCGGGGTGGGGGTGGGGGGTCCGGGTCCCCACACAAATGCTCTTGGGGCTGGAGCAATGCCATCGGCCAACCGGCGTCGGTTACATTGGCCAACCGTCGGTTAGGCGCCAACCGCCGTCGGTTGAGTGTCAATTGCCGTCAGGCAGACTCCTGCCATCAAAACCCTCGGGCTGTCCTTGGTAAAAAAAAGAGAAATATCGCGTTGCTGAGGACACCCCGGCCTCAGCGTTTCGCAACCCCGCCCGGCCGCGCCCCCTGTCGCGAGTTCATGTGCGGCCGGCCCCCGCCCGGTTTCTGGCGGGACCCGGGCCTCGAGCCGTTCGTCTGGCGGGAGTTGGGGCGGGAGCTCGCGAACGCCTGCTCGGCGTCGGGGCCCAGCAGCAGCAGCCGCACGGTCAGCTCGCCCCCGGGGTGGTTCATGCGCTTGAGCGGCACCGGGTGGCGCCCGACGGCGCCGACCGCCAGGCGGCCGGCCCCGAGGAAGAGGGGGCCCACGTCGTCGTCGGACCAGAGCATGAACTCGATGTGCGTGAGGGTCTTGGGGACCGCGACCATGAACGTCTCGTCCCATGCGGGCGACAGCGTGCCCCGGATGGTCTCGGTCCGCCGCATGTCCTGCCCGGCGATGATCTGCACGTACGGGTTGCGCTCCGCCGCGCCTTCGAGGACCTGCAGGGGGGCGGCGCCGGGTCACGCGGGATCAGAAGGGGCTGGTTCCTACTGAGTTCCGGGTGTGATGGTAGCAGATAATAGTGAGTGGCGCATGGTACTGATTCCTAACGGAACTCCATCAACCAGCGATCAGGGGTGGGGGTTGGGGATGGGGGGGGGGGGGGGGCACACCGTCTGAGGCAGGGAAGGGGACGGGAGCATCACCATCCTGCAGCAGCTACTCGGCGGCGTGTCGGTGTTGCACACAGACGTGAGGGTAACACGTGGACACGCTGCTGCCTCCTGCTGCTGCCACAGGCGGCGCGCAGCCCCCCCCCCCGTCAGGACCGGTGGCACCGTGTGGTCGCCGCATCCGCCACCCCTTCAGAGCGCTCTCACGCAGCAGCCAAAAGGGGGCCCAGGGCTTTCTTTGAGAAGAAAAACAAAAGCCTTCGTACGAACGTTCGCGAGGACGCTCTCTGCCTCATGGTCCAAACGCAGAGAGAAACAAACGCACCGCGCATTGCACCGCGCGCTCGTTTTTGGTTCGCGTTTTATGTATTTTTGGCTGATTTTCAGGGTGGCAGGGATGCGGTGGCCTAAGGGGTTAGCATACATCAACGGAGGCCTCCACTCTACCTCCTCACCAATGTCATGGTGGTTGTAGCTGTCCACACCCCCTGCCAGGGGGGGGGGGGGGAGGAGGGCGGCGTTGAGCACAAAGAGACCTCCTCGGCACGGCCCGCACCGAAGAGGGTGCCCCACAGGGTGTCCAAGCCTGTGGAGCATTTCTTTCAACATGTTTCGCGGTTCCAACCTCACGGGGTGCTCATTCCGGTAAGGTGCCCCCCACTTGGAGTCCTCCTCCTCGTTCTCTTCACCCTCTTTCTCAGCAGAAGAATAGCACAAGAATAGCAAGAAAAGAGACGTGAGCAGTAGTGCAACGGAGCAAAGGGGTGAAGGTAACCAATCTGAAAAAGAAGATTCAGCACCTTGAGTTTTGCGGTGGTGGGCTCACAACTCCACACCCATCATCGGTAGGGGCGACGGTCTCCAGGTGTGCCTCCCCTTGCTGAAGGAGGTTGAAGGAGGTGGGCCAAGTCTCGATCCCTCTGCCCTCCCACAAGCTCTACTTAAGCTTGTGGGGGGGTAGTGCTTACAACCCGCTGCGACTAAATGAAAGAAATGGTGTGTTCATAAAAATCCCACCCCCTGGGCCTGCGTCACCGCTGTCCCAGACCCGTCGGTGTATGTGACCATCGCATCGGAAACCGATCGCTCACCGTCGCCGTGGCGCGTGCCAAATGGGGCAACCGGGTCAACCCCCCCCCCCCAGAGAATTGACCGCATGCTTGGAGCTGTGCGGCAGGAAAGCACCACTTTTCCAACAACGCGCACCAAACCGTGCGCACCGCGCGTTTGTTTCTCTCATGGACAGGACACAAAGCCCACAGAAGCAGCGTTGACCAATGATTGGCTGTCCTTAATAGAAAAGGAAAGGGGGGGGGGCTTCTAAATGACACCCCACCTGGGGGGGGGGGGGGGGGGTTGGCACGAGGCCTCGGTGTTCGTTCGTTTGCCGTTGGCGGCGCCTATTGGCCTGTCGCCCGTGCACATTCTGACCCTCCGTGGGTCCGAACGTGTTCTGTGGTCGTGTCGTGGGGGGGGGGGGGGGGCAAGGCAACTGCGGTTTGGAACTGCCGGTGCCCAGTCCCGTTAGAGTCTCTGCCCCCACTTCCTTTGGATGAGGCCTTGGCCTGGCGACCTCCATCACCCCAGACCACCGTCTGCCGCACTACACTCTGCCCATGCCCCCATTCACATCCCGGAGCCGTGTCGGGCGGTGCCTCATCTGCCCACACCCCCTGATCAGGGACAGGCTTCGTCTATGAGAGGGGGGGGGGTATTTTGGACAAGACCCACCCACCCAACTTTGGACCCACCCAGACCCCCCCCCCTCCGCCAGACCCCCGCCATTGCAACTGAATTCTTATAAACGAAGCCTGATCACGGATGCATTAGAAGGGGGCGGAGGAGGGGGGCACCAATAGTCGTCCTCGGCCCTCCTCTGGCCTCAGAGGTGGACTGCCTGGCCCCACGCGGTGTTGACCATGCAGAATAGCTAAGAGCCGTGTAGTGTGTAACGTAGCATGCGACTTGGGGCATGGAGGCGGGGGGGGGGGGGGCTTTGGCACAAGGCCTTGGTGGTTGGCTCTGTTAGCCTGTGGCAGCGCCTATTGGCCTCTCGCCTTTGAACCGGCGGGGGGGGGGGGGGAGGGCTGTGGTGGTCTGCGCGAGACAGTGTATCCTCACCTCTTGCCCTGCCCTGCCCTGCCCTGCCCTGCCCTGCCCTGCCCTGCCCTGCGCTGCGCTGCGCTGCGCTGCGCTGCGCTGCCCTGCCCTGCCCTGCCGCACATTGACACCTTCGCTGCCGAGACATCGATGCGGATCACCTCCATCTCCCCGCTGTCCGCTGCCACGTCCTCAGGCTCACAGCACAAGACCAGCTGCCCAGCTGGCGCCCCGTCCAAGTGCAAATGGTGTGTGCTCTCCGTGCCCTCGTCGACCTGCGGCATCAGTGGGTGCGCGTGTGGGCAGTGGCATGGACAGTGGCATGGACAGCACTGGCAGTGCGATGTGCAGCAGCATGAGCCGGGCAGGGGTGGAGGGGGACGGGGATGGGCGGCTGCTGGGCAGAGCCCGCTCAAGTAGCGGGCACTGGCACAGGGGTCTCGGCGTCCGGTTGGGCAATTTCGAGGGGTGGAAACCACAAAAAGTAGGGGGTTGCGGGTGGTCTAGGACGTCACAAGAAGAGGAAAAAGCTTGTCAAGAGCCAGAAAATGGCCCTAGGCGCCTTTCGCAAAAAGTCGGAAAAAAATAGACACTCAGAAAGCCCCCCCCCCCTTCCCCTGTTCTCCCCGCTGCGGAAGCATGATCCAAACGATATGAGCAGGTCCAAGGGGTGGCCTGTTCGAATCTTAACACCCAACCGGTTGCGGAAACTTTTGGGGGCCTGGAGGGGGGCGGGGGTTGTTGTTGTTGGGGGGGGGCGGGGGGGCGCGAAGGGGGAGTGCTGCGGGCGGGCCGCCGGGGGGTTCCCAGGGGGTATGAACGGGGGGTGGGGGGGGCGGTTGTCGAGATTGGAACCGGCCACCCCCCTTGGGCAGGTCCCAGGTGAATGGTTCCCGGTGACCGGGGCTCAGAGCCGGTTTCTCCCCCAGGCAGTGCGCCAAGCCCCAGAGGTCTTAACTCCCTCCACCGGATACTCGAGCGAGGTCCCCGGCAAACCAAGTTGTCCCCTGTCACGCCCCGTCAACGAAGGGGAGTGGGACTCCCACAGATCACGATGCACCCAACGACAGCAGGTCACCAGCGCTGAGGGGGAGAGCCACAGCGAGTCCCGTGAGTCCCACGGGTCGCGGTGCACCCCAAGACCGCCAGCCCCGAGCGAGCGCTGCGAGGGAGAGTGGCCGTATGGCGAGGGGGGGACTCCCAAGGGGCCCATCCGAGCGGCGGAGCAGGAGGGCAGACCTGGAGAAACGGGGGGTCGTCCTTCTCCCGTGACATTGTGCGGCGGTGGTGGTGTGCCCCCGTCCCTACCTGCCCCCGCAGCGGCCTAAGAGACCGTCGGGGGTGAGGCACACCCTCATTACCGCGCACAACCGTGACACCCCGCAGCCTGCGGCGCCCACCATGTCTACCAGTGGACACGCCGGGGATGAATATAATGGGGTAGGGTCCCCCCCCAGCCCCCCCCGCCCCCCCCAGACGACGAAATGACGATTATGAAATGCCGGCCAACCAAAGTACAGTGCAGTTACAGCCCTGGGTCGCTCCTCTCTGAAACACAAGACAAAGCACTGGACGTAGGTCATTGCTGCAACCCAAAAAAACAATGTGAACAGTGTTTTGCACGTTCTTTTTGACGCATCGTCCCACAATGCGTTCCATTTCAGCCTCGCCCTCAGTCACTTGACGAGCTGGAGGACTGGCTGCTGCGAGAGGATGATACATGCAACGGTGAGGCACACCTGCAAAGCAAAAAGCAGCGGAAAACTGCAATTTCGTAATCGTCATTTCGTCATCTCAGGGGTCCTCAGCCCCCCCCCCCCCCCCCACCCCCACCCAAAATAATTGTGGCGGTATTATATTCATCCCTGGGACACGCCCGGCCGATGCCTGGAGGGCTGGTGGGTGGGGGGGTGCCCAAAGGCTGAGGGAGTATGCCGGTGGGGGGGGGGGGAGGGTTGGGGGCGGCATGCAGGGCTCCTCCTGAAGGGGGAAGGGTCTAGGGGGCTTGTGCGGGTGGGTCCAGCCCTGCCCCCCCCCCCCCCCAAGTGGTGCGAGTTTTTAGAGGCGCCGAAGAAAGTTTTTGATTGGCCGAAGGCCTGGAAGAAAATTTGGCCCAATCTTTTGAGGGGGGGAGGTGTGGTGGGTGGGTGGTGTGCCCCCCCCCCCCGCAAGTGGTGCCGGGTTTGTTAGACGGAGCCCTGGGGGCATGGGCCGCGACCCGATCCCACCCTCCGCACCCTCGCACACCTGCAGCAACTCCAGCAGCGACAGCTGGCACTCCCCCAGTAGTTCAGCGCCGTAGCCGTGCCGGTCCCACACGGTGAAGTCCCCGTACGAGTCCTCGTCCCACGGCACAAAGAACGTCTCGTTCCACTCCGGATCCGACGTCACGTGCCGCGTGTTCGTGGTGTACACGCCGGACCCCAGCCGGAGCTGCGCGAACGGGTTCGCCGGGCCGTCGAGGCCGGTGGCGCGCGCGACCTTCAGGTGCACGTCCACCGCGACCACGGGCTGGCTGGTGGGCGTGCCGGGCGCCGGCGCCGGGGCCTGCACCGTCCCCGGCGCCGCCGGCGCCGCCTTCGCGCGCCGCGCCGGCGTCTTGGGCCGCAGGCGGCGGGAGACGGTCCCCGGGTCCCCGAAGGCGAGGACCAGCCGCAGCTCCCCCGCGAACTCGTGCTTGCTGTTGTGGAGCTGGACGAAGCGCTCGACGGGGCCGTACGTCAGGTCGATGCCGAGGAGGTCGACCACCGCGGCCCCCACGAACTCGTTGACGGTGGAGTCCTCGTCCCAGACGGAGACGGCGAGGTCCGTGGCCGCCCCCCCGGCCAGCTGCATGGCCTCGTTCCACACCGGGTGCAGCGTCTTGTGCTTGACCGACGTGGTCAGGAGGCAGGGCCCGAGGGCGAACTGCACGAAGGGGTCGCAGAGGCCGTTGTAGTCCATCGGGGGCAGGCCGCGCGCCTCGACGGCCTTCACCGAGAGGCCGTACAGGGGCAGGAGCTGCTCCTGCGGGATCGCCTCGGCCTCGATGTGGAGGATGCCGACGGGCTCCGTTTTGTTGAAGAGCTGCAGGGAATGCTCTTCGACCTGCGGGCCACAGGCAAGGGCAGGGCGCAGACTTGCCACAAGCATCTGCCAGCCCAGACATGATCGGATGGAGCAGGCTCCTACTGAGCCACATGCTGGACACAGCACGTTCCTACTGAGTTCTGGTGGTGCGGGGGGCGGGTATTACTGAGTGGCCTTTGGTGAGGGGCCGATTGCTCCTGAGAACCAGTTTCCCTGGCAGACGCTGGTGGCGTGTCTGGAAGGGCGGTCTGGGCAAGGGTGAGGAGGTGCCCGGATGATCTCTGGACGTCGGTGTGACGGTGCCCTTTCTCCCGGGCACTGTCACCCGCCGGCTCGCGGAGTCACGGACATTTTGCTGCCTGGCACGGGGCGTTCGTGCTCATGCCCTTGTCTGGGGCTCTAACCCGGCGGACCCCCGGTTCAGGGGCTACGGCAGCCGACCCACATGACCCCACAGGCACAGGCTTGCCCACCAGCGACCTGCGGGCCAAAGGCGAGGGTGACGACACAAGTCACTCACATGTGTGCCGCAGTCCGTGTCCCACCCCAAGACATGCGCACAGGACGGCCCCTCCCTGGCCCTGTGGATATTGCATGGGACAAAGGGGGTTAGGGGTACCCGAATTGCGCGCTTCCAAACCAGTACTGAATGTTGCCTTGAGTTTGCCCGCAGGCTATCGAAGGCTATCGAATCGAGCTGACCCAAGCCAGCCTCAGAGGGAGTAGGGGCGGGGGGCCATAAAGCAACGGATACACAGCTCACATATACCCCCGCGTCACAGGCATATGGTCATCGCCACAAACCTCACTTCATTGTTTGACCTGCTGCACTGCAGCACACCTCAGACGAGGGCCGGATGTTGCCTTGAGTTCACCGCTGACTGCATTGCTCCACAGGGGGCCCAGCCCCACATTTGCATGATGGCACAAATCAACGCGGACGTTGTTGTTGTGGTTGTTGGTACTGCTATGAACATCATTGTTGTTGCTGCTGCTGTTGTTGTTACCCCTCGCCCTTCCAGGTTCACACCATCATTCATGGAACATCATCCCCCAAGCACTGGACGCTGCTGCATGGCAACCCACCAGCCCTTATGGAATCCCCTTCCCACTGGACACGGCGTGTACTACATTTCAACACAAAGGAGGGAGATGGTGAGGTGCTCGGAGGCGGTGATGCATTAGAACGGGCGTACACCGTAAGAGGAGGGGGTTTACCCCCCCCCCCTCCTGCCTTTCCAATGTTTAGGCTGACAGTTGTTGTTGTTGTTGTTGTTGTTGTTGTTGTTGTTGTTGTTGTTGTTGTTGTTGTTATCGTTATCATCATCACTGTTGTTGTTTTTGTTGTTTTTGTTGTTTTTGTTGTTGTTGTTGTTGTTGGTGCTGTTATCCTTATCATTGTTGTTGTTGTTGTGGTTGCTGTTGTTGGTACTGTCATCATCATCATCATCGTTGCTGTTGCTTTCCTGTCTCGGTCAGCTCTGGGGGGGGGGGGGGGGGGCTCAAAATGTCGGGTGTGGCCCCGCCACTCAGCTCCAGCTGCGCCCGCCTTCCCACGGCCTTCATCGCCTTCTCAGTGCATTGCGTGTCCGGCTGGCCGGCAAATGTTCCATTGGCCCCTGGGATCTCCTCCCGGCGCTCTTGAGTGCAGGGCAGAGTCAGGGACTGCGTGGTTCAGGGCTTTAGCGCCGGGCCACGCTGGCTTTGGTGCTGAGTGGGTCGTGGCGTCCATTGAGTGTTCCCTGTTGGCTACACGGGGGGGGGGGGGGGGGGGTTGCCTGGGGACAATTTCGGGAGGGAAAATTTCGTCACACCCCCAGTCCTTGGCTCCTTGTGGACAATCGGTTGTGTGCATTTCTGGCAGGCCCAAAAACAGAGACCAAAAACAGAGCAAAAAAACCGAGCAAAAACAAACCAAAACAGACCAAAAAACCGAGCAAAAAAACAGAGCAAAAACAAATCAAAAACGGACCAAAACAGAGCAAAAACCGAGCAAAAAACAGAGACCAAAAACAGACCAAAAACAGAGACCAAAAAGAGACCAAAAACAAACCAAAAAAGAGACCAAAAACAGAGACCAAAAACAGACCAAAAACAGAGCAAAACAAACCAAAAACAGACCAAAACAGAGCAAAAAAGAGACCAAAAACAGAGACCAAAAACAGAGACCAAAAACAGAGACCAAAAACAGAGCAAAAACAGAGCAAAAACAGAGCAAAAACCGACCAAAAACAGAGCAAAAACAAAACAAAAACCGACCAAAAACAGAGCAAGAACAGAGCAAAAACAGAGCAAAAACAGGGCAAAAACAGAGCAAAAACAGACCAAAAACACATAACCGGTTTTTCTGATTAATTGGTAAAACCGGTTCCGAACCCTACCTATGTCATTGGCCAACAATCATCCAAGAGGCTCACTTGAAACCCAAACCAGCATAGAGCATGGTTACCAAGCTGATTTTCCCAGTGGAGGTTTTGCAACCCGAGCAAAAACACCGACCAAAAACAGAGCAAAACAGAGCAAAAACAGACCAAAAAGAGACCAAAAACAGAGCAAGGCCCACGGAGGATACACCTGGAGCAGGAAATGCCCCAAACTGCGCAACAAACTACGCGGGAAAAGTTCGTCATCGCTCCGAAAGGCGAAAGTGTCCCCTGACGAACCCCCCCCCCCCTTGTAGGTATTGCTTGGACAAAGGGGGTGGGGTACCCAAATTGCAGGGCGGGCCGCAGGATACGTCTTGGGTGAGCCTGGCAGGCAGACCTGCCAGCTGTCAACCCCCAGGTCCTGCACCGATACTTGAGCGAGGCCCACGAGCTCAATCTCATCGCCCTCGTCCACGTCCCACACTACGAGCTGCACGGGCACTTTGGGGTCCGTGGCGAGGTACAACGTCTCGTTCCACGTGGGCTGCAGCGTCTGCGGATTGTCGTGGTGCGCCGCGCGCAACTCCCCGACACGAGCTGGACGTAGGGGTCGCACCGCCCGCCCACGTCCATCACCGGGAGCCCCTCGGCAGACAAGACGGTGACGCGGATGCCACGGACAGGGGCCTTCGCCTTCACGGGCAGTGGCGGGGGCGGCAACGCGTGCACCTCCCCAGGCGAGTCACCCGCCTCCAACAGCAACGTAAGGAAGCCGGCGTCGTCGCCGTTGTGCTTCAGAGGCAAGTCATACCTGCGGGTAGAGGTGGAGGTAAAAGTACTTTTCTCTCCCCTCCAGCTGTATCCGCATACAGGGGGGGGGTGTGTGTGCACTATGTAACCCCGATGTTAGGATGCAATGAGGATAAGAGGCGGCTGCTCGACCCCCGCTATGGGATACAGATGCGTGTGCACGACCGGTACCATCTGGCACTTGATCCCCCCCCCACGCCGCCGAATTGACACATCCCTCGTGCCTCTGCACTCCCTGTCTGCCTTCCCCTCCTAAACCCTTGCTCCCCTCCGAGCAGGGATGTATTAGAAGGGGGGGAGGTTTGCTGGGACCCCCCTCCTCCTAGGGTCCCCCTATGGTCCCCTCCAAGAGCGGGTCAAAAAGTTTTAAGCTTAAATCCTCTTGGCACCGAAGGTGCTGAAGCAAAAATTTGGCTGTCAGCCTAAAACATTGGAAAGGCAGGAGGGGGGGGGGGGTAAACCCCCTCCTCTTACGGTGTACGCCCGTTCTAATGCATCACCGCCTCCGAGCACCTCACCATCTCCCTCCTTTGTGTTGAAATGTAGTACACGCCGTGTCCAGTGGGAAGGGGATTCCATAAGGGCTGGTGGGTTGCCATGCAGCAGCGTCCAGTGCTTGGGGGATGATGTTCCATGAATGATGGTGTGAACCTGGAAGGTCGAGGGGTAACAACAACAGCAGCAGCAACAACAATGATGTTCATAGCAGTACCAACAACCACAACAGCAACCACAACAACAACGTCCCCGTTGATTTGTGCCATCATGCAAATGTGGGGCTGGGCCCCCTGTGGAGCAATGCAACTGTGGGGCAGAGTCCCCGGTGGCAGTGTCACAGTGTTGCAATGCTGTGCCGTGTGCACCTTGTTGCTGAAGGCAGATTATACCCTCGAGCATGTCCTGCTGTGTGATCCTTGGGGGGGACGCGATGCCGCGCGCAGAATAGGCCTATCACCGCATCACCGTTGCACCGCTACTTTTTTTTTGACTGACTCCAAAAGTTCAAAGAGTACTCAAGACTGTGCTTGGCAAAGTGGGCGACTCCGGCATATGATACAGTGGATCCCCGCAACGCGGGGCACATGGCAAAGACCCAGAGTTCACATGCGTATACCACAGGGCTCTCTAGGCAAAACTGCCACGCTATATGGCAAGCCTATAATGCGTAAGAGTTAAGGGGGGAGAAAAGACATGCTGGATCACGTGTGTGCCATTCCCCACAGGTCCTCAAGGGTGACGAGCTTTCGTCGCTTTGCAGGGGCCATGTCCGGTGGCGCGCGTTGGCCCAGGATGCCGGGCCTTGTGCGGCACTGGCGTTTAGGCAGAGGCGACTCCACCCGGTGGGCGGCGCGATCAGATGCCCACAATCGGCTCATCACCGAAAAGAGCTCAACCCTTCGGTTATGCTGCTGGTAGTGCCGGTCTGCGGAGGTGGTCCACACTCTAGCACGTCACAGAAGGGAGTGCCAGTGCCGTGATTGCCGCACTAGATCATCTAGCACGTCACGGTATGAATCTATCAGTGAGGCCCCGAGAACGGCACGCTGATGCAGAAACCAAGGCCGGGCCAGATACTGCATTGCCGAGGCTACCTGATGTGCCCCTGGGTCTGCGGCAGTGGAACAAAGGCACTGGTCGAAATATTTCACCGCCATCTATCCATCTACCACCGCATCACCGCTGCACCGCTACAACAACCACCACCACCACAACAACAATGACATAATGACAATGATGACAGTACCTAAAACAACAACAGCAACTAGTACCAACAATAATGACTATAACAACAACAACAACAACAACAACAACAAGAAGAACAACAACATCATCATCA